>JAZKJV010005402.1:0-600000 GCA_037367405.1 Ottelia alismoides | reverse complement strand
ACCCATGGTCAACCTGAAGATCAAGATCAATTTTACACTGTCTTTTTCCAGGTTTGATCACTAAGTTTCTCAATCTTGGTTATTGGGAGTTGATATCGATCATATGCTTTCCCAAAGCATATATCATACCTTCAAATTCATGTCATGCTTCCAAAGCACAACGACCATGCATGGAATTTGATAGGTCCCAATACGTCATGAGTGAGATCATGTCATGTATGATCCCTTTAAGAGATCGTATTGCTCATATGCCCTTACATGCACACCAGCTCGCCGGTGTATAGACCTTGGTTAGGCCATCAACCTATCGGCCTACCAAATGTACATACTCAGATATATAGCAATACATCTGTCTCTGGTCAAAGGATGCATGCCTATGATGTGACAACATTCATCATAGGACTTAGGTTATCTCGATCTCGTTAAGTCAACCCATTGACCTAATTAATCTGACACCTCCGAATCACTATTCCCATGCAGAAGACCTGCATCAAGAGGTCGGTCAGATATCAACCTTTGTGAGAAAAGATTGCCATCTCCTACTCAGGTTGGAGATCATCTCTTAATAATCATTTGACGGTGCGTGATGACCCCTCAATCTAACCCTTTAGATATTCATCCAAGCACCAGCCTCTATGATTCAATTATTGTATCAACAACTATATGATCATCAAGATGGCCATGGTACATAACCCTAATTGTACAGAGGGACCTATTATGCAAATTATTTATTCTTCATTTCAGATTAGGGAATGATATGTACAATAACATTTATCGCATAATGGCTCGTCGTGGGCTCACATGTCCAACACTGACGACTCGAAAATTGTGCTTGTTAAAAAGATGTATTTATGATCGTGTGTAAAAATGATAATGATTTGTCATTTCATTGTAGGCGGCAACCGGAATTGGTCAAGAAAATAACCGTACAATTAGTTAATCAATTTTCAATCGATGTGGTTTTATATTTATTTTACTTGGGCAAGTCCCAAGGTCGAACACTAGGAGGCTAAGGAACAACCTAGAATTATGTCTATCAAAATTCGTGGGGGGTTTTCAAGGCAGTTTTTTTGGAATTTTTAATGCAGTATAGGATGCAAAATGCAAGTTCGGCCTATTTTAGGAACTGAAATGTAATTTACGCTCAAATAATGTCTGAAAAATATGAAACTTAGCCACTATGCAAAATATGATGAATTGAATGCACTGTAGTTTTTTTAGAATTTTTGGATGCAATATGATTTTTTTATGAATTATTAAATGCAAACAAAATGAATCTCAATAATAAATTATAATAAATTTTCAACCTAATTATTTTCAAATAACAAAATTATCTAAGATCTACACTAGGTGATTGATCTCAGAAAAATCCTAAACCTCAAAAATACTAGTTCAATACCTATTAAAAATCAAACACTGAAATATGAAAAATGATTTTTACAGGACAAACTATGCATGAAAATGCGATTCTTTTTTGGCACAATGTCAAACACTATTAATTCTACATTATGTGATTTTTCGGGAATTTTGAGAGCAATAGTTAATCAATGATAAATTTCAGAGCATGAAATGTGCAAATTATGCAATTTCCATAGAATAATTAATAACTAATTAACCATTAATCATAAAAATATCCACAATATGTCAAAATGTAGAGAATTAATCGATGAACATCATGCTATTTTTGGATAATTAAATAATGCAATGTAGAGGTCTAGAATAATAAAGGAACACAGGGGTAGAAGTGTAATATTACACTAATTTAAATAAAATAAAATGCACAGGGGGGCTATAATGTAATTACCAATAAGCCAGGGGATACTTCTGCAATTTATCCAAGGGGTCACGTACCCAGCACGTGACCCTTGGATGACTAGGCGGATATGCATATGGACGATTCTCCAGGTGCTTTCTTGCAATTTGTCTACGGCTCACGTGAGGCTCACATGCGATATCAGGCTTGGATAGAGGTCTTTGACGAGCCTCCACGTGTCGCATTCACTTGCTTCGGAGTGGATCGAGGCTTCAGGCTTCGCGATAGCTTCGGAACAAATCTGGACCATCGATGAAGATGGATCTGACGCTCGAGATGAGGGTTGTTGTAGACAGTCAAGATCTTGAGCTCTGTTGATTGGACGATGGTGGGTAGCCGATACACGACCGGTGATGGAGAGGCGGAGGAGCTCCTGGGCGGTGGTGCCTTTTGAGTGACGAAGCTCCTGGGCACGGTGAAGACGAGGGCCGAGCAGAGGAAAGATGGTCGACGACGTGTTGGAGCTTTGGCGGTGGAGGCATAAAGGGAAAGGCGGAGCACGTACGTAGCGCGTGTCTGGGAGGCACGTGTTGCGCATGTGCAAGGGATTTGAATTATTTTTTATTTTTATTATTTATATTTATTATTATTATAAAAACGAATTAAAAAATTCAAAAATGGCTGACACGTGGAGGCTCCAGGAGCCGCCACATGTCAGCTCCATAAAATCCGTAAAATAAAGACTTTGTAAAATGCGAAATAAATAGCAAATGACCTCGGATCAAAAATGTTTCTTCATGAAAATTTCTCATCTCGATGAGATCTACAACTTTCATAAAGACATCAAAACCAAAATCGATTAAATGCATAAAGTGAATTTTTGGTGTCTCCCATGTACATAGAATACCTTGATTTTTGGGTTTTATAATTTTTATGTCATTTTTAAACAAGATAGAAATCTGAAAAAATATGGTAAAATCAGAGATAAATAATTACACATTAATTTAATTTTTTTTGATTTTAATTAATTAAGAAAAAGAAGAAAATAAATAAATTACGAAAAAGACTGATTTTGTACAGTTTGTTAGTGAAGACTCGGACTCAATTTGGATTTGGATTTTTACTAATTTTAATAATACTTTCATTAAAAAAGACAAATGAAAAAGAAAGAATCTAAAATAGCTTAAATATGTACATAAAATATTAGGTCAAAAACTGCTAAAATACAAAATGTACAAAAGAGGCCCAAAATCCAACTTTCACGTATGAGCTCCGATTCACTTGAATTTGGTCTTGTTTTCAAGGTAATTGAATATACATTAGTTCAAAAGTGAGTAGGATTAAAACGGACATTGGAAGAGCAAGATATGTGGTTTTTAGTCCGGAAATCCTGAAACTGGGGTTTGGGTTTTTGGTCCACTTATTTGGGTTAGTGATTTTTTGTATTTTCATTTATTATTGTTAGATATGTACACAGTAGAGGTGGTTTTGGGTCATTCGTAGTTAGCATGAATGAGTTAAAAATCTGAGAAGTTAGGCTATTTACAGGTCAATTTTGGCTTGGATTTTCGGCTTCTTATTTTGTGCAAAAATTCGTGCTAAAATACAATTCTTATGAAAACATGCATGAATGCTAATTATGCAGAATAAATAAATAAATGCTGATGATTTTGAGGGATTTGAGCTTAATTAATGAGAATTAGAGTGATGAATCTGAGATTCATCATCCCCCTATACTTAAACCATGCTCATCCCTGAGCATCAAAAAGAAATGCCATGCGGTGAAATGAGATTGGGTTCCATACCAAGATCATGAGCTGAAGTGAAAATGAAACTAGACTCGACCTTTGGATTAATAGTTTGGCGGAACTTCTGTAAGATTTAGAATTTTAAAATTAACAGCCTTCAAGTTCTACACATCATTGTCAAAGTTTCGGCTCAGAAGTCATCTTAGATCAATCCTCTTCCCAAAGTATACCCTATGAACATTGAACAATCGACTCATGTGTGTGAAAGGTTTTAACTCTTCCCATCCAGAATGCTGGACTACCATGCCCATCTCCTTTCCGGTAACTCGTCCTCAGGGAGTCAGGTATTTCCTTCTGAGGTCTGTCGCGCTGTGTTTACAATCGAAATGGGGGAGAAGTTAGAAGAAGGGGAAGAGAACTGGAGGGTGGCCAGTGTAGTCACCTCTCCTTGTGAAGATGGCCAGTGTAGTCGAGTCTTCACCAAGATCTGCAGGTTTTCTTGAAGCTTGGACCTTTTTGGTCAGATATTTATTTGGTAGTGGCTTCTTTGTATTTAGAATTTTTGGTGGTTCTGCTTGGATCTTGTTGTGCCCCTACGGATATAGAATCTTTTTGTTATGGGGTCTTAGAAAAAATTGTGCCCAGCTGTCCATCCCTTTTTCCGAAGCTTTATTTCAACCCGTACTCCGGTATTTCGATTTCCCAGCTACCAGAAAAGACACTCACACAGTCTTTCAACATCTCGTCTGAGTTGAGCTAAGTTCATAGTGCGAGAGTACAAATTAATTCCCTATTCCAGAGTTGTACCTAGAATGAAGAGACCAGGTTAGACACTAAGAGTCAAACGCTGCACATTGTCATGTGGAACTCAAAGTATTAAGTCAAAGACCTGAAGCTTCTAAAATCCTATTTCTCGGAGAAGTTCCTCTGAAATTAGGTGGATTAAGGTCTAGTCCAGACCACTCTTGGTTTCTGCTCATAACTCAGTCCAGAACCTAAAGACTTTTCACAGATGTAAATGCATGAAGTGTTGGATGAAGTGCGGGTGTGAAATGCAGACAATTTTTTTAATGCAAAAATGGATAAGAAGCCATTTTTCAAAAATTTTGGGCACAGTTAGTGTTAGTAGAAAAACTCCTTTTTTTCATTTGTTTTGTGATTTTTGTTTTTGTTCTTTTTATTTAATAACCCACCCCGTAAATACATATATACTTACGCGAAAGTACGAGATATGGGTAAAATATATACTAAGTATATATACAGACCCCCCTATACTTAGCGAGCGTTGTGTCCTTAGAGCACAAGAAGCATAAAGAAGACATAGCTCGGGTTAAACGTAAGAGAATGAAAAAGGAAAAGAAAAAGAAAAGGATATACAGGTCCGTCCCCTATACTTAGGATGTGAACAGTCTAAGTATAGAGGAAGAGCAGAAGAAGTGAAGCGGTCGAGAGATGTGAAAGAGGAGAATATATATAGGTGAGCGTCGGTTCCCCCTATACTTAGGATCTGGTTAGCCTAAGTATAAGAGAAAGGTGGAAATGGAGCGATCGGGAGATAGGAGAAGAATGATATGTACAGATGGCATCGCCCCCCCTATACTTAGGCCTTGGCCTAAGTAGAGGAAGAAACTGTACAAGGAGATCGATGTGGTCGGGGGTGGAAATGATATGATGAATCATCAATGTCCTCGCTCTGCGTGAAGTAGATGACCTCAACTTGAACTGTCTGCTCTTTGGGTGATTCTATATATGGCTTCAACAATTGTCCATTTACTGAGAAAGGTTGTGCATCATCTTTGA
The DNA here is from genome assembly GCA_037367405.1 of Ottelia alismoides. Lineage (NCBI taxonomy): Eukaryota > Viridiplantae > Streptophyta > Magnoliopsida > Alismatales > Hydrocharitaceae > Ottelia > Ottelia alismoides. Next base: position 594,699 of record JAZKJV010005402.1, on the reverse strand, counting down.
GTTCGGCAATATCCACACTTCCATTGGTATGCACATCGATGACAATGTAGGGACCCGTCCATTTTGATTTCAGTTTCCCATGAAAAATCTTCAACCGAGCATTAAACAACCACACTTTCTGCCCAGGGACAAAGGTTTTGTCTTGAATGTGTCTATCATGCCATTTCTTGACCTTGTCTTTATAGATTATACTGTTGTCGTATGCTCGGTTTTGGACTTCAATTAACTCATTCAGATTTAAGTCTCGGTATGATTTCCCAAGGTGACAACTCCAATTCAACTCTTTGATCGCCCATTCTGTTTTGTGAATCAATTCTGCGCGTAGATGGCATGGCTTGCCATAGATCATCCTAAAAGGTAAAGTACCGAGTGGAGTCTTATAGGTTGTCCTATAGGCCCACAGAACATGGTCCAACAGTTTCGACCAGTTCTTCCTATATGGACGAACCAACTTCTGAAGAATACCCTTCACCTCTTTATTAGAAACTTCTGCCATGCCATTAGATTGTGGATGATATGGGTTGGCTATTCTATGCTCAAATTTACACTCTTTAGCCAAAGATCTCATTTTCCTTATTCAGGAAGTGGCTACCTTCATCAGAAATCAAAACTTTTGGTATCCCAAACCTTGCAATTATATTATCCTTGATAAACTTACATACGATTTTGATATATGTGATTCGGGTTGGAATAGCCTCTACCCATCTTGATAAATAATCAACCGCTAACAAGATGTACTCAAATCCGTTGCTATTGGGAAAGGGACCCATAAAATCAATTCCCCATGCATCGAAAACATCACAGAAAATCATTGGTTGCACGGACATTTCATCTCTATAACCAACAGTCCCTCCCATCCTTCGGCAAATCGGGCATGATCGTATAAATTCATTAGCATCTCGAAATAAGGTCTGCCAGTAAAATCCACATTGGAGTACCTTGTGCGCGGTTCTCTTTCCCGAATGGTGTCCTCCAGCCTCGAGAGAATGACAATGTGTGAGGACACTCTGGTATTCCTCCTGAGGAATACATCTTCGCCAGACACAATATGGTCCTTCATAGAAAAGGAAAGGATCGTCCCAATGGTATTTTCTCGAATCCGACTTCAATCGATCGATCATTCTCTTGGTCCAACCAAAGGGAACCTTCTTGGAGACAAGATAGTTCATGATGTTGGAATAACGCAAACTGATTCGTCTGGAAAAGTCTCCTTAATTGGTCCAATGTCAGTATAATCATTTTTCTCAATTCGGGAAAGGTGATCAGCAACAACATTCTTTATTCCATGTTTATCTTTGATCTCCAAATTAAATTCTTGAATTAATAAGATCCATCTCAAAAGCCATGCCTTGGCATCCTTCTTATACATAAGATATCTTATTGCCGTATGATCAGTGAAAATTGTCACCTTGGAGCCCAATATGTATGATTTGAATTTTTCAAGGGCCCAAACAACCACGAGCATTTCCTTTTCAGTTACTGTATAATTTCTCTGTGCAGGATCCAACACTTTGCTCGCGTAGTGAATCGCATAAGGAATTCCATTTCTTCTTTGTCCAAGTACTGCTCCGACAGCAAAATCCGATGCATCAGTCATGATCTCGAAGGGAAGAGACTAGTTGGGAGCTTGTAATATCGACGATTCACATATTTTCTTTTTCTGGAGCTCGAAGGCCTCTAGACATTTGTGATTCACAATAAACTCAGTGTCTTTTCTTAAGAGCTCAGTCAGTAGGTGGGCGATCTTTGAAAAATCAGGGATGAACCTTCGATAAAGTCCAACATGCCCTAAGAATGATCTCACTGACTTGATGTTGGTTGGTGGCTCAAGTTTCTTGATCACATCAACCTTGGCAGGGTCGACCTCCATTCCCTTTTTGGAGATGATGTGCCCCAATACGATACCCTCAGTCACCATAAAGTGACTTTTTTCCTATGAGAGTACCAAATTAACCTCCCTACATCTCTGGAGGACTCGGTCCAAGTGCGCTAAACATGTATCAAATGAATCACCACGAACCGAGAAGTCATCCATGAAGACTTACAGGAAATCACCAACCATGGGAATCATGCACCGCTGAAATGTGCATGGGGAATTACAAAGCCCGAATGGCATGCGCTTGAATGCGTAGGTACCGAAGGGACATGTAAATGTGGTCTTTTCCTGATCCTCGGGAGCGATAGCTACTTGATCGTAGCCAGAGTACCCATCAAGAAAATAGAAGAATGCCTTCCCTGCAAGTCTCTCCAAGATTTGATCAATAAATGGAAGTGGAAAGTAATCTTTCTTGGTCGCAGCATACAGGTGCCTGTAACCGACACATACGTGCCACGGCGTGGGTACTTGGGTTACGATCTCTACCCCCTCCTAGTTAGTGACCATCTGGATTCCCGACTTCTTCAGGACGACATGAAGGGGGGCCACCCACTTGGAGTCAGAAATGGGGTATATAAATCCTACTTTGCACCATTTCTGTATCTCTTTCTTAACTACTTTCCGAAGATTGGGGTTTAATCTTCTTTGAAATTCACGGGAAGGCCTTGCGTTATACTCAACATAAATTTGGTGCGAGCAGAGAGCGGGGTTGATTCATACGAGATCTGATACAGTCCAACCGATGGCTTTTAGATTTTGCTCAAAGACGTCGAGTAATCTAGATTCTTGATCCATGGTTAATGATGAGCTAATGATCACATGGGATTTCTCTTTAGGTCCAGTAAGATATGCATACTTCAATGTGGGAGGAAGAGGTTTCAGCTCTGGCAAATCTGAGTCATCAATTAAGTCTGGCTGAATGACTTTTAAATATGGCTCTGTGTTGGTTGGCGGTGAATCATTCTGTGATATGCTAGCTACCAATTCTGAAGAAAGGTGAGTCGGATCGGTAAAGTAGTGCGGTAATTCAGTCAAAGCGGCATCCGACTCATCATCGATTTTTCATGATTGTCCCGAAGAAGATGGGACTGACAAATCCAAAAGGATTTCTGTGTCATCAAGGTTATAGGCATCTGGGTGTCTAGATAGTTTTGGCAATATCTCGAATACTACTCTATGCACTGTTTCTTCTTATGATGAGGTGCTTTCAATCTAAATGTCTAGCAGTTCGTCCCATGGCCCGGTAGTGCTGATTAAGTTGCATTCAGAAGTTTCAGCATATTCAGTGGTGGATTCAGAGTCTGGTCTTTGCCACTTTATCTGTTTCATTTCCAAGTCCACTTCTCCGCCTGGAGAGCGGAATTTCATCATTCCGGTACCATAATCGAATACAGCTTTAGCGATTCTTAAGAATGGTCTTCAAAGAATGATTTGGGATTCCTACCTATGGTTCGAGGTCACCATATCAAGGACAGTGAAGTCCACTTTGTATTCAGTACCCTCGATCACGATGATAACATTTTTTACTTCTCCCTTGGGTCTTTTAGTGGATTTATCAGCAAATTGGAGTATAGATAATGATTTCTTGAGAGGACCTAACTTCGATCTATAATATAAGGCTAAGGGTAGAAGATTGATGGAAGAACCATTGTCGAGAAGTGTACGTGCGAACACAATGCCGCCAATACGACTTTCCACATAATGAGCACCCAAATCCCTTTTCTTTGTTAGTAAATGCTGATTTTTGACACATTTGTTTGTGGCAACTGTCAAGATATGAGTCTCCACCAATTGACTTGGTTTCTTTGTACGAGTCTTGGTGGGAGTGCATTTCACCTTCAAGTACTTCTGAAATGCTGGATTACTGGCCACATATTGGTCAAAGGATACTTTGACTGTGATATTTTGCTGGCAGAATTGTTCCATTTCTGGGTCATATAGAATGTTTTTCTTTTGTTTTCCTTTCTTAAGAGCATGGGGAAAGGAATGGAAGCATTTGAGACAGGAGATAGAGAGTCAGAATCATAAATAAGAGCACCTTTATTAGAAATGGAGTTCTTATTACAATAATGAATTTTCTGATAATAATCAAAATCAGGTTGCTGAAAAGGTGACAAAGGGATTTTTGCAGCAACTAGAGGTTCAAGGTCCTCTGCAGACTCCATAGATGCTTTTCCCTTCTCTCGTGTTGGGATCTTCAGGTGTTCTTCTTCATCATTCTCAGAAGCATCCTCCGGTTGATCTTCCGAGTCTTCATGACCCAATTCCCGTGCCCGGTCAGGTACGACCACGTTCCTTCCACTCCTGAGTGACATGGCATTGATATTATCAAATGAAAGGATCTCATGTTTAGATGTGGAAAGTTCTGAATAGTATACCTGGCCATTGTGTTGAGAAGATTGAGATTTGTTCAAGCTATTAGGGTTAGCTTGAACTTGGGTAGGAATGGTTGTTGCTGGAGCTGTTATTTCATCTCTCCAACGGGACAAGCGATTAACATCAACCCGTAGATCATGTAGTTCATTCTGGAAGCTGCGTATTTCCTCGAGCATCTGTCTCTGGATATCTACCAGTTCTTCTGGTGGGTCGGATGGTTGAGATGATTGTTTTGGAGCTTGATACTGCTGACGATATTGCTGAGGTTGGTTCTGGCGGTTGTATGGATGTTGCTGCTTCGAGTGTTGGAAAGCTGCATTGTTCTGAGTGTGTTGTGGAACTGAAGGGAATGCAACATTATAGAAAGTGGGCAGACGTTGATATTGCTGACGGTCCCCCATAGTACCCTGTCGGGTAGTGTCATGTGTGTACCAAATGCCATTTACTTCTAATGTCAGAGGCGAGGCTTCTTCGACTGTCTCGACCGGTGGAGGTATTGCTGGGAAGGTTGGGCATAGGATTGGTCCTGAGCCCATGGTTGTTGTTGTCCTGATCCTGGCTGCTGAAAAGATGCACATGATAGATCGGGACCGTAGGTGCAGGTGGTATCCCCATCTTGGATACCTTCTCAGTGAGCTCCTCCATCTGCTTTGGGAATTGGGAAATCCTGTTGTCGATGTCATTCATCCGCTTATGAATTTGATCCACAACCGTTAATTTATCGATAATAATGTTCATGTTCGAAATCAAATCGTCTGTTATCTCTGCGACAGTTTGCTTTCCTCCTTTGGCTTGAAAGGTATTCAGGGAATCAGTGTATGCTCTACTGGCGATCTGCGAGCGGCTTGTCTCTGCCATCTGCTCCAGTACTTTCCAGACGGTCTCAGCTCCTCGTGATGTGTAATTCCCTCCGCAGGCAGCGCTGACTATCCCTCGAGTCTCATAGTTGAGGCCAGAGTAGAGTGACTGAACTAAGATGTTATCATCCAGGTCATGGAAGGGACACTTCTGTAGCAGATCTTTAAACCTATCCCAAGCCTCACAGAGTGGTTCATTAGGCACTTGAGAGAAACTAGTGATGCGGGTCCTCATTTGATTGGTGTGACTCAGAGGGTAGAATTTCTTTAAGAACAGGTTCTTAAACCTATCCTAAGTGGTTACAATCACTCCTAAGTTCGTCACCCAGTGGTATGCCTTTCCTTTCAAGGCGAAAGACAGTATAGTGAGATGAATGTAGTCCTGACTGAGTTGTGAGTGCCTCCGATTAGAACATATCAACTCCAAGTCTTACAAGAATTCATAAGGCTCTTCGGTCGCATTACCATTAAATTGGGGTAATTGACTCAGAAAAGGTGGCTTCAGTTCATAGTTAATCTCTGGCTGAGGTGGCTGCAAATAATTCCTCACTCTGTACTGCTTAGGATTGTATGCGGCTTCCATTGGCGGTTCTCCCCCAGCATTCAACTGTTCTAGTTGTTCCCTCAGTAAAAGTTGCTACTGCTCAGATGCAGCTAATCTCGCAAAAATCACCTGCATTGGATCTTCATTAGGTTCATCTTCATGATCTTTCTTGGACGACATCTTGGGCGGCATCTTTTTCTTCTTCTTCTCTTCACCTTCAGAATGTGAAAACTCGGAGTCAATAGTCTTGAAAGAATCAGAATCAGAGTTATCGAGGTGAGAGTCTTCCTCGATGTGATCCGGAGATAAAGAAAGAGTATGGGTTTGTCCTCCTTCCAGGAAGATGAAAGAATCCGAAGAGGAGGATTCACGAGAGAGGTGTCCCTGAACCCAAGGTTGTCCTGAGTAAGAGTTCCTTTGAACCTTTGAGACTGGAAAGTTTGTAGCAGTCAGAGAAGGGTTTGTAGAGTCCGAACAAAAATTACCACAATCTTCCATTCTCGATTTCAAAAGACCAACAAGAGGTTTACGGTTCATGATCTAGGCACAAGTGTGCGGTATTCGATGATTAACTATTTTCTACGCACAAATTAAACACAATGCAAAGCTTTATTTCACCAACTCACTCAGTGAAGGACGTAAGAGTTCGGCCAGTTATCTTGTCAATTTTTAATTCGTGGGAATTCAAATCTTGCAAACCGTTTAAACGAGTTGTTAGGTTCCTGTATTTCCCTACCGACTGTCCTGAATTCTTACAACTACTTGCACATATTTTCAGCCAGTATGGGAGTAAGTACGGACCGTAAAACGGCTACCCATGTTACTTGAGGATGAAGCCTTATGCAATGTCCTCTAAACCACCCACTCTGCTAAGGAAATCCGGACCGTTTACCTGCTACCCGTTAGATCCTCATAGAGAAGAAGCTAATTGTTTTTGATAGAATCAGTAGTCAATATGAAAATCCTGGCTTGCCTCTATCCTAGTGTGCGTCTCTCTCCTTGCTGCAAGATAAAAGCAAACAATGTCGGGGTTGCTCTCCCGCAAGAATTTTTTGATTTTATGGGTTCTTAAGATCGGCTATATTTAGCAATCTTGATTTTAATTAGGTGATCACTGAAGAATTTAAATGAGCACAAATATACGTCTACCATCCAGTCCTAATTTCCTTTGGAGTTATGTGATGAAACAAGAGGGAGAAGTTCGGAAAAAGCCGATGTACGCGAAAAACTATGATGTATGCTCATTTAGAAGACTTACAGTGAATCCTCGCAATCTTCATGTGGGATGCAATACAAGAATTGAAATTTAATCTATATAAAATGCAAACCGATGAAAAACTGCACCTAGTAGAAAGTTCTATTAGCGGGGAAGAATTGAATTGAATTTTGCTGAATTGAACAATCTATGTGCGTCTCGATTAATGTGAAGTGTGGCATTAGGTCCTACGAGCACAATCTATAATTTAAATGCTCTAAGAGCCGTATGTGCGGGTCTAGCCTAATCGCCACTTAAGTCGGGCCCCACCCTCACCGGAGAGTGAAACGGGCCACGACACACCACAGAAGAAAGTTTAAGGTCTTTTTACACATGCGAGAGTCCAAACGGAAACCGCTGTAAATGAGCAATTAATTACATAAAATTAAAATTTGCAAAAATTAAAAACCTAGACTCTACGCTCTCTCACGACTCGACTCAATCTTAATTTAATTGCGGCTTTTCAGAAGTCGGTGAAGATGCGTCGGTTTCTTAAAAAACCGCTCCACGTACGTCGGGTACCTCGCAAGAAAAATAAGAGAGAAAATGTAAGATAGTGACTCAAAAAATAATAAAAAATAAAACAAGAAAATAAATGCTGGAAAAAAGTGGAATTTACAACGAAAAATTCGGGGGTCAGACTAACCGAAGCGGAAAACGGAACGAAAATTTTAAGAAAAAAACTAAGCCATTTGCCTCCCCGGCAACGACGCCATCTGACGATTCGAAAATTGCATTGTTAAAAAGATGTATTTATGATCATGCGTAGAAATGATAATGATTTGTCATTTCGTTGTAGGCGGCAATCGCAATTGGCAAAGAAAATAACCACACAATTAGTTAATCAATTTTCAATCGATGCGGTTTCATGTTTATTTTACTTGGGCAAGTCCCACGGTCGAACACAAGGAGGCATAGGAACAACCTAGAATTATGTCTATCAAAATTCATGCGCGGTTTTTGAGGCGGTATTTTTTGGAATTTTTAATGCAGTAAAGGATGCAAAATGCAAGTTCGGTCTATTTTAGGGACTATAATGTAAATTATGCTCAAATGATGTCCAAAAAATATGAAACTTGGCCACTATGCAAAATATGATGAAATGAATGCACTGTAATTTTTTAGAATTTTTGGATGTAAAATGAATTTTTTATGAAATTTTAAATGCAAACAAAATGAATTTCAATATTTAATTGTAATAAATATTAAACCTAATTATTTTCAAGGAATAAAATTACCTAAGATCATTCACTAGGTGATTGATCTCAGAAAACTCCGAAACTTCGAAAATACTAGTTTTAATACCTATTAAAAATCAAACACTGAAATATGTAAAATAATTTTTACAGGACAAACGCATGCAAATGTGATTCTTTTTGGGCACATTGTCAAACACAATTAATTTTACAATATGTGATTGTTTGGTAATTTTTAGAGTAACGGTTAATCAATGATAAATTTCAGAGCTTGAAATGGGCAAATTATGCAATTTTATACAGAAAAATTAATAATTAATTAAACATTGATCATAAAAATGTCCACAATAGTCAAAAAGTAGAGAATTAATCGATGAACATATTTTATTTTTGGATAATTAAATAATGCAATGTAGAGGTCTAGAATAATAAGGAACATAGGGGAAGAAGTGCAATATTACAATAATTTAAATAAAATAAAATGCATAGGGGGGGCTGTAATGCAATTACCAATAAGCCAGGGGATACTTCTGCAATTTGTCCAAGGGGTCATGTGCCCAACACGTGACCCTTGGATGACTGCAGTAGTGAACCTGTATGATCCCTTTGAGAGATCGTATTACTCATATGCTCTTATATGCACACCAGCGCGCCGGTGTATAGACCTTGGTTAGGTCATCAACCTATTGGTCTGCCAAATGTACATACTCAGACATATAGTAACACATCTGTCTCAGGTCAGAGGATGCGTGCCCATACCGTGATAGCATATGATATAGGTCTTTGGTTATCTCGATCTCGTTAAGTCAACTCTTTGACCTAACTAATCTGACACATCCGAATCTCTATTCCTATGCGGAGGACCTGCATCAAGAGGTCGGTCAGATATAAGCCTATGTGAGAAAGGATTGCCATCTCCTACTCAGGCTGGAGATCCTCTTAACAATCATTTGACAGTGCTTGATGAGTCCTCAATTTAACTCTTTAGATATTCATCCAAGCACCAGCCTCTATGATTCAATAGTTGAACCAACAACTGTATGATTATTAAGATGGCCATGGTACATAACCCTAATTGTACTAAGGGACCTATTATGCAAATTAGTTATTCTTCCTTTTAGATCAGGGAATGATATTCGCAATAACATTTATTGCATAATGGCTCGCTGTGGGCTCATATGTCCAACAAGGTGGGAGGAGAGAATGAGGATGGTATGAGAGTGACCATCTTGAGAGTGAGAGATCCTGAACTCAAGAGGGTCATGAGTCCAGGTTGGCCCAAGTTGCGCTTGGACCATTGAAGACATATTTCTTGAATGGTTCAATGAGAGATTCGTGAAGCCCGAATAAATATCCCCCAGTCAGTCGTCTCCGATGGGAAAAAGAAACGATGAGAGCAAGGTATTCAATAAGGATCTAGTTCTAAGGTGCACGTAAATGTGCAGAGTAAACTCACATAATACAAACAAAATACAAAAACCCTCAAATTCACCAATCAACACGTGATGGACGTAAAGGTTCGGTCAAGTTATCTTGTCAGTTTTAGTTGGTGATAAATGCAAGTCTTGAATGATTAACAAGATGTTGGGTGCCTGTACGTCCCTACAGACTATCCCGATTCTCACGAAACCCACTGTCAGCTAGTATAGGATTAAGTGCAGACCGTAGAAATACACCTTCCTGTTTCTTGAGGACAAAGACTTATACGACATCTTCTAAACCTCCCAATCTGCTAAGGAAATTCAGACCGTTTATTGACTACCCGTAGTTCCTCACTGAAAAGTGGGTAATTGTTTTGAACCAATAGTCTTTATGAAAATCCAGGCTTTGTCTCTATCCAAGCGTCGTCGTCTCTCTCTCTCACTTCTAAGTAAATCAAACAATGAGGGCTTTATACCCCTGCAAAACAAGGTTTTTTAATTCCAATTTTGTTTAATCGACCTGCTCAATTCAGTCCTAATTTCAAATTAGGTAGTCACTTGAAGTTTAATCTGAACACACAAACACGTTTACCATTTAGTCCCAATTTCCTTTTTAAATCATAAGTTATAAAACAAGGACAGAGTCGGAAATCAGAATGCAAACGTAAAACGATGATGCATGCTTAGAAGAAGGTATACTTACAATGACTCCTAGCACTCTCCATGCATTATGTTGAACTTAATTTTTAAAATTTTACTCTAAGCTCATGTAGATCAAGAAAACCACATCTAAGAAATATACTATTAGTGGGGAAAAATGATTTTGAATTGGCTAAGTTGTACGTTTCTATATGTGTATCATTAGAATCTCAGAAGATGTGATTCTTTCAATATATGTGGCCTAAACTACGATTGTCACATACAAATTGCAATTAAATAGCAGGGTGCCTATCCTAATTTTGCCACTCAAGTTGGGCCCCACCCTCACCGAAGAGTGAAACATGCCCGATACATCCCAAAATAATGTCCAAGTCTGATCAGACACACGAGATTCCGAACGTAATCTGTTGGAAATGTTGCAATAAAACAAAATGCATAAAATAAAATTCTATGGGCTCTACACTCTCTCACGACTCAATATTAAATTTATGCGATTCCTTCAGTCGATTATTTTCCCAGAAAATGTTGGCCTCCGAAGCTCCTAAGTTGCTCAACTAAGTGGCTGCTCCACCTCGCATCATGTCCCTCACACAAAAACTAGACGATGGTCAGAGAGATAGACACAAAATAAAATAAAAAATGCAGAAAAATAAATGGAGAAATATTCACATAGAAACCAGGGTCAGACTACCTGGGATGGAAAGCCTAAAATCTGGATTTTCTAAAAATTAACCTAAGCAGTGCCTCCCTAGCAATGATTTCATTTGATAAACCCTAAAATTTTCCTTTTAATAGTGTCGGATTAAAGTTCCAATTTCGTTGTAGGTAGGCAAAATTCAGATTGATAAAAAATTGCTAATTAATGAATTAATCGATTAATGCAAGTGGTCAGTTTTTTACTTGGGCAATCCCAAGGTCAACCTCAGGGAGGCCATTATCTCCTTAGGTTTATTTATAGTCGATCTAGAGGTTAGATTTTTAGAGAAGGTTTTTCTATATTTTTAAATATAATTAAAAATGCAATGCAAATTTGGCGAAGTTCAGGGACTAAAATGCAAATTTCAATAGAATCAAGTCCAAAAATTCTAAAACTTCGCCATAAGTTGAATAATGATGAAATTAAGCTATTGCATTTTTTTAGAAATTTTGGATGTAAAATGAATTAAATAAAAATTAAATATGAATGCATAGTGGTTTTTGTAAATTTAATTTAATAAATACCTAAAGTCATTATTTTCCAGAAATTAATTTACTCTAGATAGTTCTATATAAGATAAATCTAGAACAATTTTAATTCCTAAAAATACTAAGTGTATAATTAATTAAAAATTAATTACTAGTACCACCATTTCATTTATTAGGACCTCGATATGTGTGCAACTATGATGAAATTTAAGCAAAATGTAGAAAACACTAAACTATAACTATGATTTTTTGATAATTTTGGAGCAATAATTAATTTAATATCATTTAAACATCACACAATGTGTTAAATAAGGTATTTTCCACAACAATAATGATATTAAATAAAATAAAACTCCTAAAAATATATTCAATGTCCACAATGATAGAGCAAGAGTTGTTCTACAAAATGCAATTTTTAAAATAATAAAATGAGGCTAAATGAATATTCAAACACAAGGGTATAGATGTAGAACAGGAAATAAAAGGAAAATAAGAAATAGTGCACGAGGGCACTTCTTTAATTATCACATCCTTCGAGGGCTTTAGTGCAATTTTTCCACGACGCACATGCACCGCACGAGACCTCCAATGGGAAGGGACGACGATGAAATTCCTAAGAACTTCAAGGTTCTCAGGTGAAATTTTCACCTTAGGCACATGTAGAGCATGTGCTTGTAGGACGACGGGGGGGGGGGGGGGGGGCGTCTTGTTATTATGGAGATCATGTGGGGGGGGGGGGGCGTGAATGCAAATGCCCCGGACCTCACATGACTTGCACGTGAGGTGGGGGTTAAATTTTAGGAGGTCCCTGCGATGTGGAGTTGATGGAGATGGATGACAGCTTTCCAGGCGGAGGAAGGTGCAGTGACGGTTGGTGGACCCGGTCGACACATGACTTGAGGGTGCGTCGTAGCGATGGTGAGGCATGGATGGAAAGAGAGGCGGTGCGCCGACGTGGGGTCTAGATGGGTAGATGAGCTAGTTGTGAAGCATCTGGAGCGAGGTTGCTCGATGAGCTGGAGGCACGGAGCGAGGTCTTCTGTAGCGCTCAAGGGATCGAGCGGTGGGGGAACATGCTCGTTGTGTAGATGATGCTAGGCTCTGCTTTGGACGGCAGTGCACGACAAGAAGACAACTACGCTCTATGGAGAATGGGGCTGATGCAAGAACAATCGAAGGCCTTGGTCGGTGGAGTGGTGATTGTGATGGTGAAGAGATGCAGCAGTGGTGCTGGAGTGGAGGCAGCGTGCGAGCTACACAGAGATCGTGTGGATGTTGGTAGCTGTGGTTGGCGATGGCACGGTAGGGGGTCGGTGGTGCGATGGTGAGAGCTTCTAGAGCACGACAGAGTCTTGATGGGGTCGGTGTCCTCTGCTACCATGGTCCCAGGCGACACACGCCCATGGGTTTTGTCGATGGTTCTCGGTTAGGCGATGGTGGAGTTCCAGTACAAGAGGAGGTCATGTGATGGAGGATTAATGCTTGAGAATCGATCGAATGTGGCCATGGTATTCTCTCAAACTGCGGATGATGCCGAGCTAAATATTTGTGATGCGCAACTGGTGCAAAGAAGGACGGAGGTTCCGCTTTGGACCTCGCCAAAAGTTGGAGGATCTTCGCTCAACGAGGAACCCCTCAATTGTTACATGAGGAGGTCGGAGCTTGCTCCTTCTTTCCGAAAAATGGAGGATGATGGTGAATGTCGCGGTGGTGTCAGTTGGAGGAGCGGGATTCGCGACGACGTGAGTATATGGAGGGATCGAGTGTTTACTCATCGTCATGTTGGGGTTATGCACAGGTTTCGCGGAGGCAGGTGTACATGATGATGAGCAATGCGGAGGTTGCAGACGTGCTTGCAGGGAGAGGGAATCGTATTGAGGAAGGATGGAGATCAGGTCGTTGCGGGGGCGTGGGTGGTTGTGCGCATGAAAGGAGGAGAAGTCGTGCATAGGACCTGAAAGAGAGAGGGAAATGGTCACGTTCTAGGCACACGATTGGGAGTAGAGGAGAGGGATGGAGGCGCCACTTGGCACGTAGGGGTGCGACTACATGGCGGATTAAAACTAATTAATTAAATTTAAATAAATAATAAATATTTAAATAAAATATAAAATAATAGTAATAATAATTAGTATATAATAATAACTAAAGTGAATAAAAAAGGTAATTAAATAAATAGCTAATAATAATAAAAATAAATAAAGAATTAAATTAATAAATATAAAATAAATAACTAAAGTGATAAAATAAATAATTTTATAAAAATATTAATAAAATAAATAAATAATAAAGAAAATTAAATAATAAATAAAAATAGGGGTGACAAGTGGCGGCTCCGGGAGCGGCCATGTGTCGCTCCAAGAAAAGTAAAAAATTAAATGTAAAGAAAAATAAAAAATAAATAACAAAAGAGGACACATCAAAAAGTATCAACATGGAAGTTTCTTGTCTCGACGATATCTACAACTTCTGTGAAGGATCGAAAATCAAAGGAAGTCATCTGTACAAAAAATATTTTTGGGTGGTACATTATAGGTATAAAATACCGTATTTTTATCTTTTACATTTTTTTTTATCATTTTTAAATAATAGAAAAAAATAAAAATAAGGAAAATATGAAAGTAATATTTACTATTTACTCTATTTTTTGGATTTTTAGTAATTAAGAAATAAAAAATAAAAAGATAAAATAAAGGGTATTCTGGTCAATATTTACAATATACAATAGGGGCCCAAAACCCAAGTTTCAGATACGATCTTCGATTTTTATGAAATTAGTCTTGTATTGAAGGTCTTTGAACATATATTACTTTATAATGAGTAGATTTTAATCTGACATTATACGAGAGAGATATGCGTATTTGAAGGTTCTTAGTCTCAAACTCTCGGATTTTATTGGACAATTTTACAAGTTAGTATTTTTTTGATATTTTTCCTTTATTAGTGTTAGTAATATATACACTATTGAGTCGATTTTATTGGATTTGGTGTTTGTATAAAATAGATATAAATAAGTCATGTTAGCTATTATATAGGTCAATATGTACAAGTGAATTTGGCTCCATATTTTATGCAAATATGCATGCAAAAAGGTAGATATTATTTCTAAATACATGAATGCAAATAATGCACAATAATAGGAAATATGCATCTAATTGCTCTGGAGCAAAGCTCTATTTTTGAATTTTAGAGTGATGAATTACAGATTCATCAACCCCCTATACTTAAACCTTGCTTGTCCCTGAGCAGCTAAAATGGATGCAAAAGTGAAATGATTTTGGATTCCATACCAAGGTCATGAACAAATGGTGAAAATGGAGCTTGACACAATCTTTGGATTAATAGTGTGGCAGAACCTTATTGAGAATTGAATTTAAGACCTAACAATCTTTAAGTTCCATAATTCTTCTATTCAAGTCACCTCAACAGTCAAGTCAGAACAAATCCTCATACACAAATTCGTATGATTATGTATCTTACATGTACTAAGTGAAATATATCTATCAACATCACAAATAGCAAAGAAACAGCCTCCTCTAACAAGGTAACTCTAATTCTCCGGTCTAATAACTCTTTCCTCAGGGAGCGGGGTATTCCCTTCCAAGTTCAAGTGTAACCAGCTCAAGAAGAGGGGGTAGAGAAGAGAATGGACTGTAACAAGTGTAGTTACATATCCTTGGAGCTTGACCAGTGTAGGCAAGTCTCCAGCTGCAGGATTCCCTGGTATGAGACTGTGAAGCATATGCCTTGCAAATATACATATTCTGACAGGCTTTTTTTTCAATCAGTCATGTCCACTTTTTTGGAGTTCTTTTTTATTTCTCTCTCTCTCTCTCTCTCTGTTTTTTTAACAATATACAAGGTGCAACATGTACATCAGGAGTTTTTCTTCTTGAGAAAGTGGACTATTCCTCTTTTTAAAGCATTATTGCAACCAACAACATCCCATCGTTAGACGTTGACGCCACTAGACTACGTTGAGATGCACTACCCTCCCTAAAGGAGGACGGATGTTTCCACCTGTGTGCTACTCCAATCCAAAGGATTATACCTCCTCACCACCTCATCAATGAAGAGCTACATACATGGTGCTTGTCTATGATAAGTCACTGTCTAAAAGAATCGTGTGTGTACGAAATATTCTACTTAGACCATTCAAGATGACATATGAACATAGACTTGCAGACTCAAAGAATTAAGTCACTTGACCTGAAAAATCTTAACTCCAGTTTTAATAAGGTTTATTAAAATTTTGGTAGATTAAGGTCAAATAAAATCCATCCTCTACTTCTATTCATAACTTGGTTCAAAACCCACTAACTTTTCACTTTGCATATGCTAGATATGCAGATGACATGCAGATGCCATGCTATATATATGGATGAAGTGCAAGACATAATGTTTTTGAACTATAAGGATGCCATGCAAGAGTAAATAAGAAGCCTCTTTTTTCCCTTTTTTCTTTTTTTAATCTTATTTTTTTTCAAAAAAACTATAATACCTCAAATTTTACAACAAATTTTACAAAATTATTTTTTACAAGAATTTTACAACTTTTTACACAAGTGTTATACATATTATATAATATACATACTACACAAGTATACATGTATTAATCTTTTTTTTTCAATTTTTACCCATCTTGTAATTATTGCATAATATGCAAAATATGTGATTATACGAGCTATGGGTAATGTATATATGTAATATATACACACCTCTCTATACATAGCGTGTGCTATATCCTCAGAGCACAAGAAGAGAAGAAAAAACATAGCTCGTGATAAGTGTTGGAGAGCTAAAATAAAAAAAATATGTAGAAGTCGATTCAACCCCTATACTCAAGCTCTGGCAACCTAAGTGTAGAAGAAGATCAATAATGGAGCGGTCAAGGTCAAGAGGGAAATGGATGAGTATATATACATGACGTTCATCGGTCCCCCTATACTTAGGCTCTAGTCAGCCTAAGTCTAGGACAAAAGTGAGTGTGAGAACTGATGAGATCTAGAGATTATACAGAGAGTGGAGGATGTACATGAGTGACTGAATCTTGATGCTGCATGCTCATGGAGAGTAATCTGATGTATCTACTCTGTGCTCACTCTGCATGATGTTTATGACCTCGACTTGGAGTAACTGTTCCTTGGAATCTACAAAATGCTTCAATAGTTGTCCATTCACCACATGAGATTGTGCACCATCTGTGAGATTGGATATCTCTACACTTCCATTCCTGTGCACTTGACAATAAAGGGATCTGTACACTTAGATTTGAGCTTCTCGTGGACCATCTTTAACCTGACATTAAACAATCATACCTTTTTCCCAGGGATAAAGTCTTTGTTCCTAATGTGCTGATCATGCCATCTCTTTACTTTGTCCTTATAAATCAAACTGTTGTCATATGCCTTGTTTCGGATTTCCATGGGCTCGTTCAAGTTCAAGTCTTGACAAAGCTTCCCTAGGTGATAACTCAAATTAATTTTCTTAATTTCCCTTTTGAATTTGTGAATCAGCTCTACGGGCAAATGTCATGGCTTGCCATGGATCATTCTGAATGGTGAAGTGCCCAATGGTGTCTTGTAGGCAATTCTATAGGCCCACAAAACTTGGTCCAAGAGCTGGGATGAGTTCTTCCTATCGGGAGGAACCAACTTCTGTAATGTACTCTTCAACTCTGTTTGAAACCTCTACCATACCATTGGCTTGTGGGTGGTAAGGACTAGTGACTCTGTGCTCAATCCCATAGAACTAAGCTATAGATTTCATATCTCGATTCACAAATGGCTACACCCATCTAATATAAAAAATTTAGGCACCGGAACCTAACAATAATATGATCTTTCACAAATTCAATACAATCTTGCTGTCTGTGGTTCGGGTTAGGACAACCTCCACCCGCCTAGATAGATAGTCAACTTCCAACAAGATGTACTCGTGTCCTTGGATATTAAGAATGGGACCCATATAATCTAGGCCCCATGCATCAAAGACATCACAAATGATCAAGGGCTGCATGGTCATCTCATCTCTCTGAGTGATAGTCCCTCCATCCTATGATAAATCGGACACTATCGAACAAAATCATAGCATATTTGAAAAGGGTCATCCAATACGATCCACATTGGAGTACCTTGTGAGCAGTTCTCTTCCCTATGGTGTCCTGCAACCTCAAGAGAATGACAATATGTAAGGATGCTCCGGTATTCCTCCTGAGGAATACTCCTTCTCCAAACAAAATCTGTCCCTTCAAAGAAAAGGAACTGATCGTTCCACTGGTATCTCTTCGAACCCGACTTTAGCCGGTCAATGCTTCTCCTACTCCAACCTTGGGGAACCTTCTTAGAGACAAGGAAATTCACCATGTTGGAATACCATGGGAGTGAGTCAATAACACAAATTGACTTGTCTGGAAAGGTCTCTTTAATATGCTCAAAATCATGAGAATCCTTAAGTTCAATCCGAGAAAGATGATTGGCCACAAGATTCTTACCTCCAAGTTTATCTTTTATCTCCAAATCAAACTCCTGGAGGAGCAAAATACACCTAAGAAGACATTCCTTCGCATCCTTCTTTTCCATTAAATATCGAATGGTTGTGTGATCAATGTAGATTGTCACTTTAGAACCCAAAATAAGTGACGTGAACTTCTCGAGGGCCCATACTACAATGAGCATTTCCTTTTCAGTCACGGTATAATTCTTCTTTGTAGGGTCTAATACTTTGCTCACGTAGTGGGTCGTAAATGGGATCCCCTCTCACCGTTGTCCTAACATAGCTCCTATAGCGAAATTTGAAGCGTCAGTCATGATATCAAAGGGGAGAGACCAGTTAGGAGCTTGTCGGATAGGAAAGGCATAAATCTTCATCTTCAAGAGCTCAAAGGCTTCCAGACACTTGTTATCTACAACGATCTCTGTGTCTTTCCCTAAGTGCTCAGTCAGTGGGTAGGCTATCTTCAAGAAATCCTGAATAAATCTCCTATAAAGTCCAATATGCCCTAGGAATGGTCATACTGATTTCATGTTGGTCAGTGGATCGAGTTTCTTGATAACTTTCACCTTGGCAGGATCAACATCCATTCCCCGTTTGGAGATGACATGCCCCAACACAATACATGGTAAACGGTCCGGATTTCCTTAGCAGAGTGGGTGGTTTAAAGGACACCGCGTAAGGCTCCATCCTTAAGTAACATGGGTATCCATTTTACGGTCCATACTTACACCTATACTAGCTGAAAGTAAATGCAACTAGTCGTAGGAATTTGGGTCAGTCTTTAAGAAAATCTTCGACACCTAATAACTCGCTAACTATTTTCAGGGATTGTCTTATCACCAATTAAAATTGAAAAGATAATAGCCAAACTCTTATGGCTTCATTGTGTAAGTCAGTGAACCTAGGGTTTGATTTGTGTTTGCATTGGTGTGCGTGAACCGATTTCGAAGATCAAAAACCGCACATTTGATAAAATTTATTTTGACTATCCCGTGCAATTGCATCGAGATCAACCATGACGATTCATCATCATCAACCTCCTTTGACAAATACATGACAATGGTCCGAGCACCCATCTGATCTATATTATGAAAATGAATTTTTCTCGGTTAGGCCCAAATCAACTGAACCATCTTCTTTCAACAATCCTCCAACATTTGCAGGAGACTTTCACCCGTGGATGAATTCAGTCCCCTCATTGAATTCCTACTTGAATAATTCAAACACACATGACCAATTTCCATCCTGGACTGAACCTTCTTATTCTCGGTTTCTCACTGAAACTAACAAACCATTTCAAATCACTTTTCAATCTCATGATTGACCGAGAAACCAAACCCAAATGGAGAGACCTGCACTTAATGATCATCAGCGTTGGATTGACCATGACGATTAAATCCCTATTGACCAACCTGAATACCACTCCTTTGATCATCCTATACGTACAGAGGACCAAACTGATGATATTGACACATATGTACCCTGTATGACTCCATTATTTGAGGATACGATCAATCATGACCATGAAAGTAGACTCTACTCCAAGTAGCATTGCATGCCTGATTCACGGCATGCTGAGTATGAGACCTACACATTCCTGTAAAATCCTTCCACTGAGCAGCCTCCTTCTATAATTTTTGAGGAGAATTTTTAGAAAATAATGATCATATATCAGATATTCCAAGAAACTCCCCTCTCAGCACATACAGAAAAATAGAAGAAGAAATTATTGAACGTCAAAAACACACACCACTGCTCCCATGATTGATCATGAACAAAATTTTGAGGATGATATTTCAAGGATAAACGAGAGATTCAATTTAATGGAGGATAGATTTCAAAAATTTGCTGACCGATTAATTTTACTATCTGGTAGCTCGGACATAAAAATGGACAAGGAGAAGATTGGATCTCACGTTGACAATTTTGAAGATATTCAGAAACCTAGGGACTTTTCTGACAACAACACTTCTACATACTACTCCCCTAGGAATGACTATGCCTCTGACTCTTACTCGGAACATCAAAGCCCCTTCTCATGTACAGAAGACACCACATCACCACACCACACAGAAAATACCAAAAAATTGGAATATTCAAAAACACCCAAAAATTGAAAATCCAGAAAATTACATAAAAATTGAAACTGAAGAAGATTTGAAGAATCTAGATCCTGCTTTACGGGAAGCACTGGAGAAAAGATTGATTTTTGAACTTCCCTTTACAAAGGCTATTGAACACTTCCACGACCTTAAAGGATTGGTAATGGAGAGATTAATGATGAAAAAGTCGAGCAGGATAAGAACAAAGACTGAAAGACATATCTTATCAATGGCCTCCCCCTTGGTGTTGAGGAGAAAAACCAAGAGCTGCATAGTAAAGTGGTTGCCCAGATTTGACTGTATAATCAAGGACACAATTTTCACCCATGATCGAATTGATGACGATTTATCGATCAATATACTCCCAACCTATGTATTTCACGAATTCAAACTCGGACCAATCAGGAAGATACGAGAGATTGTTCAATTGGCTGACCGATCGATAAAGCGGCCGAGAGGAACCATTTCTGTCATCATGACATTCCAAGGTGCTCTGCTCAAAGTGGACTTCACAATCATTGATACTGAGCATCAAGGAAAATTCACCCAGTCTCCAATTATTCTCGGAAAGCCATTCTTAGCATTGGCTAAGGCATTTATTGAGTTTGAGACTCGAGAAATCAATTTTACAGCCTTGGACGCACTTTGATCTCACCCAGTCTTTGAGGAACCACGATTTTCTGAGGCAACCGACGAAGTCCTCGACAACCATAGCAATGAAGTGGTAGTAGAGCCCTATCCCTTTGCTACACCTGAGATAGCGGTTGTTGATGAGACTATTGGTTTAGAGAATCTCCCCCCTGCTCCATTCTCAACTGCTCTCACCATGGAGAATCAAGTATATGAATCATATGATCCAGAAACTTATACATGGTCGCACCCTGGGTCAACCTATTCTGACTACATGGATCACATCAACTTGACATAGGAATGCTCTAACATCAAATTAATTGAGAGCGAACATGCATAGACTCTTCCCAGTATTTCAATTCCCGCAGATCTCAAAATAGATGAATGTTTCGTTTATGATCCTGAGACATATGCATGGTCGCACCCTGGAGCAACCTACTCTGAATACCTTGACCAAATAATCCCAAATCAAGAGTGCACCAGCATTAAGAAGAATAAGAACAAACACACAGGATGAACACCGACCAAAGAGAAGAATTCCAATGGTTATTCATCTGGAAACTCAAGTGGACTGACACCTTCACAAAACAAGAAAAATAAAGTCACCTTTGACCTTCCAGAAGAGGAATCAACTGATGATACCTCATCAGGTCTGGAAAAGGTAATTTACATGAGTGAGGTTTGCTCGGTAGCTCTAAAACCATATCTTCGCAAGGATCCAAACTTCAATTCCCATTGGACGACTCACGTTCTGCACTATTATTCATCAAAAGCTAATGCTCCTGCTCTCATCAAATACACTGGAATTATTTCTTATGAGCTGACTGAGACTGGTGCTTTAGAGTATTCATCCGAGGAAAAACCATTTGATCAAAAGAAGGAACGAATTCTAAGAAAACAACTGAAGAAACAAAAAGACAAGAATATCTGGAGTGTGTACACTTTCAAGTACTATTCCTCTGAGGATAACTTTGATGATGGTTATCTTTCATCTGACTCAAATGCTTCATCTACTATCCATCATGATTTTTCCGAGGATAACACTGATAATAGTTGGGAATCATATGCTTCATATCCCTCTTGTCATTACGATCTCCCACCGCATGCTCACAAAAAGATCGACCGAAAACCACCTTAATAATCGTCTACCCACCCTCCCACCCGACCACATCGGTTTCCTTGTACATCTTCTTCCTTTACTTAGGCCAAGGCCTAAGTATAGGAGGGGACCGATGCCATCTGTACATACCATTCTCCCTTTATCCCAATCACCTCATTTCCACCCTTCTTCTATACTTAGGCTAACCAGAGCCTAAGTATAGGGGGAACCGATGCTCATCTATAGATACTCTCCTCATTCTCATACCCCGACCGCCTTACTCTTTCGCTCTTCTTCTATACTTAGACTGTTCACAGTCTATGTATAGGGGGGCAGACCAGTGTATCATGTTCTTTTTCTTTTCCTTTTTCACTTTCTTATGCTTAGCTCGAGCTATGTCTTCTTTACGCTTCTTGTGCTCTGAGGACACGACACTCGCTAAGTATAGGGGGTCTGTATATATATTGTGTATATATTTTACCCATATCTCACACTTTCACGTAAATCTATATGTATTTATAGGGTGGGTAACTATCTTGAAAAAAATGAAAAAAACAACAAAACAAAAAAAAACAAGAGAGAGAGAGAGTTTTTGCTACTAACACTAACTGTGTCCTGTCCAAAATTTTTGAAAAAAATGATTCTTATTTAATTTTGCATAAAAATTAAAAAAAAACTTGTGTCTACATTTCACACACCTATACTTCATCCAGCATTTCATTCATTTGCATTGGTGAAAAGTTGTTGGGTTTTGAACCGAGTTATGAGCAGAAACCAAGAGTGATATGGACTTGACCCTAATCCACCTAATTTTCAAAGGAACTTCACCAAGAAATAGGATTTTATAAGCTTCAAGTCTTTGACTTAATTCTTTGAGTTCCACATGGGAATGTGCAGCGTTTGACTCTTAGTGTCTAACATGGTCTCTTCATTCTGGGTACAACTCGGGAATAGGGAATTAATTTGTACTCTCGCACTATGCGCTTAGCTCAACTCAGATGGGATGTTGGAAGACTATGTGAGTTTCTTTTCTGGTAGCGTGGAAATCTAAAGACCGGAGTACGAGTTGAAATAAATATTCGAAAAAGGGATGGACGACTGGGCACAATTTTTTCTAAGACCCCAAAAAATGTACAAAAATAAAAAGATTCTATATCCGTAGGGGCACAACAAGACCCAAGCAGAACCACCAAAAATCCAAATATAAAGAAGCCACTACCAAATAAATATCTGACCAAAAATGTCCAAGCTTCAAGAAAACCTGCAGATCTTGGTGGAGACTCGGCTACACTGGCAAGCTTCACAAGGAGAGGTGACTACACTGGCCATCCTCCAGTTCTTTTCTCCTTCTTCTAACTTCTCCCCCAATTCGATTGTGAACACAACCTGAAATACCTTAGAAGGAAATACCTGACTCCCCGAGGACGAGTCACTGGAGAGGAGGTTTGCATGGTAGTCTAACATTCTGGATGGAAAGAGCTAAAACCTTTCACACACATGAGTCGATTGTTCAATGTTCATAGGGTATGCTTTAAGAAGAGGATTGATCTAAGATGACTTTTGAGATGAAAATGTGACAATTATGTGTAGAACTTGAAGGCTATTGATTTAAAAATTCTAAGTCTCACAGAAGTTCCGCCACACAATAATCCAAAGGTCGAGTCTGGTTTCATTTTCACCTTCAGCTCATGTTCTTGGTATGGAACCCAATTTCATTTCACCTCATGGCATTTCTTTTGATGCTGAGGGACGATCATAGTTTAAGTATAAGGGGATGATGAATCTCAGATTCATCACTCTAAATCTCATTAATTAAGCTCAAATCCCTCAAAATCATCAGCATTTCTACATCTATTCTGCATAATTTGCATTCATGCATGTTTTAATAAGAATTGCATTTTAGCACGCATTTCTGCACAAAATAAGAAGCCAAAATTCCCAGCTAAAATTGACCGATAAATAGACTAACTTCCTTCATTTTTAACTAATTCATTCTAACTTCGAATGACCCGAAAGCACCTCCACAGTGTACATATCACTAACAAGAATAAATGAAAAATACAAAAAAATAACTAACCCACATAAGTGGACCAAAAACCGAAACCCTAGTTATAGGATTTTCAGACTAAAACCCTCATATCCTCCTCATCGAATGTCCGTTTTAATTCTACTCACTTTTGAACTAATGTACATTTAAATACCTTCAAAACAAGACCAAGTTCAAGAGAATCAGAGCTCATATGTAAAAGTTGGGTTTTGGGCCTCTTTTGTACATTTTATATTTTTGCTGATTTTGACATGTTATTTTATGTACATATTTGACCTATTTTTCTTGTCACGTGACTTGCTGGGAAATTTGCATACATTCCCCCCATAGTTTCGGTAATAATATATTAATCCTTTTGTATTTTATTTACTTATATTTATATATTGCAGAATCACCCCTGTATCCCCCTTTGTTTTAGACTTCTACATTGATATTTTATTCATCAAAAATTAGCATTTTGTTCTACATTTTGTTCTCTACATATGTCTGACATTTTTAGATTAATGGTTAATTAATAATAAATTGTTTTGTGGAAAATTACATACATTACCCATTTTGCGCTCCGATTTTTATCATTGATTAACCGTTGCTCTAAAAATTCCCGAAAAATCGTGGATTGTAGAATTAATTATGTTTAACATTGTGCTAAAAAAGAACTGCATTTGCATGCATATTTGCCTTGTAAAAATCATTTTGTACATTTCAGTGTTTGATTTTTAATAGGCATTAAATCTAACTTTCTCGAGGTTTAAGATTTTTCTAAGATCCATTACCTAGTGATAGATCTTAGATAATTTTATCCCTTGAAAATAATTTAATTAATGATTATAATAATTAAATATTGAAATTTACTTTGTTTGCATTTATAAATTAATAAAAAAATCATCTTGCATCCAAAATTCCAAAAAAATTACTGTCATTCATTTCATCGTAACTTTTATTGTGGCCAAGTTTCATATCTGTTGGACATTATTTGATTGATATTTGCGTTTTAGTCCCTAAAATAGTCCAAAAATTGCATGTTGCATCTCTAATTGCATAAAAAATAAAAAAGACCGCCTCGAAAACTGCACACGAATTTTGATAGACATAAACCTAGGTTGTTCCTTTGCCTCCTTGTGTCCGACCTTGGGACTTTCTCAAGTAAAATAAACATAACCACACGATTAAAAATTGACTCAATAATTGTGAATTTTCTTGACCGATTCCGATTGCCGCCTATAATGAAACAACACCTTAATTTTAACGCACGAACAATACATGACATACGATTTTTAAGTAGTGGAATATCGGACCCGTCAATATCTTGTTTTATTCACCTGATATGGAACAACACCGAGTGCATCTTAGATTAGTTCTTGAGACATCGACAACTTTATTAACAACATGCTGGATTTAGTAATCAAAATGGCACCGCTGCCAAGGAAGAATTGGATTTATTACAATATTTGAACTTTTTGGTGATATTTATTTCTTCTTACTTTTTATAGTTTTCTGGTGTTTTCTCAGTTTTCTGTCGAGATTATTTACGGTTGTTAAGACTTTTCATGGTTTTTACAATTTTTTTATAGATTTTCTCAGTTTTCCTGATTTATTTGATTTTATGATTTTTGTGTGTTTTCAAACACTTTTTTGTAGAGCCTGCAGGATGAGCTGGTTTCTTCAGAAGCCGGACCAGTTAAAAGTGCAGTGACTGATTCTTTCTCTACGAGTCTGTTGCGGAGGGTAAAACGAGTTGGTAAAAACATGTTATATTTTTTTTTGTATTTTGTGAAAAAAGGAGAGGGGCATTTGCTCATTTTTATATTTTCATAGAAGGGGCCCCGTAAGAGCATCCCAGCTTATACCTTCATCCCTCTCTTTCTCAAGGTCTATTTCACCGAGTGTCATGCACTTGGGGGAACATGAAACCCACTGTGGCTTTTCTCGCATCACGATTTTTCGACAAATTTTCCACAGCCTTTTCGAGGCTAGGTCCTTACTTAGTGTTTTTTGATTCTTCTCTACTTACCCATTTGTAGCTAGTTTTAGGACTCCTAACCTAGGTGCATGCTTATTTAGGATAAAATAAAATAAGAAAATCATTAGACTTTCTCTGAAAATACAAAAAATATAACTGAAAATTAAAATCAACATTGTTAACCGTATTTGACCTAAAATTAAATGTAAAGGATTCATTTGTTTTGGGAGAGAAATCCCCAACGTATGAATTGCAGGTACTCTCCATATCCGTAAGTGAGGGATGACACTTAAGGTAGATCCAGAGCCTGAATTTCATTCAGATTACTACTTAGTTCATACATTTAATCACTTAATCTTTAGTGGGGACTCCCGTAGAGATGGAAACAGTCCGAGTTTTCTTAACAGTGTGGGAGGTTTAGAGGATACCACAATAGCACGATCCTCAAGTAATACGGGTAGTCGGAAATAATCCGTACTTACTCACATACAGGCTGAGAATATGTGATTTCCTATAAGGACTAGGGGCAATATTCAGGGAAAGTTTCTGGAACCCATCAACTCATGTTAATATGTGAAAAGACATGTTTGGCAGATAATCCTTAAATCAAAAAGATAAATGACCAAGCTTTTACGGTCATCACTAGGTTGTATTGGTGAAATTAGAGTTGCATTGTGTTTGTATGGGAGGTGTGCACTATACCGCATCTCATACGCCTTCACACTCGTGTTTTTACTTGACATAGTGCTCTCTCCCAATATTCTTTTGACATCGAAGATGACGACTCGACGGATTTTACGCTTAGAGTCCGTGAGCTTTCAACGATCCACCGTACATCGTACATCTTTACATACTCGGGATGACCCTATTCTCGAGTTGATCCAATCTCGTCACGAGGAGAGTCAAACCTAGACTCTCTCACCTCCCAACCCCTGTTGAGGTAGATCCATGCTTCAAATTTTCTTCTATTTCTCATACACATTTTTCACTGAGTTCTTATGAGACCTTTTGCTTCCAGAGGATTCGAGGACTATGTCTAGAGGGAAGGGACGAGTTGAGAACAAAATAGTTGAGGATCGAATGACTGGGCAGAGACACACATATGATAAACCTGACTCAACCTCATATATTACAACGGAGATTCTTGATACACTACAAAAGATGAGTTTATAGATCAGAAACCAATGTAGAGTCCAGGATGAGTTGAGAGATGAGATCACTGCATTCAGAGCAGGAGCTGAGAACCCATCACTACCTGCAGTGGTTCTTGCTACGTTAAAAGATGAGTATTACCCAAGAGCTAGGATGTTACACCATTTGATTTGGTTGCCACCAAATCAAGGGTCATACAAGCTGAGACCATCCTTTATTTTTTTGCTTCCCAAGTACTACGGGAATGCTACAGAGGAGCTGTTTACCTTTTTGCAGCAGTTTGCGATGATTTGTGGTACGACTAGTTATCCAAAAGTAATGCAGGTAGTTGTTTGCCGCAAAGCCTTCCCCTTCGCCTTAGCAGATAAGGAAGTTTACTGGTTGAGTCATTTGGGGAGGGAGATTTGTACAAGTGAGGATCTGAAGTCCACTTTCCTACATTAATATTCCCTCTAGGATGGACAAACATGATGAGGATACAGATCTCCAATTTTACACAGCTACCGCATGAATCATTCCATGAGACATGGTATCGATTCAAGGATATTACTGAGATATGCCCACATCATGAGATAATATTAATGTGCTAGTACAAAACTATTTTGGAGGACTCCAGCCAGATGTATAGGGCCTAATGAGCGTTGCATGTGGCAACAATTATCTGAATAGGTATGCCGAGTCTGTCTGGTCCATGTTTGAAGGGATGACAGAGAACTCACGAGTCATTGATTCCACTCGGGCATTCCAGAAGGGCTCACAACCACCACACCACAGAGAACATCAAAAGGTGGTGCATGTTTCAGAGTCTGACTCTCGATCCGACATGGGATTTATTAGTGAGAAGCTGACATTAGTCAAAGTGATTCAAAAGCAAGTTTAGGATTTGCAGCCCCTGCGGGAGTTGGAGAAACTCTCATCACTTCTCTAGTAGTTGAGCGATCCGATGAAGAAGGTGACAGATTTACAGCTTCAGTACCAGTAGTCCTATCCTTCTTATACTTCTCAGTCTTTTTGGAGATCTTTACCCACTTCTCCCACTATCAGATAGAGTTTGTTCAAAGTGAGTTGGTTCAACCTATTGAGACTCCGCAAATTGATAGGCATGAGGATCCTTCCATTGCCCATTCGAGACAGATCACCGGCCATAGAGATGATGATGTTGATTCTCGGGACATTTTTGAGATCAATGGGATATGGTATGCTCTGATTCAATTTTCACCACACTTTACTCCTCAGAGCGTACACTAACAGCAGTAGCAACACTACAGTCATCTGCAACATGGACGTCTACATTTCCAATACTGATAACACTACATGCAACAACAATCTCATGACACGCATATCAGAGACCACATTCTTTTCAGTACCCTGCTTCACATTCATAGTCACATAATTACCACCTACAACAGCATTCTTTGTACACACCAAAAATATCTCCTCA
This sequence comes from Ottelia alismoides, assembly GCA_037367405.1. Lineage (NCBI taxonomy): Eukaryota > Viridiplantae > Streptophyta > Magnoliopsida > Alismatales > Hydrocharitaceae > Ottelia > Ottelia alismoides. Next base: position 566,403 of record JAZKJV010005402.1, on the reverse strand, counting down.
ACCGTACACTCCACAACAACACACTCCTAGGCAGGAGAGAGAGAGAGTATATAGCCAAGGTCACCACACCGAGTTTGAGATATCTTCATAGGCCCTGGCACTAAACCAGATCATGGACGTGTTGAGCACGCTTCAGACCGCACATAGGACAGAGATGGAGCGGGTTAACCATCATCTAGATGAGTTAACCGTGACCAAGACCACTCTCCCAACCCAGCCTCAAATGAAATCGAACAACAAGATGAGGCACCTAGATCAGGTAGACACCACTACAAGTACGATCTCTTTTCTTAAATTTCTATCTAACTTTATTCATCTTAGGAGCAGTAGATCACCACAAGAACCTAATATAGTAGAGGATAGGGGGCATGATGAGGAGCGAAAGTCGATACATGATACACATTTTGATGTTGAGGAGGAGGACCATCATGATGATGAGGATCAACGTGATGTCCAGTTTGATGATCAGATAGAGGGGAGCGATGCCGAGATAGTAGACATGGACATAGGAGAATCGGGTGACAATGCCATGCCAGACCATGCAGACACTCCTGAGGCAGATTTTTCTTTTTCCATTCTAGAGAGTATTGTACATATTTTTGAGACTCTCGATGTACATGCTGATTCCACTTTAGATGAAAATAAAAATAAGTTTGTTGTTCCTGAGATAATTCCTTTTCCCGATGCTTTGTATGGAAAAGGAAAGAAAAAAATCCAAAAAGAATGATGTTACTCCAGAGATTGAACAATTATTGAAAGATCACATTTTTATGGAGATTCCACTTAACGATGCCTTGGATCACTTTCCTACGCTCAAGAATCAATTGAGGAACAGATGCACAACATGTAGGAAAAATAGACCAAGAGTTGAGAAACATGTATTGATCAAGGTGAAATCATGTGCTATTCAGAATAAGGTAACTAAAAATAAGAGAGATTATGCAGCTCACTATGTTACATGCCAGATTGTAGATGCCACATTCCATTGTACTCTCTTAGATAATAGTTCCACGATTAATTTGATTCCATCTTCTTTGCATGATGAACTCAAACTAGGTTCTCTTTACAAATCATGACTTATACATCAGTTTGCATATCGATATATGTAGAAACCTAGGGGCGTGCTGAGGAACATTATCGAGGCTGTTCATGGCTTCCAGTTTCCAGTGGACTTTACTATCCCAGATATGATGTTCCCTACACAGTTACATCTTGATCCAATCATTCTCGGGAGGCCCTTCTCACAGACAGCGAGAGCACTCTTTGATTATGATGCTGGGAAAGCATCATCCTGCACATACAATGAAGAGATACACATTGAGATGGCGAGAGGATGTAGCAGTACCATATCAGTATTGTCATTCACATCAGAGGATACCAGTCTTACATATGATTGTCAACACATAGATGAGACGTAGTCTCTTGATCTTGAGGGCATGTATTTTGATACCCACGATATCCTACACAAGGATAGGGTATATGACATGGTACCTAGTTCTTCAGATGTCTGTTCACATGAAGATATAGAGTTCACATCAGATCCAAATGAGCAGTCAGTTGCAATAGACATCTCAATGCCACAGATTGAGAGTAAACATATTCCAGCACGAGGGTCAGTTGATTATATTTCATAGATCATACAGTCTATTTAGAGTAGAGTCGGATGGTGTGATGGTTACACATATAGTCACCTTCTGTAGTCCGACTCCAGAGATGCGTATTTTAGTAGAGTAACCTATGCTATGCACAAATATCACTTACATAGGTAGTTCTACTCAAATAGCTAGGGACCAGTACACACATGTACAACATATGATTTCGTACGACCCAGGTTGAGGTGTTCTACTTTATACAAGATGCATGACTACTACTCCACTTCATTTCATCCTGTACAGAGACCTGTGAGCCTTTCGGGTTTCTGGAGTACACCACCTTTATATTCTTTGTAGACCACAATCGTCCCTAGTTTTTGCTCGTCTTATATGCTTAGTATACCAGATCCTAAGTATAGGGGGATCGACTTCCCATTATCTTTTACCTTTCGATTTTTGCTCTTTTTACTTTTCTCTTGTATATCTTTTCCTTTACATGAATCAACGATCCCTAATTTTTGACCACATTCTTTTCTATACTTAGGATGCCTTATCCTAAGTATAGGGGAGACCAAGTGGTTTCGTTAATTTCGTCTTCCTTTTATCCTTTTGTTCCTTTATTGTATAATCCATTTCCCCATTCACCTCATTTTGTACTCCACTATACTTACGATGACCAGATCGTAAGTATAGGGGGGTTTACTAACTTCTATTATTTTATTCTTTTTCACCCACTTTTACTTAGCACGAGTTATTTCCTCCATTTTCTCTTTTGACGCTATGAGGGTATATCACAAGCTAGGTATAGGAGGGGGGTGCGTGTATATATTCTATTTATACTTGCATCCATAAATCGTAACTTTATGTATTTTCTATATCAATAAGATCCACAAAGAGTGGGTAAGGGTTAATTTAAAATCCATATATGTATTTTTTATCTATAAAATCCTTGTAAATAAGTAAAATATGTGTTAAATCTTTATTTAAAATTCTTAATATGTATTTAAAATATGTATTTAATATACATAATACTTATTGAACATCCCATCTATAAAAATATGTGTAAAAGTCATTCAATCCTTGTAAAATTCTTTGTATATAAAATTTGTAAAATACATTAGTTATCTAATCTTAATAATATTAGGTAATTTATCATGTAAAATTCATGTACATAGACTTGTTTATTAAAATTGAAAAAATCCATAAAATATATAAAGTCCTAAAATTCATAAAAAATTAGAAAATACTTAAAATCCATAAAATGAGTAAAATTCAGAAAATGCACTTCACAAAAACAAAGTTGCATTTGCGTTAGTATTTTCACAATAAGTTTGATCTCTATAACTGAAGATTGGGAATAGTCTAAAGGATGAAGCTTGATTATGGCCTTTAACTTTCATTGTAAGGAGCCTAGTTAGGAACTGGAATTTAGAGTCTTCGAGTCTTTGACTTAAATCTTTGGGTTCCACAAGACCATGTTTGGGAAGTCAACTTGAAAGTGCCCAAGTAGAACACTTGGTGTCATCCCTTTAACTCTTCCTCAGTGAACCTATTTTGGACACATGCACTTTGCACTTATCTCAACTTGCAAAGGGCTACGAAGGGCAATCCATTTCAGTGGTGCGTTTCTATTCTTGTCTAACGACATGGACGTCTAAAGACTGGAAAGATTAGGGTTGAAATAATGCTTCGAATGAGGGAAGGATCGGCTAGCAAAATTTGTCCAAGACCTCAAAAATGGACGGAATGAAAAGATGCTATATCCGTTAAGGCACAAAAAGATCGATGCAGTGCAAGCAAATTACAAAGACAATTCAAAGAAGAAGCCACCAAATACAAATATGACCACAAAGGTCCAAGCTTCCACCAAAAGTCAAGCACTGGTTGGGCTTCACAACGAGATTCGTCTACACTCTTTGCACCCCAGTTCTCTTCTCATTCTTCTACTTTCTCTCTCTTTTAGATTGTGGACATAACACGACTTGACCTTTGAAGGGAAGATGAGTAGCTGGATGAGGAACCAATGGGGAGTGTATTATTTGGATGGGCAGTTTCTTCGCTTCTTTAAGCGGGAAGGGCTAATATAATTCATACACAGTACAAATTGAATTCAAGGTTGATAGAGATTCAATATGGGTGAGTGGATATGAGTTGGCTGTTGAGGTGAAATTAAACAAGGATTTGTGGAACTTGATGGCTGTTGAGATTAAAATCCTAATGCTAGTTAAGGCTCCGATAAAATACTTGTTTTAGGCCTGATCAAGCTTTGTCCTTTGTCTGTTCTCATGAATTGATTTAGGAAAACAAATTCATTCTAACTTTCTTTATTTTTCTCTTATTTTTCAAATAAGTGTTTGCTTAGGGACTAGCAAAGTTTAAGTATAGGGGTTGATGAATCCATGATTCATTAACATTCTTTCTGCATTTTGTCATAAAACTCTTAAAAAATACATGTAAATATTCATTAATTTCCATCTTTTATCAAAAGCACATTTATGAATAAAAATGCACTTTTGAGCATTCAAAACATGTAAATAAATAAAAGAATAAAAATAAAGAAAAGAAGGCCGATTGTAGATATGTATATATGTACAATATGACTTATATAATACAAAATATAGCATAAAGATATATTTATAAGCTAATCCTCAAGACCAAGTCATCATGGATTGGTTGACAAATAAACAAGTAGGGGAAATAAGGAAAGAAAACAATAAAAAATGATTACTTATACACTTTATACACTCTTCATTTTTATCAAATAATTATCAAATCTTTTCTGATTTTTTAATTAATTCATATGAACATATTTTTCACTAAACTCTTTTCCTAATTATTTCTTAAAATGTATAGAAAATATAAAAATAAGTTAAAAATATTATCTTGTACATATGCTAAGAAATCCAACTTTTAACTTCTCAAATTCTCAACTTCCGAACATCATAACTTTCTCATATAGAACACAATTTCACTCTACTCACATTTAAATTTCATAAAATAATATTCTCTAATTAATAGAATGATTTCACTAAAATCGGAGTCCGTTTGCAAAATGTCGGTTTTGGGACTAGAGACAATTGGGTTTCTAGGCTATTTATTTTATCTAGAATATTTTATTTCTAGTTTTCATGATTTTATAATTTTTAATTATTTTCAATGATCTTGTAGTTTAACCCTGATTTATTTCATAATTTTCGGACATTATTTATTATTTAAAATAAATAAAAAACACTATTTTATAAATAAAATTGAACTGTGTAACTTAGATCCATATTTATTAATCGATTTAAATTAATTCATTAAAATCCATGAAACTTCAAAAATATTCTATTTATTATTATAGTAATTAGGAAAAATATTAAAATATATTTATTAATTATAATTTATTAAGTTAAAATCAAATACATATTTATCAATTATTATCCATACCTAGTTATTAATATTATATTTATATTTCGTTAAGTATCTATTTATTTATCAAAACTAATTATTCCATAATTTAGATAAACGAATTATTTATACTTTTTATTTATTATACCTATTTAATATACCATCATTTACTATTTATTCCATAATCATTAATGTATTTATACCATTTGTCCAACCAGGTGCTAACACATGTCAGCACCTGATGCTTCTTCTTCAAGAAGTTGGTTGCTGGAGTTTGTTCTAATGCCCCGACTTCGCCTAATTATTCCTGCCATCTTCTTCCTCCAAGATCCGATCCTAACCCTTGATTATAATCTCCTAACCACCATAATAAACACCTACCCTTATATTAGTACCTAACTCCACCTAATCTCTCAATAAAAACCTTTAGACCTCACCATTAACAACTAACTTTCCTAACTATTTCTAGTTCCAACAACTAGTGGCCATCGATCCTCCTTCGCTGCCTCGCTCCGCCTCAACCCGGTGGTGACAACACCCAAGGATCACCCCTCTTGGAAGAAGGATCTACAGAGGGGTAGTTCCAAGGACAGAACACCGGCTTGCATCGCGCCGCAACGTGCATACAACTTAGGGAACACCGTCCCGTCGAGAAGTGACCAAGAGGATCTGATGTCCTATCTTCCCAGGTGCTTCATACACCTTTTACCCTTTTATTTTCTTGATTTGTATGCCCGAATTATCTTAGTAATCACAAGATTGGACAAAATTAATCACTATCTTTAGACCCATTCAAGAATTTACGTATATGTCAATTCATTTTCCACCAAATCCACTTCCATTTTCACGTATATCACTGTCCTGGAAACTACTTATTTGATATGCAAAATCTTAACATATCTTGGCCGATTTCATTAGAAATCGAGCATCAAAATCTTAATCGTAGGTTTATCCAAAACATCTGGAGCCACACTCAATCACATGGAGCGTCTTCATCTTCATTGGAAGCACCATCTTCAACTTAGGGTTTCAAATTCTAAGTGATGTTCTCAGACCTTCATTGATTTCACGTGGCCATATACGCCATCCTCGCCATCTTGTCCACAATAGGCGAGCTCAAGGGGTGAAGGAGTTACCCCTCTAGCCCTACAGGAGGTCAGAGCTACCTTTCCTTCATTGGAGATAAATCGGAGAAGTCATCGTTGCCGCCACAGTTGCAGAAAAGGGGTAGAACACCAAGAACACTCGACGTACAGGTGGTCGACACGTGGTGCAATGAACGACCCAGATCCGCGCTAGCCTTCTAATCTAGGATGTTAGCTCGAAGGGGTAGAACAATTGCATTAAGAGCCCCCTACAGTTCTAGAGATTCGTCTACACCTCCAGAGTTTCCAGAAATTACGTTTAGGTCCCCGCACAAGGACTGAAATGTAATATATTTATTGTCTTATCAATCCAATCCCTGAAGAAGGACCAATATGCAAAACTATTTTCTCGTTGTCTTTACAGTTCTACCCCTGTATTGTTTAGACCATTTGGACCTCTTTTTGACATACTTTTTCATCGATTTTTCTGAGATAGTTATACAACTACCCTAGCGAGGTTCCTTGGTATTTTTTGTGAATTTCATCGGGTTATCATTGTGTTCTGATTTTTCGAAAGTAGCAGCTGTTTTGAGTTTTTTTCTTGCCTTTTTCAAGAAGAAATAAAAATCATGATATTCCTCTTCTTCTCAAAAGCCGTAGTATTTCTATTCTGCCTCCTCGAGTTTGACCTAGGTACACTTACCTGGATAAATAAAATAGTGTAAGATAAATTAGTAGAGATACTCCACTTATTCATTTCTTCTCTCTCTCTCTCTCTCTCTCTCTCTCTTCTATTTTATTATTTTTTGTTTGATCAATCGAATCTGTCTTCGCGGTTCTCTTCATCGACAACTCTGTTAACCACATGCTGCATTCGATTATCAAAATGGCGCCATTGCTGGAGGTATTAGATTTATTACAGTTTTTGATTTTTTGGTGGTCTTTGTTTCTTCTTGTTTTTACAATTTTTCTCATGTTTTCTTGGTTTCCTTTAGACATTGCTTTATGGTTTTTATGACTTTTCACAGTTTTTACGATTTTTCGTAGATTTTCTTGATGTCTTCGATTTTATAGTTTTTGTTTGTTTGCTAATAAGTTTTTGTAGTGCCTGCATGATCAACTAGTTTCTTCAGAAGCTGAATCACTTGCAAGTGCAAAGACCAATTCTTTCTCTGCGAGTCGGTTTCAGGGGGCACAACGAGTTGGCATAATTATTTTACAGTTTTTTATATTTTGTGAAAATAGGAGAGGGGCATTTGTCTGTTTCTCTATTTTCATAGAAGGGGCCCGATAATGGAATCCCGACTTGTACCTTCCTCCCTCTCTTTCTCGAGGTCTGTTTCACCGAGTGCCGTGCACTTGGGGGAGCAGGGAACCCATCGTGGATTTTCTCGCATCGTGATTTCCCAATGATTTTTGCACGGCTTTTTTAAGTCTATGTGCTTGCTTAGTTTTTTTGATTCTTCTCTACATGCATCTTTGTATCTAGTTTTAGGACTTGCAACCTAGGTGCATGCTTATTTAGGATAAAAATAAAAAATGTTAGACATTCTCTGCAATAGAAAAAAGAGATAACCGAAAACTAAAATCAAGTCTGTTAACAGTATTTGACTTAAAATTAAACGTAAAGTATTCATTTGTTTTGGGAGAGCAATCACTAGTGCATGAATTGCAGGTACTCTCGAGATCTGTGAGTGAGGGACGACACTTAAGGTAGAGCCATAGTCTGAATTTCTTTCGGGTTACAACTTAGTTCATACATTTATTTACTTAATCTTCAATGGTACTCTTAAGCAGTAAAAAACGATCTGAGTATCCATAGCAGAGTGGGAGGTTTAGAGGACATCGCAATAACACGGTCCTCAAGTAACACATGTAGCTAGAAACGGTCTGTACTTAATCCCATACTGGTTGAGAATAGGTGATTTCCTGTAAGAACTTGGAACAATATTCAGGGGAAGTTTCGAGCACTCCTCAACTCACGTTAATCTGTGAAAAAACTTGTTTGCCAAATAACCCTAAAATTGAAAAGATAAACGACCGAGCATTTACGGCCATCATCGGGTCGTGTTGGTGAAATTGGGGTTGCATTCTGCTTGTATGGGAGGTGTGTGTTATACTGCGTCTCATACACCTTCATACTCTTATTTTTGACTTGACATCGTGCTCTCTCCTGATATCCTTTTGACATCGAAGATGGTGAGTTGATAGATTTTGCACTCAGACTCTGTGAGCTTTTGACGATCCATTATCCATCACATGTCTTCGTAGACTCATGATGGCCCTATTCTCGAGTTGATCCCATCTAGTCACGAGGAGAGTCAAACCTAAACTCCCTCGTCTCCCTGCCCTTCTATTGAGGAAGACCCATGCCTTAAAATTTTGTCTATTTCTCCTACACCCTATTCACTGAGTTCTTATGAGACCTTTTCCTTCCTAGAGGATTCGAAGACTATGGCTAGAGGGAAGGGACCAGTTGAGGACAGACCAGCTGAGGATTGACCGACTGGGGAGACACACACATATGATAGATCTAATCCAGCCTCGTATGTTACTACGGGGATTGTTGATACACTACAACAAGTGAGTTTACAGATCAGAGACCTGTGTAGAGTCTACGATGAGATGAGACCTGAGATCACTGTACTGAGAGCAGGAGCCGGGAACCCACCACCGCCTATTGTGGTTCCCACTACATTGAGAGATGAGTATGACCCAGGAGCCAGGACGTTACACCATTGGATTCGGTTGCCACCGAATCAAGGGTCATACGGGCTGAGACCGTCCTTTATTTATTTACTTCCCAAGTATTACATGAATGCTACAGAGGAGCCATTTACCTTTTTGCAACAGTTTGAGATGATTTGCGGTACAACTAGTTATCCAGGAGTTACGTAAGAGGCTATTTACCTCAAGGCCTTCCCCTTCGCCTAAGCAGATAAGGCACTTTACTGGTTGAGTCATTTGGGGAGGGAGATTTCTACATGGGACAATATGAAGTCCACTTACCTACATAAATATTTCCCTCTAGGATGGACGAACATGATGATGAGCCAGATCTCCAATTTCCCACAACTACCGCATGAATCATTCCATGAGGCATGGGATTGATTCAAGGATCTTACTGAGAGATTCCTACATAATGAGATACCATTAAAGGTGCTAGTACAAAATAATTTTGGAGGACCTCATCCAGATGTATAGGTCCAAGTGAGCGCCACATGTGGCAGCATTTATCTTAATAGGTATGCCGAGTCTGTCTTGTCCATCTTTGAGGGGATGGCAGAGAACTCATGAGTCATTGATTCCACTTGGGCATTCTAGAAGGGCCCATAACCACCACACCACAGAGAACATCAGAAGGTGGTGTATGTTTCAAAGTCCGAGTCATGATCCATCTTGGGATTTATTAGTGAGAAGCTGAAATTAGTTGACATGATTCAAAAGCAAGTTCAGAATTTGCAGTTGCTGCTAGAGTTGGAGAAAATCTCATCACTTCGCCAACAATTGAGCGATTTGACGAAGAAGGTGATGGACAGCTTCAATATCAACATGTTCGTCCTTCTTCTACTTCTCAATCTATTTGAAGATCTTTACCCTCTCCTCGCACCCATCAGATACAGTTTGTTCCGAGTGAGCTGGTTCAACGTACCGAGACTCCGTATATTGATTACCTTGAGGATTCGTCCACTGCCGATTCGAGATAGATCACCAGCCCTGGAGATGTCGATGTTGATTCTTAGACCACTCTTGAGATCAATGGGATGTGGTATGCTCCTATTCAATTTTCACCATACTTTACTCCTCAAAGCGTACACCAACAACATCACTACAGTCATCCGCAGCTTAGACGTCCACATTTCCATCACTGCCAGCAATACACGCAGCAACAATCTATCGGCATGCATATCAGAGACCACATTCTTTTTAGAACCCTGTTTCACATTCACAATCACATCGTTACCACCAACAGCAACAATCTTCATACACATCACAAAGATCTCATCAGCCATACGCACCACAACAACACACTCCTAGGCACGAGAGAGTAGACAACCATGGTCACTACACTGAGTCAGAGATATCTTCACAGGCCCTGGCACTGAACCAGATCATGGATATATTGAGCATGCTTCAGACCACACATAGGACAGACGTGGAGCGGCTTAACCATCGCCTGGATGAGTTAACTGCGCCCAAGACCACTCTCCCAACCTAGTCTCAAATGAAATCGGACAACAAGAGGAGGTACCCAAATTAGGTAGACACCATTACATGTACGATCTTTTTTTTTGAATTTTTATCTAACTTCATTCATCTCAAGAGCGGTATATCACCACAAGAACGTGATAGATTAGAGGAGAGGGAACATGACGGGGATCAAGAGCCGATCCATGATATATATTTTGATGATGATGAGGATGACCACCATGATGACGGGGATCAACATGATGTCCAATTTGATGATCAGAGAGAGCGGAGCCATGGCGAGACTGTAGACATGGACATATGCGAATCAGAAGATGATACCACGCCAGACCATGTATACACTACCGAGGCAGATTTTGCTTCTCCCATTTTAGAGAGTTTTTTACATACTTTTGAGACTCTCGATGTACATGCTAATTTTGTTTTAGATGAAAATAAAAAGATGTTTGTTGTTCCTGAGATTGTTCCTTTTCCCGATGCTTCGTATGAAAAATGAAAGAAAAAAAAATCCAAAAATAATGATGTTACTCCAGGGACTAAAAGATTATTGAAAGATCACATTTTTCTGAAGATTCCACTTCACGATGGCTTGGATCACTTTCCTATGTCAAGAATCAATTGATGAACAGATGCACAACATGTAGAAAAAAGAGATCACGAGTTGAGAAACATGTATAGACCAAGGTGTCTTCATGTGCTATTCATATAAGGTACCCAAAACGAAGAGAGATTTTAGAGCTCACCATGTTACATGCCAGATTGCAGATGCCACATTCCATTATACTCTCTTAGTTAATGATTCCACGATTAATTTGATTCCATCTTCTTTGCTTGATAATCTCAAATTTGGTCCTCTTTAGAAATCATGAGCGATACTTCAGTTTGCAGATCGATCTACGAAGAGACCTAGGGGCATGTTGAAGAACATTATCATGACCGTTTAGGGCTTATAGTATCCAGCGGACTTTACTGTCCTAGATATGACGTGCCCTACGCAGTTACACCTTGATCCAATCATTCTCGGGAGGCCCGTCTTGCAGACAACGAGAGTACTCTTTGATTATGATGCTGGGAGAGTATCATTCCACACAGATAGTGGAGAGATACACATTGAGATGGTGAGAGGATGTAGCAGTCCCAGATCGGTATTGTCATTCACATCAAAGGACACCAGTCTTGCAGATGATTGTCGGCACATAGATGAGACACAGTCTCTTGATATTGAGAGCATGTATTTTTATACCACGATATCCTATACGAGGATAGGGTAGATGACATGGTACCTGGTTCTTCAGATGACTGTTCACATGCAGATACATAGTTCCCATCAGATCCAAATGAGCAGTCAGTTGCAGTAGCTATCTAAGTGCCGCATATTGAGAGAACACATATTCCAGCATCAAAGTTAGTTGATTATATTTCACAGATCATATAGTCTATTCAGCATACAGAGTCGGATGGTGTGATGGTTACACGTATAGACATCTTCTGTAGTCCGACTCCAGAGACACATATTCCAGTAGAGAGACCTATGCTATGCATATATATCACTAGCAGAGGCAGTTCTAATCAGACAGCCAGGGACCAATACAAACATGTACAACAGGTGATTCCGTACGATCCAGGTTGAGGTGATCTACTTTGTACATGATGCATGACTACTCTTCCACTTCATTTGATCCTGTACAAAGACCGATGAGCCTTTCGGTTTTCTGGAATACACCATCTATATATTCTTAATGTGTATTTAAATTATGTATTTAAAATATGCATTTAATATGTATAATACTTAATTAAAATCCTATCTATTAAAATCTATGAAAAAGTCATTTAATCCTTGTAAAATCCTTTGTATAAAAAAATTGTAAAATACATTAGTTATCTAATCTAAATAAAAATGGGTAGTTTATCTTGCAAAATTCTTGTAGATAGACTTGTTTATAAAAATGAAAAAATCCATAAAAAATATAAAGTCCTAAAATTCATAAAAAACTACAAAATTCTTAAAATCCATAAAATGAGTAAAATTCATAAAATGTACTTCACAAAAACTTGGTTGCATTTGCATTAGCATTTTTCAGAATAAGTTTGATTTCTAGAACTGAAGATGGGGAATAGTCTAAAAGATGGAGCTTGATTATGGCCTTTTACTTTCATTGTAAGGAGCCTAGTTAGGAACTGGAATTTAATCTTTGACTTAAATCTTTGGGTTCCATAAGATCATGTTTTGGAAGTCAATTTAAAAGTGCCTAAGTAGAACACTTGGTGTCATCCATTTAACTCTTCATCAGTAAACCAATCTTGGACACTTGCACTTTGCACTTAGATCAACGTGCATGGGGCTGCGAAGGGTAATCCGTTTTGGTGGTGTGTTTCTATCCTTATCTAGCGGCATGGACGTCTAAAGACATGAGAGACTAGGGTTGAAATAATGCTTCAGGCGAGGGAAGGATCTGCTGGCACAATTTTTCCAAGAACTCAAAAAATGGACGGAATGAAAAGATGCTATATCCGTCGAGGTGCAAAAGATTGATGCTTTGCAAGCAAATTACAAAGCCAATCCAAAGAAGAAGCCACCAAATACAAATATGACCACAATGGTCCAAGCTTCCACTAAAAAGCCTGCACATCTAAGTGGAGACATAGCTACACTGGCTGGGCTTCACAAGGAGATGCGTTTACACTGGTCGCACTCCAGTTCTCTTCTCATTCTTCTACTTTCTCTCTCTCTCTCTATTCATTGTGTACATATCACGACCTAACCTCAGAAGGGAATACCCCCCTCCTCGAGGAAAGAATAGCTGGATGAGGAACCAATGGGATTGTATTATAGGGATGGATGGTTTCTTCGCTTCTTTAAGTGGGAAGAGCTAAAACAATTCACAACAATACAAATTGAATTCAAGGTTGATAGAGTTAGCGATATGGATGAGTGGATCTGAGATGGCTGTTGAAGTGAACTTAAACAAGGATTTGTGGAACATGAGGACTGTTGAGATTAAAATCCTAATTCTAGTTGAGGCTCCAACAAAATGCTTGTTTTAGGCCCAATCAAGCTCTGTCCTTTGTCCGTTCCCATAAATTGGTTTAGGAAAACAAATTCATTATAACTTTCTTTTTTCCCCTTATTTTTCAAATAAGTGTTTACTAAGGGACTAGCAAAGTTTAAGTATATGGGTTGATGAATTCATGATTCACTAACATTCTTCTGTATTTTATCTTAAAACCCTTAACAAATACATGTAAATATTCTTTAATTTACATCTTTTTATCAAAAGTACATTCATGAATATAAATGCACTTTTAAGCATTAAAAACATGTAAATAAATAAAAGAATAAAAATAAATAAAAGAATGTAGATTTTCGATATGTATATATGTGCAATATGAATTATATAATATAAATATAGTTGAAATATGTATTTATAACCTAATCCTCGAGACCAAGTCAGCATGGATTAGTAGAATAAGAAACAAGTAAGCAGAGATAAGCAAAGAAAATAATAAAAAATGGTTAATTATACACTTTATACACTCTTCATTATTTATCAAATAATCATAAAATCTTTATTGATTTTTAATTAATTCATATAAATATATTTTTCACTAAAATCTTTTCCTAATTATTTCTAAAAATGTATGAACAATATAAAAATAAGTTAAAAATATTGTCAAAATAACTTTTAAATTGTCAGATTCAAAACTTCCGAACATCATAACTTTCTCATACGAACTCCAATTTCACTCTAATCACATTTTAAGTTCTCTAATTAATGGAGGTGATTTCACTAAAATCGGAGACCTTTTGCAAAAAGTCGGTTTTGGGACCTAATGATAATTTGATTTCTGGGCTATTTATTTTATCTAAAATCTATTATTCATAGTTTTCATGATTTTATAATTTTTAATTATTTTCATGATCTTGTAGTTTAACCCTGATATATTTCTTAATTTTCTAAAATTTATTATAATTTTAAATAAATCAAAAACACTATTCTATAGATGAAATTGAAATGTGTAACTTAGATCCATATTTATTTTTTTATTAAATTAATATATTAAAATGCAAAAAATTTTTATTTATTATCATATTAATTAGGAAAATATAAAAATAAGATAATATTTATTAATTTACTAAGTTAAAAATTAAATACATATTTATCAACTATTATTTATACCTATTTATTAATAATATAATTATATTTTATTAAATATTTATTATTTATCGAAACTAATTATTCCATAGTTTAGATCAATTAATTATTTATACTTTTTATTTTTTAACTATTTAAAATACCATCATTTACTATTTATTCCATAATTATTAATGTATTTACACCATCTAGACAACTAGGTGCTGACATGTGTCAACACGTGGTGCTTCTTCTTCAAAAAGCAGGTCGCTGGAGTTTGTTCTAATGCCCCGACTTTACCTAATTATTCCCACCATCTTCTTCCTCCAAGATCTGATCTTTACTCTTGATTATAATCTCCTAATCACCAAATACACACCTATCCTTAGATTAATGCCTAACTCCACCTAATCTCTCTATAAAATCTTCTAACCCTCGCCATTAACAAATAACTCTCTTAACTATTTCCAGTTCTAGTAACCAGTAGCCATCGACCCACCTTCCTCGCCTTGCTCTGCCTCAACGAAGTGGTTATAGCACCCAAGGATCACCCTGTATGGAAGAAGGATCTATGGAGGGGTAGTTTCAAGGTCGAAGCACCGCCTTGCATCACGTCACAACAGACATACAACTTTGAGAATGCTGCCTTGTCGAGCAGTGACCAAGAGGATCTGATATCCTCTCTTCCCATGTACTTCATCTACCTTTTACCCTTTTATTTTCTCGATTCGTGAGCCCGAATTAGCTTAGTTATCACAAGATTTGACAGAATTGATCTTTGAAACCCATTCAAGAATCTATGTATATCTTGATTCGTTTTCCATCAAATCCACTTCCATTTTCACTTAAATCACTATCCTGGAAACTACTTGTTTAATCTGCAAAATCTTAACATATCTTGGCCTATTTCATTAGAAATCGAGCATCAAAATCTCAATTGCAGGTTTATCCAAAACATCAAGAGCTACACTCAATCACTTGGAGCATCTTTACCTTTATCAAAAGCACCATCTTCAACATATGGTTTCAAATTCTAAGTGACGTTCTCAGACCTTCATCGACTTCACGCGACCGTAGGCGAGCTCGAGGGGTGAAGGAGTTTCCCTTATGGCCCAGTAGGAGGTCAGACAAAGCTTTCCTTTGCTAGAGATAAATCAGAGAAGTCGCCGTCACCATCTAGGGGAAGAACGCCAAGAACACTCGACGTACAAGTGGTCGACACGTGGTGCAATGAACGACCCAAATCTATGCCTGCCTTCTAATTCAGGTTGTTAGCTCGAAGGGGTAGAACAATTGCATTGAGAGCCCCTCCAGTTCAAGAGATTCGTTCGCGCCTCCGGAGTTTCCAAAACTTGCATTTAAGACCCTGCATAGGTACTTAAATGTAATACATTTTATTTTCTTTTCAATCCAATTCCTGAACAAGGACCAATCTGTAAAACTATTTTCTCATTTTTCTTTACAGTCCTACCCCTGTATTGTTTAGACCATTTGGACCTCTTTTTGACATAATTTTCATCGATTTTACTAAGGTAGTTACATAACTACCCTCACAAGGTTTCCTGGCATTTTTCATGAACTTTCATCGCGTTATCATTGTATTTTGAGTTTTCGAAAGTAACAACTATTTTGAGTTTCTTTTCTTGCCTTTTTCAAGAAGGAATAAAAATCATGATATTCCTTTTCTTCCCAAAAGTCGTGGTATTTATATTATGCCTCCTCAAGTTTGACCCAGGCACACTTACCTACATAAATAAAATAATGTAAGATAAATTATGAGAGAGAAGCTACTTATTCACTTCTCTCTCTCTCTCTCTCTCTCTCTCTCTCTCTCTCTTCTATTTCATTGATTTTTTTGATCAACCGGATTTGTATTCACGATTCTCTACACTCACAACTCTGTTAACCACTGGCCAGATTCAGTTATCACCCAACCGTCAAGTTTCTACCAAAATGTTAACCATCTGATCTTGATCAAATGGTCAACACATTCTCCCCAACCTCCAGTTACCTTCCTCCAAAAGGTGCGATTGCATCCAAATGCTCAACTTCTTCCAATTCTCTCAACTGCTTCGTAACTCCTCTTCCTCTGTTCCTACCACTGTCCTCTTCATGTAACCTTCCTCTCCCATGTTGACATCTCACCTTCTCGAAACCCTGATTCCCCTAACTACTAACAATGGTTTAAACCACCCAAAACCATCGCCCGATCCTCATTCAAATACTACTCCATCACAGGTGGAGGTAGTCCATATTGTACGTAGAATCTCCTAGCCTTATCCCCTCTTTTGTGATAGGGAATCTTGGGATTCAAGAGATATCATGGAGAATCTTCTGATGTTGTCGACCCATGTCCAGAGTTGTCATATTACAACCATTTCTTGGCCATTTGTGCTGCTTGCGTCAGCTGCACGAGTTAAGCGATGACCCGAGGGTTAAATCCCCCTCAAGCTTAGGCCATTCCTTCACCTGTTAAGCTTATTCAATCTCTAAGTAATGTATTATTTTACTGTTGATCTATTTTTTGGATTTTATTTGCTTAGGGTTGTACTTGAAATCCCTAATTGATATGATCCAAACATTCACTGACGTTTTTAGATCTTCACTGGAGGCTTCATTCATCACATATCTTCTTCCACACCTTTAACACCTCGACCCATGTCTTCCATCTGCAATGGCAGAGTGACCCATTAGGTCTACCCATTTTCTTTATCTACATCCCTCCACTCCTTTCAGTACATGAACACATACGCTTGGTTTTACTGCTAACATTTTGCAGGTAAGGATATCTTCAATGGTCAGAATTTCGACCATGTCTCTATTCTGGAGGTCCTATGCTATCATCGATCAAAGATTTCTGCCATTCTTGGGTGTTTGTCAAAGTATACTTACCATCGCAAGCTATGTAGGATGCTCCCCAGATCTTCGAGGGAGCCGTTGGAGCGAGGATGAGTAGCAAGTCTCCTCACAGAAAACCAACTCTATGCCGCCACATGTGGCAGAGGTCATTCGAGGAGGAAGCACATATACCATCCGATCAGGAGGATCGGGCGACCTAATTTAATAACGTACTTTAATCCGATCCGTAGACTCGATGGAGATGAGGTATGGGCGAAGCACTTTGGGGCATAGACGTGGACCCAAAGCACCTGCCCCCAACCCATGCTTTACTCCAAGCCTCACACGCATACTGCACATGTGAGGAGCATAGGTGAATTGCACCCAGGCACCCATTATTCTCCAGAATATCATCAGGGTTCAAGTTACGTACCGTAAACACATGATTCTCGACAAATTATGAGTCTACACTACCAGTGACTTCAAAATATAAAACTTCCCTCGTCAAGGGGTTTTCCTTAAATTCAAGAGCTGGTTTTTGTCAATTGCATTTTAGTCCCTATAAGGACCTATATGCAATATTTTATATTATGTTTTATGACATTTATGCCTTTGCACTCTTTGTTGAATAACTTGAGCATATGATATCCATGTGATGTGGTTTCAGTTACATTGCGAAGCTAATTTAAATATCTTTGATATGACTTTATTAATTCTACGTATGATTAATTCTACGCACTTTGTCATTTATATTTAACTTGCTTAAAAATCTAAAAAAATGCAGTAATTCATCTATTATTTTGTGATGCATTATATCATTGTCTCCTAGATGATTTATTAATCACTTAACTTGGATACTTAAGTTTAATTGATTATATTATGGTTCGTGTCCTTGTGTTCGACTGATGAATCTCAGATTCATCACTCTAAAACTTAATAATTAAGGCACAAATCCATCAAAATCATTAGCATTTCTTCATTTATTGTGCATAATTATCATTCATGCATGTTTTGATAAGAACTGCATTTTATCACTTATTTTTGCACAAAATAAGAAGCCAAAAATCCCAGCCAAAATTGACCTGTAAATAGACTAACGTCCTCGATTTTTAACTCATTCATGCTAACTCCAATTAACCCAAAACTACCTCCACTGTGTAAATATCACTAACAAGAATAAATGAAAAATATAAAAAAATCATTACCCAAATAAGTGGACCAAAAACCCAAACCCTAGTTCTAGGATTTGCAGACTAAAACCTTCGTATCTTCCCCTTCCAGTGTCTGTTTTAATCCTACTCTTTTGAAATAATGTACTTTTAATTACCTTCAAAACAAGACCAAGTTCAAGTGAATCAGAGCTTATATGTGAATGTTGGGTTTTGGGCCTCTTTTGTACATTTTGTATTTTAGCGGTTTTTGACCTATTATTTTATGTACATAATTGACACATTTTATTTTATTTATTTTTCATTTATTTTCTTTGATAAATGTTTTATTAAAATGCGTAAAAATCCAAATCCAAACTGAGTCCGAGTCCTCACTAAATGTCTGTACAAAAAATATCTTTTTCGTTTTTTAATTTATTTCTTATTTTTCTTAATTAGTAAAAATCAAAAAAATAGATTATTATTTAAATATTTATCTTTGATTTTATCATATTTTTTTCGGATTTTTTTCCGGTTTAAAAATGACAAAAGATTACAAAACACAAAACACAAGGCATTCTATGTACATGGGATACACCAAAAATATTACTTTGCACGAATGATTGATTTTGGTTTTGGTGTCTTCATGAAAGTTGTAGATCTCATTGAGACGAGCAAATTTTGTGAAGAAAAATTTTCAATCTGAGGTCATTTATTATTTTTTTACATATTTATAAATATATTTATTTTCGATTTTTGTGGGGTTGACACGTGGCAGCTCCTGAAGCCGCCATGTGTCACCCATTTTGAGGGCTTTATAAATTTCATTTTTATTAAAAAAGTAAAAAATTAATTAAAGCCTTAATCATAAAAAATAAAAGAGGTACCATGTGGCATTACCTCAGTTGTCCGATCTTGGCCGATCGGACGACCAAGGCCCGTCTCCTTCCTTCGATCTTTCCCACTTGAGCGTCGCCGACCCACGGAATCATCGTTGACTTTCTCGTGGCCCTCTCCCTTCTTTGGCCACACCATCGCATCCCTGCGGATCTCACGTACGGCAACCATCTCCGATCTCTTCAATCGCCAATCGAATCTCCATCAGTCGCCGACTCCGCGATTTCCTTGATCCATGTTCCTCAATAAATATCCTCTTCCATCTCCAATCGAACCCTTATCCTATTTAACAAACACCGCCGCACCTACGTCACCTATCTGCTGATATCACAAAACGAAACCCGGTGGTGATAGCTCGGTGCTCTGACTTTGATGAGATCCAAGGCGCCTCCCCGCTTTGTCGCAATGCGCTCCTCCACGCATCTGCCTTGCTCCAGACAGTCGTTGAGCCTATGACTCTCTTCATTGACTACACTTCATAGATCTGCCCCTGAATGCCTTCCAGAGCTCACCATCGACCTTCTTCGTCGGCTTGAGATCTTCATCGACAACCTTCTTCGAGCTTGCGACCACCAGTCATCTTCTTCGATAAATAGATACTTCCCAACATCCCAACATCGCTAGCTTGCGACAACCTTCTTCGTCTTTGTCACTTCGCCCACCTGGTCAACTTCCCAACATCGCCAGCTACCGCCCCGATGCCTGCCGGCCGTGTCTCGGCCACCGTGATTGCAACCATCCCAGAACAAGTGAGAAGAACTGTTGTATCAAGAACACTCTTCATCTGGACCGCTCGAAAAGCCCCAATTGTTGGCCCTAGGATCATCGGCCTTTGGACGGTCATGATCTTCAGCGATCCTACATCCGAACCAGCCTTACAAGTCAAAATGCCATCGCGTCACGTGGAGAATTGGAGCCCGAGCCATGCAGCCTCTGACCTGACCTCACCCAGCGCACATGCAAGTGGAAAAATTACACAGGAGCCCCTGGTGTTTCTCTTATTTGCGCAGAAGCCTGCCGACCATGGGTCACGTGCCTGGCACGTGACCACCTAAGAATTTTGCAAACAATCCCCCTACAATTATCAGTAGTTACAATCTAGTCCTTCCACTGCATTTTTTATATTTAAATATTACATAAACACCCCTGTATTCCACCTCAGGTTGGGACCTCTATGTTACATTATTTTATTATCTAAAAAAAAGCATGATGTTTGGCAATTAATTCTCTACATTATGGCATATGTCTTATATTTTTGTGATTTGTGGTTAATTATTAATTAATTATTTTGTGGAAAATTGCATATTTTCCCATTCTATGCTTGAATATTCATAAGTAATTAACAATTTCTCTAAAAATTGCCAAAAAAACACATATTGTAGAACTAATTGTATGTTACACGTGCCCAAAAAGAATTGCATTCGCATGCATCATTTGCCTTATAAAAATCATTTTGCATATTTCAATATTTAATTTTCAATAGATATTGAATATCGTATTTTTGAGGTTTAGGTTTTTTCTAAGATCCATCACCTAGTGAAAGATATTAGATAATTTTATCCCTTGAAAATAATTAGGTTTAATATTTACTATAATTAAATATTGAAATTCACTTTGTTTGCATTTAAAAATTCATAAAAATTCTTCTTGCATGAAAAAAATCCAAAAATATTATAGTGTATTCATTTCATTGTAATTATCATCTTGGCAAAGTTTCATATTTTTCGAAATTGTTTGATTGATCTTTACGTTTTAGTCCCTAAAATAGGCCAAAGTTGCATTTTGCATCCTTAATTGCATTAAAAAAATGACAAAAAAAGGCTGCCTCGAAAACCGTGCACGAACTTTGAAAGACAAAATTTTAGGTTATTCCTTTTCCTCCTTGTGTTCAACCTTGGGACTTGCCTAAGTAAAATAAACTTAAAACTACATTGATTAAAATTGACTAAATTTTGTGTGGTTATTTCTTGACCGATTCCGATTGCCCGCCTACAACGAAACGACACATTATTTTAAGCGCTCGATAATCCACGACTTTTAAGCAATGGCTATCTCGACCCTAGACTTGCCCATGATATAAATTAACACTGAGTCCTCTTCATTGAGATACTTGACTAAGTTTTGTATTATTGTGAATAAGACATAATTCAATGAGTAATAATTAATGTTGCCTATTTACATTTCAACACACCCTATAGATATCTTCTTCAAAGTATCCATGGAGGAATGTTGTCTTGACATCCATTTGCCAGATGCCATATTCAAGATATGCAACTATAACAAGCAATGGCCTGGTAGATTTAAGCTTGGCCGTAGGAGAGAATGTCTCATCGTAATAGATTCCTTCTCTCTTTATGTAGCCTTTGGCTACGAGCCACACTTTGAAGGTCTCTACATTCCCATCAGATCCCCTCTTTCTCTTGAAGATCCATTTGCATCCAATGGATTTGACCTCATTAGGTGAATCTTTGAGGGTCCATATACCATTTTTGTGCATGAAGTCTATCTCAAACTTTATTGTTAGCATCCAACTATACACGTAACGATCACTCAAGCTTCATAATGAAGTTGGATCATCATCAGACTCTTCTGATACATGGAATACATACCTTTTAGGCTGTCTTACAACCCCATTATATTTTCTAAGAGTTACAATTGTGTAATTTTCAATTAACTCTTCAGTATCTAGTGTAGGAACTTCATCTGTCTCGTTATACTTGATTTATTCCTTAGATTCATTATTTTCTTGAATTCTATGAAATTCATCTTCCAAAATTTTGATGTCACTAGAAACAAATACCTTTTGAGCCTCAAGATCATAAAGTTGGTATCTGATACCATTTTTTACGTATCCAATGAAGTAACACTCTCTAGTACGAGATTCAAACTTGCGCGCTTCCACATTTTTAGCGTGTACCAAACAATCTCAAATACTCAAGCATTGTACACTCATTTTGATACCATACCAAAGCTTTGTGAGGGGTTTTTTGTTGATATTTAGATGGAATCTTATTTAGGACACAAGTTGTAGTCTCTACTGCATGTCCCCACAAACTAAGAGGTAAATTCAGTTTAATCATAATTGATCACACCAAGTCTAATATTGTTCTATTTCTCTCTCTGAAACTTCATTGATTCGAGGAGTACCTGGTGGAGTTCCTGGTGGAGTGAGATTTGAGGAGTCTCTCTTTAAGGTATTCTTTGAATTTATCTGTGAGCTATTCTCCACCTCGATAAGATCGAATTCATTTTATCTTCTAGCCAATTTGGTTCTCAACCAAAGCCCTGAACTCTTTAATCTTTTCAAAGGTTTTGTTTTTTGACATAATAAGAAGACAAAATCATATCGTGAATGATCATCAATAAAGATAAAAAAATATTAACATCCATTTCGAGTCACTGTATAAAAGGGGTCACATACATAATTATATATTAGGTGTAGTATTCCTACACATCATTCACCTTTCTTAAAGATGGGTGTCCTAGACATTTTCTCAAGAAGACAATGCTAGAAAGTTGGCAAATCATAGACTTCTAGGAAATCTAGAGGTTTGTTCTTTAATAATCTATTGATTCGATCAACAAACACATGTTCAAGTCATTGATGCCATATCATAGTTAAATGATATCCATCCTCTTTTACCATTTAGGAGTTTTTCATTAAAAGTGGTATTAACATTCATGATAGATTCATGCATGTTAAATTCATGGAGTCCACCTGTTGTTGGAGAACCATCTGCTATAAATTTACCATAACAATTTACAATAAGTTTATTACAAAAAGAAACAAATATAAATGTCCAACCAATTTAGACACTGATAAATGATTCCTTCTAAAATCAGGAACATTGAGGCATTCTCTAATAAATAGGACTTTTCCACATGATAGCGATAAACGACACGCACCGATAGTGACTGCTGCAACCATTATGTCAGATCCCATTTGTATAACAATCTCCTAATCATCAAGACTTCTGGTTTCTAGAAATATATATATATATATATATAACAAATTTCATATATGAACAAACACATTGATGAATTTGTGATTCATCACTCTAAAAGATGAAAATAAAGCTCTATTCCCAAGAAATTAATTGCATTTAATCATCTAAATTTCAGTCTAATCATTTATGCATATGTATATAATATTCATATTTTAGTATTCATAATTGCATTAATAAGAAGCAAAAATACTGTGTATAGTATCACTTGTATATTAGCATAACTTCCCCTATTTTAATTATTTTTCACTAACTCCAAATAAAATAAAATCAACTTTGTTGTATACAAATTATTAACCTTAATATAGGAAAAATGTAAAAAAACACTAACTTGTATATATGTTTAATAAACCCAAACCCTAGTTTTGAGACAAATAGCCACAAAGTCCAATATCTCTCGCATACAGTCTCCTATGAACTTCTACTCACTTTTGAATTAATATACATTAATTATATACAAATCAAGACCAAATTCAAAGGAATTGAAGTTCATATGTGAAACTTGTGTTTTGGGACCTCATTGTATATTGTATATACTGACCAACTAGAGCTTATTATTTTATGTACAAAAAATAACTATTTTTAATTTAATTCTTTTCTATTTGCTTTATTTAATTTATTTTTAATAAAGTGTGCAAAAATCCAAATCAAAATTGAATTTAAAATCAAAGAAAATAAATCACTCTAAGCTTGTATATAAGCCCCTTATATTTTATTTCTATATTTTCTTAATCATTAAAAACACCAAAAAATAGATTAATATGTAAATATTTATATTATATTTTATTTGATTTTATTTTTTAGCTTTTTCCTAATTTAAAATTAAAAATTACAAAAATCTAAAAATATGATATTTTATGTACATAGAAGAACCCCAAAATATGTTTTCTAGAAATGACTTACTTTGGTTTTGTTCTTCACAAATGTGTACATCTAATAGAGATGAACAACTTTCATGAAGACCACTTTCAACTTCACTTTCTATTTTATTTTGATTTTTCTTTTATTTTATATTGGATTTCTACTGGAGCTGCCATGTGTCCCCCATTTAACCCCGACACTTTTATTCTGGGCCATTAGATGTAGTACCCCATCATCCAAAGACCTGGATTAAATCTATTATATTTATTTTATTTTATTTTCTTTCATGGGTCGAGATCAAACGACCATGGACCCCCTTCTTCCCCCTTTACCTTCTCCAGCCAGAAGCAACCCTCCACCGCTTCCTCTGCTCTGCCTCTTCCTCCCACCTCCACGAATGTGTCATTCACACGACCTCTCTCTTTCTCGCTTGCCTTCATGTCCCCTCTACGACTGAACCTTCGCTGCATGACCCCCCTATCATTTCACCCTAACCCTAACAACCTTTACATAGTCCTCGTCGCCCATCGATCAATCCATCTGCCATTCTCAAAAGAGATTGAGGTTGAGCTCCTTCTTCTAGATACAGCTGGAGAACAAGGTCAAGCAAGGAAAGTATTGATGGCAAGCTCCATGGCATCATCGTATTTCTACACATCTCTCTATATCGTTGCTCAACTTTAACCATTGCTGGACATAGAGGCCATTATCAGAGGCCCATATGAGCTTCCCTCCACAAGTAATGACATACACCTCCACAGATAATCAATTTTCTTCTTGTTTCCACTTCCTTCCTCTTTTCTTCTTCTTCTTCTTATTTTTCTCCTCTTCCAAATCCATCCTTTGCTAGCTTATCTTCTTGCCCAAATCCTACCTTAATCCCATTGGAACTGAACCTCATCTCACATTGAGATCTTTCTGTCATCTCCCATTGTTGTGATCTTCTTCGAGATTTGCATAAGCTCGAATTGATCTAATCCTCCACCCTCATTAAGCCCAATGTCCATGAGCAGTGGTAGAGGCGACCATACTATCTTCATATTAGCAGCTTCAACAGATCTCCTTCTCCTTCTACGTCGTGTGTTGATGAGCGAGGAGGTCTCATTCAAGTCGTTTCATCACTACACGAGGACCACTGAGTAGCATGATCACCACCATCTTCATTGACCTTCGATTGCACCTGTAACAAAGCCACTGACTATAGCTCTGTCCAACTTTTTCTGGTTACGACGACGTCGAGATGGCGGCGGTTTGTTTAGTGTGCTCGGCACTCAGGCGAGCCACCCGGTGGTGTGGTACGTAGTTGTTTTTTGAATATACTACGTCCCGCTCCTAGGTTTCAAAAGGCTGATAAAACACTTACCACTGGGTTTTCATTTCGGATCGTAATGTAATACAAAATACCAATTGAATTGCCGGGTCGAAGTTCAATCTAGTATATATAACCGACTGTCTGTTTCCGAGCTTCTGGGTCTGAGGGCCGGGGGCATCTATCCACTTCGATTCTCTCTCAATGCCCGTGCATCTATCCAGGGTCCAGTCCTGAGAATAGCCTGGATGCCACCGGGCCGACGGGACCCCTTTGACATGCGGAGAGCTGCGGCTTGCTTCCCAGTACGAGATTCTGCTTCCTCTGCCTTCACTAAGACCAGATTATGATACCCTGTTAGATCCCTCAAACCCATTAGTGATTCCGAAACACCTAAACGAAGGACACTCACTAAGACAGAAGCCTGAAGACGTACAGGCAAAGGCTATGGACTAGGTGACTGAGGGCTGTATACTATCGGCGAGGTCAGATATAGACGTAGTTGACAAAGCAGAGAATCAAAGAAGAAGCATCATTTTCCAGGGAATCCGATAGGCGGAATCGAGGTCTCTGGTAAGCGAGAACTATTGCTGATGGCTCCTGAATAGCAGCGGGAGAGGCAGGAAAAAGTGCAAAAGGTAGTAGTTAGTAGGACTCCTCAGCCTGAGAACTGATAGAGCGAGTCAGAGGCAGTCTCTTTCCAGGTCAAATCAATCACTATATAAAGCAAAAAGCTATATCAAACTCGAGGGCCAATCTCTTTCTAGTCTTCAGTCTTTTGTCCTATATCTCATCAAGACCTTTCACCTATCGGCTCGGCTAACGGGGGTAATCCTGCGTATGAGAACATTGTAATGGAGAAGGTCAGGGCCAAAATGGGATTCGTTTTGGCTAGAGCGCCCAAATCAGCTATATATTTGACACGGGTTTGCCGTAATGCTAAAACTATGGCGAATGGCATATACATCACACATCCTGGATCAAGTTCAAACTCTAGGTTTCCAACAAGCCACTGCTACATCTATTTCCTTAGGAATTTCTGATCTGTTGTCGAGAGAACTCTGTAGTGTTTTTTTAGAACTTAGATCAAAGTGAGATCCTTTTTCTTGATATTTCATCTTGATATTTCAGAAAGTAGAGAGAGAGAAAATTAGTCACAGGCGACCGGGGAAGGACAAGAAAGGAGGCAGGAGAGTTCCAAGCCCTAATGAAGCCAAGCATGTCACTTTTTCCTGCAATTGATTGGTCAGAAGAAGAGCTCCAAAAGAATCGTGACAGGTCAGAGATACAATAACCACCAAAAGAGCTTCCATGAACTAGGCCATTTTTCTTTGCTAAATTCTAGTCGTCGATCATGCTTTGTCAGAGGATGTAGATCAGGCTACGTCATTCTCTAATGAATCCGTGATTCATTAATATTCTTTCTGCATTTTGTCTTAAACCCTTAACAAATACATGTAAATATACATTAATTTCCATCTTTTATCAATACCTCATTCATGAATAAGAACACACTTTTATGAATCAAAATCAGGTTAATAAATAAAAGAATAAAAGTAAAGAAATAAAAAAGAAGGCAGATTGTAGATATGTATATATGTAGAATATGACTTATATAATATAAATATAGCTGAAAGATATATTTATATAATCTAACCTCAACACCAATTAAACATGGATTGGTTGACAAATAACAAGTAGGGGGAGATAAGGAAAGAAAACCATAAAAAATTAAATATCGATTCTACACATTCGTCACTATTTACCAAATAATTATCAAATCTTCATTGATTTCTAATTAACTCATATGTAATATTTTCACCAAACTCTTTTCCCTTACTATTTCAAAAATGTATAAAAAATATGAAAATAAGTTAAAAATATTATCTTGTACATATGCTAAGAAATCCAACTTTTAAATTGTAAATTTCTCAACTTCCGAACATCATAACTTCTTCATACGAACTTTAATTTCACTCTACTCACTTTAAAGTTCATAAAATAATATTCTCTAATTAATGAAAGTGATTTCACTAAAATTGGAGTCCGTTAGCAAAAAGTCAATTTTGGGACCTAATGACAACAGGGTTTCTGGGCTATTTTTTATTTAGAAAACATTATTTATAGTTTTAATTATTTTATAAATTTTTTATTATTTTCTTTATCTTTTATTTTAGACATGATTTATTGTAGAAATTTTTGACATTATTTATTATTTTAAATAGACCAAAAACACTAATTTATAAATGAATGAGAACTATGTAATTTATACCCGTATTTATTAATATATTTAAATTATTTTCTAAAATCCACAAAAGTTCACAAAGGCCTTATTTATTATATTAATAATTAATAAAAAAATGTAAAAATGCTATACTATTTACTGATTTATAAAATTAAAAATCAAATACTTATTTATCAAATATTTCTTATACATGTTTTAATTACATTTCATAAAATATGTATTATTTATAAAAATAAATTATTTTATAACTAAGGTAATTTCATTATTAATATTTTATCTTTTTATGCTAAATTTAAATAATGTCATTTATATTTATTATTTCATTTATATCATATTTTCTCATTTGGCCAACCAAGTGCTGAGACATGTCAGTACTTGGTACTTCTTCCCCATCAAGAAGCAGTTGGAGCTTCTGTTCTAACCGACCATCTTTTCCTAATTCTACCCGCTTCATTATTCACCCAAATCCCCATCTAAACCATCCAATTCCTAGACCTAAAAACCCTAATTCATGCCTACCATTGATTTCAAATCAACTAATCACCGACCTTCCTATAAATTGATCCAAAGTTGGCGTGCACCAACTAACTCGCCAACTTCTAGAAACAAACTGACCGACTAGCTCTCTTTCTCCATTGATTCCGGCCACCTTCGATGGTGACAGCGCCCGGTGACCACTCCACGTGGAAGAGGCATCATTGGAGGGAGTTCCAATGTTGGACATAGGAGCCCACGGTGAGCCATTATGCAATAAATGTTATTGCAAACATCATTCCCTGATCTGAAATGAAGAATAATTAATTTTCATAATAGGTCCCATAGTAGAATTAGGGTTATGTACCATGGCCATCTTAATGATCATACAACTATTGATTCAACTATTGAGTCATTGAGGCTGGTGCTTGTATGAATATCTAAAGGGTTAGATGGAGGGCTCATCAAGTACCGTCAAATGATTATTAAGATATGATATCTAGCCTGAGTAGGAGATGGCAAGCCTTTCTCATTTGGCTGATATCTAATTGACCTCTTGATGTAGGTCCTCTAAATGAGAAAAAAAGATTCGGAGGTGTTAGATAAGTTAGGTCAAAGAGTTGACTTAACGAGATCGAGATAACCAAAGTCCTATGTTGTATGCTATCACAATATAGGAACTCATCCCCTGACCGGATACAAATGTGTTATTATATGTCTAAGTATGTACATTTGGCAGACCGATATGTTGATGACCTAATCAAGGTCTATACACTAACATGCTAGTGTGCATGCAAGGGCATATGAGTAGTATGATCTCTCAAAGGGATCATACATGTTCATTACTGAACCGGAAGACATGAGCTCACTCATGAGATATTGGGAAAAATTAAATTCCATGCACGATCGTCTCTTTTTGGAAGCTTGACTGAATTTGCAGGTTTGATATATACTTTTGGAAAGTATATGATCAAGACCTAGGTATGATATATGCTTTTGAAAAGTATATGATCGATACCAACTCCCAATGATCAAATGAGAAACTTAATGATAAAATCATGATGTAGATAGTGTAAAATTGATTTGATACTTTGGGTTATTCTAGGTCTTCCAGTATGCATGATGTACATGTATTAGGAATAACTAAATGTGATATGATCATAAATGATTGTATAACCATGATGCTTCCATTCCTAGGGAGTGATGAAACGGGTCTGGATTTTAGTGACTCCTCTTAGTAGAGAAGTAATCTGATCTTGGTCCAAATATTGGACTGTGATCTGAATGTGATTCAGATACAATGAAAAGATCAGATTTACAATCTTGATTTAATCAAGCATCTATGAGAGGTCCGCAAGATCTGCTTTTGAGATGTGATCTCAATATCCAAGTCACTATACGTGGAACAATACAATCACCCCATCCTTATCTCCAAGTATCTATGGAGAATGCGCATTATCCTTGAAAGAGTTCAAGATAATTTCATTGTTGATATATGTATCCGAGTATTGAGAAAATTGATAATTGAATAAGATTATTATCATGAATGTTATGAATTTGATTCATATTATAAAGAGAGTTATATAAGATAATTAAATGTGATTTAATTATCAAAGATATAAATAATGTAAATGTGATTCATATTATTTTTGGGCACATGAGAATAGAGATCCAAGATGATTAAATGTGATTTAATTATCATGGATATGAATGATGTGGATAACACTATCCATATTAATCATATATATTATAAATGCGATTTATAATATATAAAGAGAACTAATTGTAATTTACATTTGTTAATTAAATGTTTATATGAATTGGATTCACATAATTAACTGAAAATGTAATTCACATTTTATATTGGGTTGTAAATGTGATTCACATTTTTCCAATGACAAGATTGCAATATTCACAAAATAATTATGAATTATTTTTGTAGAATAATCTATAACAAGTGTTGTTGTAAATATTGGAGATTTCTCTGGAATAATGTAATCCCATGAGATTACATAAGATTCCCACCAATTCTAATTAGGAAAGGGTGAGGCAATCTCCTTTCCAATATCTCTAAGTTTGATTGATTTAATTTTAAGATTAAATTATATTGATTTATCAATACATATTTAATCTATATTAAATTAATTTGTTTTTATGTTTTCCAACAAAAACTTGGCCACTGAAAGTAGCACAAATCAATCTCTTCCATTGATTTTGTGTAGTCCATGAATTGTGATCCATGGACTCCCAAAACTCAATATAAGAAGAGGAACCCCTTGCTCTTCTAAGTTTACAATAAAAACTTCATATGCTCTCTTTCACTCATTCTCTACACGACCTCTCTCTCTCTTGTGGTCATCCACCACGGATCCCTAGAGATAGTCCCTCTTGCCGCAGCGTCGCCGTTATACCGCCGTACCGTTTGCTCATGTATCTCCATCTCCATCAGTGTACCTCGCCCATGAAGAAGACATCGGATCTCATGTGAAGAGATCAGGAGATTTGCCACTTCGATCATCAACATGGATTGCGAGAAGCACATATTTCTTCAACGGGCTCGCAAGCGTCACCTCCGTCCGATCGAACTTGAGATAGGAGGTCTCTTCATTTAGAGACTCGATTGCAACTACGCCTCAAGAGGTAACCCTAATAGTTGTTTGTAGTTTATATGAAATGATCCGAGAAGTGTTCTTGGATCATGTTTTCATCACATGAATTTTTTTTAATTTCCGCTGCCTTGAGCAACTAGTGCGACTAGTCGTCCCCGATTGCATACGATGCAATCCTCATGCTTTCGTGATGTTCTTGAGGATCTTACCAAATCCTTCAAGTGGTGTCAGAGCCTTTGATTGGAGTTTTTGGATGCGATCCATAAACCTAGGAAGACTTGGGTTCGTTAGGGGTTGTGAAAGTTTTCTCACATTTGATTTTCACATCTCTATTTTGTGATTATTTTAAACCGTGTATAAGTTGTTTAGACACAAAAACAACACTTGAATTTTGTTATCACTTAAATAGAGAAATTTTGGGATCCGAGTTTGCATGATTTCAAATCCATTTGCTCAAGTTATAATCATTTTAGTGAACATGTATCCACTATTTCGGGGACTGCGATTCATGACGAAGCTAAGGAGTTAATTACTGAGTCTCAACGCCTTGAAATGTGTGCAAAATACATATGTTCTATTGTAAATCAAATTAGAAAACTTTGGAAACTTATTTGGCATGATTTGGATTTAAATTGATTGAGATATGCTAATTTTAGTAAGTGAGGGTCACGGTTGAAAATTACTTTCTTAATCAAGGATCTTGTGATTTTCATTTAATCAATTAGTGAAATTAAATGGTTTAATTTCCTTTTTCTTCTGGAGTGGGGGAACGATCTTACCCCCAAAACTACCAAAGGCGACCGGTCTCCTGGAATAATTATGGATAAATAGTTATGAAATATTTGATGATTATTATTTCCTTAAATGACATTGACCTAACCAATAACTGATTAGATATGATTTAGATCACAAATTGGTTACATGATCTACATGATCTACATTCCAACAAACAAAGTTTCTTGAATAGGATTGGAGATTTGTTTAGCAAATCTCCTCATAATGTCAATCAAAATTGTTTTGATTATTATTATATGGTATAACATCGGTTGAAAAACCGATTATCATCTCAAGTATACAATGATCAATTTGGCATTATCCTTTCCTAAGGTGGATATGGTGTCTAGTCGAGGAGGGTTGGGGTAGCAGGTTGTACCATGTGCAATCTGTTCCACTCCCGTTGATACTGGCCATGACAATGGGTAGGTACTCGATAATGCATGAGAGATCACCATGTATTTTTCTAATTATTAAAATTTGAAATAATACGTATTTGAGATAATACCATATTTCAAGTAACAATAAAAAGTATGTTTGTTCGATATTAATTGGATCATTAATTTAATATGATCAGATTAATTGGAAACCAATTAAAAAATAAACACTCCATTATGAATAGAGTTGTTATTTCCCTTGAAATAATTAATTACGTGAATATGATTCATAATAATTAATTAGAATTTGAACATGATATGGAGGATCACATAAGCGACATACATGGTCTCTGTCAAGGTGAAGGGTTCTGTCGTCAGGGATTGTATGTAGGAGACATCTGTCTGAAGTGATAGCTCCTGTATGCAAGCGCATCTGGATCAGGCTCTTCGCTTCTCGAAAGAGTAAGGACATATGCGTAGTGACCCCAATATCGGGTCCTCATATTATTGGGGCGATATTGGATTGCGTATAGAAAGTTGTATTCCTGTTGACGGTTGGTTCAATTAATGACTAGTCAACATCACCTTTGGGGTGGTGGCCCATGTGTTAAAGACCGAATTGGGAGTGCAAGTTGGACTTGCAAGGCGGAATGAGTTCCCGCTTCTTTTTATCTGAGTTACAGGTTCTGAGATTATTGGGATGTAAGAAAGATAAGGAAGGAGAACCCAGATCTTGCTTGAGATATAATATTAAGTATATCTCTTACATTGAAAGTGGTTAAGGGAATGAAATTTCAGTGTTTTCAAGGTAAGACAACTTTGGTATAAAAATTTCTAAATCTAAGTAATATATATTTATATATATTTATCAAAATTTATTATTTCAGATAATCCTTCATTAAACCCCACTCAATACTATACTCAGTAATAACCAGTAAATTATCATGGATTGGATCCATGATCGAGATATTGTACTTGCGGTTGTACACATAATGTATGTGGTTGCAATGTGCAAGTTTCCTCATAATAAAGATGAATGACAATTAAATAGATAATAGAACTACAACCCTAGGGTTTGTACGTCTCTATAATCTTGATCTCTCATCATATGTACTTTGTAAATGATATGTCGATGATGATCGTAATTGTCAAATTAATCCTTATAAAATCTGAGAATATGTTCTGACATACATATGTGCTCTCAACATTTAACCATGAATGACATGGTTCACTGCATCATGCACAATGATAGATCTATAAGAGATGATGTATTCAAAATTTTTGAGTACCTACCTAATCCAATGTTTTAAGAGTTTAAATGGATGTAGATATGATGAGTGTCATATTTCTACTATCCATACTCAGGTCATTCATGGAACTTTAAAATATTGATATTATATGAATTGAATGAAGCAAATATAAATTTTGAAGTACTCTTATATTGAAATCTTTTGAATTCAACATAAGAGATCCTTTGTCTAAAAGCAATGGTTTTTTATAGATGAAGAGAGCACAACGGAAGCATGGGTCAGACCCAAGTAAGAAGGAAAGCCAAAGAGTTGACTATACTTCTGTGACTTCCATGTGACATCAAAAGAGTTGGATGAATGCCAATACTGCAATAAGACGATGTATTGATAGTGAGACTATCTAGTCTATGTAGGATCCTTAGAGATGGACTCGGATAGTCCATCAGAATAATCTATATCTACATATCATCATTGATATTGACTTGCTTATTGGATACGATTAGAAGTCTAATAATTATATATCATTCTTTTAATAACACTTACAATTGGTTGCATATGTGAAGACTGCAAATTTGATCTTAAGGTTTCATAGTCATCCACATGGACATTGATCCAATTGTTGCAACAATCTCTATTGGATAGATGGACTTCATAATTTTAGTGGGAGATCCCTTAGTCTTAGAGAATATCTCTATGAACTAGATATTATAATACACTAATTGTTTGTTTCTAAATGTTGGAAATAAACAAGAACTCTGGAATAGACCTATCATAAAGAGTTATGATGGATATATTTCAGATAATAATCTGACATCTAGTTGATTCTACTAAATTAGAAAATTAATAAATGATTCATTAAGATTTATAATACAAAAAATTTAAACTTTTAAAGATTAATAGGAGGATGAGATCATTTGACAATGATCTGACATCAAGCCTTGGACATTTGTCTATTGATGTAATCAACAAACTAGTAAGATATAAAGCTTTAGAATGTCTAAAATTTCAAAACTTACATACTTGTGAATATTTTATTCAAAGTAAAATGTCCAATACACCCTTCTCTGGGAATGATGTAAGATGTTAAGGTATTCACGATCTCATACATATTGATGTAGTGAATCATCTATATCAGAATAATCATTATGGACATGTGATATCTATTAATGATTATTTGGGATATGAAAATTCTTCCCTTCACCTTAGAAAGCTTTGAAATATTTCACAATTTTGGTTTAGAACCAAAGTTTAAAGGAAGATGAAAATGAA
Organism: Ottelia alismoides; assembly: GCA_037367405.1. NCBI lineage: Eukaryota > Viridiplantae > Streptophyta > Magnoliopsida > Alismatales > Hydrocharitaceae > Ottelia > Ottelia alismoides. The sequence continues at coordinate 531,939 of JAZKJV010005402.1, read as the reverse complement.
TTTGATCTAATCTAGGTAGTCAGTACCTATTAGATGAATTCGTGGAATACCTTATGGGGAAAGGAATTTCATTCCTATCTAGCTCCTCCTGATACACCTAAACTCAAGAGAGTTATAGGGAGATACAATTGATCATGTGTGACATGATTTGATCAATAATTAATTTTAGCATAATTATCTCTTAGTTTCCAAGGTAAATGTATTTGTAGTAGAGACTACAATATGTATCTGATGAACCTCCATTTCATCATCTTTATTATATCATTTTGGCCTCAAAAATCCTAGTAAATACATGTAAATACCCCTAACTCCTGTATTTTAGCATTCATGCATGTGTGTGTAAATATTGTATAAATACTATTTTTAAAGCCAAAATTATAGAATAAAGAAAAGAAAAGAAAAAGAATAAAATATTGTAAATATTTTATGACCTGAAACCCTGAGACCTAGGCATCTAGATGAATAAGTCAACAAGGAATAAAGTAGGGGGAGATAAAGGCCACATCCAATAAAAAATCCTTTTATTCAATTCATTCTTTATTTATTTTGCGATATATATGTGGACCAACCAGGTGGGTCGGACCGTTGACTACGTGTCAACTGTCTGACCCCGCCCCTTGTGTGTGTGTCAGAATCTTATTTTTTATCCGTTTTCACGGATTTTTCAAGGTCAAATATTTCACTATTTTGTGACATTTTCTTCACAACTTTGGCTCCTCATCTAATGATCTTTCACGCACAGGACTTTCCTCGAGCATTGCATCGTTGACGCTCCTGCTACGTCTCGATCTTGGGGCCGCCTCGACCACTCGTTCAAAAACCCTCCTTCCCTTTCTAGTTTGAACACCTTTTAACCCATTTCCTCTCCACCTTTCGTGTGCCATCGAAGGAGGGAGGTGACAGCTCTGGCTTCTGGCTGTTAGGAGGATCAAGAAGCGATGCAGGGGCCGTTCCACCCACCTTCGGCGAGCTTTGCCGTCGAGGTCTATCTCAGGTGCTTCCCACCTTCGAGGTCCCCTTTTTTCTTTTTTTATTGCATTTCTGTATTCATCGTAGTTTTAGGAACGAATCCTCAAACTCCGTTCATCCTTTCATCCATTCGATCGATCTCCGCTACCCCTCGCCGAAGCGTGCTCCGACGAGTTCCTCTTCTTCCATCTCTGCCTTTTTTTGCATGTTGGAGGGTCACGATAATTTGCCCGCTACCCTCTTAACCTCTTCTGCAAGTACCCTGAGCCAAAGAGATGCTTGGAGGCGATTTTGATGGCCGGCCGAGGTCCTTGGAGATTTACGGCTCCGCCGACCTCGTGCGGCCACTTCGGGCTCTGCCGGAGCATTTCGACGCCTCCAAATGATAGAGGGTAGCTGCACCATTTTGAAGCCTAAAGCCATGCATGAGAAGGGATATTGAGACCAGTAAATCTCACTTCACTGGAGACACTTCCCTGTTCTTCCTCCCGCGTCCTCAACCATCGGATCAAGGTCGCTCTCCAGGACGAGCAGCTGCCGTCAGATGATCACACACTTCCACCGTCTGTTCTTCTACTGAATATCTAATCCAGGCCGTCGACAGCCGAACCGTCATCCACCGTCTACTGCGCGACACGTGTATTAGTGAAGATATATCTGCCGTCCGCGCTCGCCGAAGCGTTGGGTATTTTGCACCTCACCCCCATACATTTTTGTATTTATTCAACACATAAACATTCATCTATCGTGTGTTTATTTTTGTAATATTTATCATCAGAACCTCAAACCTTTAGGAATTGCAGTTCGGTCCCCGACCACGTCACCTCACGTGACCGCTCATTTGAGGGGACATTTTGCGCGAGGACCCCTTGGGGATTTTGTATTACTATTTACCACACAAACTTTTACATGAAGTTGTAGTATTTTTGTACAAATTGCAAGCTAGCCACTAGATTTTTGAGAATTGCATATTCGTCCATACCAGGCGCACGTGCTTATGCATGTGAGTTCTGGTATTTTTGCAGGAACGCCCTCACGGCTTTGGCTAATTATATTTAGTCCAGAAAGTTCTTTATTGCAATATATATTTTGTGGAAAAATTGCATTGTTGCCCCTGGACTTTTGCTCATTTATAATAATACCCTTGCCAGTAGTGTAGTTTCTCTTTATTTCATGTATTTATTTCATGCATCTATAAATCTCTAAAAAATATAAAAAATATTGTTGTAAGAATTTTACATTTCTCCATCATGCCATATATTTATTTTGCATTTTTGCAGCATTTCAATATTTATAAAAATTCAAAAACATGCATTTTCTTCACTGTTTGCATTAAAAAATTCATAAAAATTATAAAACATTTTTGAAAAATTCCAAAAAATTATATTTTGTGTGTTTTTGTATCTTTTATCTTCAGACCAAAAATCACTAAAAATATAAAAAAACTCATAAAATAGAAAAACTCTAAAAACCTTCATAAAAAGTTATAAAATCCATAGAAAATCTAAAAATTGTGTTTTCTATACCTAAATTTTCTTTATTGTATTATCTTTAGTTTAAAATTAATTTGGAGAATTTTTGTCACTATTTGATATTTTCATCTCCATTTTAGTTTCGGCTATTATTTTTATTCACTATTTTGAGCATTTTTGACTTTAAAAATACAAAAAAACTAGCAAAAATACTGAAAAATCACAAATACATTAGAGGAATATAAAAAGAACAAAAACATTTTATTTCTTGTATTTTGAGTATTTTTACCTATTTTTTCTCTCTCTTATCTATATTGTATATATACTCCCTATATAGTTTATATCCTTATAAAAGAAAAAAATATAAAATATAAAATATAAAAAGAAAATATAAAATCAGAAATTAAAAATCAAAATATAAAAATGTAAAATAAAAAATAAATAAAAAATATAAAATTAAAAACCCACAAAAATAACAATTATAGATAAATACATCACATTCATTCTTGAGCATTGATTTTGCTCGATCTGTCATGCTTGTTCCCTGTGTTCGACCTCTACATGCTTGCACACTATACACATTCATTGTAGAGTTATAATAAATTTTAACTCCATACCGCTTTTCATTGTTTGATCTTTGTTGTGGGTTAATTGTTGACTAAATCTGGATTTCTGAGCGGTCAACGCATCGATTGTGTTCCCGCCTTGTGTGGAATACACGACCACCTGATTTTTGGGTTTATCAAATGGTGTCGTTGCCGGGGAGATCAAGACTAATGGTCTTGCTGAAGTATCGAACGAGGAGGTCAAGACTATTTTACAGAAGGTAGTCCGCCCAAACCGAAAGGATTGATCATAGCTTCTAGACTCGGTCTTGTGGGCCTATCGGACTTCCTTCAAGACACCATTAGGGACATCTTCCTTTCATCTCATCTATGGAAAGCTATGCCATTTGCTTGCGGAAATCAAGCACAAGTCACTTTGGGAAGTTACAGAGTTATTATTGGATCCCGAGAGTATAGGAGATCAGAGGAAAGCAGAGTTGGCAGCTCTGGAGGAACTGAGAGATACAACCTTTTCTAGTAGCCTACAGTACAAGGAAAAAGTGAAGATATGTCATGATTCTCATATCAACCATAAACAGTTTGAGCCAGATTAGCGTGTATGGCTGTTTGATTCTAGGATGAAATTATTTCCAGGGAAATTACAGAGTAAATGGAAAGGTCCATATGTGGTCAGAAAGGTACATGCCAATGGCAGTATTGATATATCTAAGTTGTCATCTTTGTCTACCTTTCGAGTTAACGGGTCAACGCCTGAAACTATATCTAGATCATGATCCGTCGATCGTTGACGTTGCCCCTATTCATCTGGTATGAGATTTCCTCTTTAACTTACATCACCTGCATCTCATACATGGTTATCACTTCCATCTCCTACTATATAGATCCATATGTCCATATCATTCATTCATTCATTCTTTATGTCTACCACCCTGTCATCATCTTATGATTTTGCTATACTTAGGATACACCTTGTCCTAAGTACAGGGGGGCGCACACACTGAGTTGTTCTATTCTATGATCCCCTCTTTTGTCTCTTCTTCTTGTCTATACCGAGGGTATTTTACCCTAGGGGAAGACAAACTGAGCTGTTATCTATTTATTCTCTTTTCTTGTTTTTTTCCTTTCTTCTTTTCCTTATCTTCTTCTCTATTCTTCTGATAGGTGTCATCCTTTTTGTCAGTCTTCTATACTTAGGACGTACTTTATCCTAAGTATAGGGTGGTTTACACCTTCAATCTTTTCATTCCCTCCCTTGACCCTCCCCACCTTGTGTACAGTCTGCTATACTTAGGATTATTTGATCTTATGTATAGGGGGGACGATCGACTTCTCATTAGTTTATTCATTCATTTCTTATTCATTTATTCTTTAGACTTTTCTATACTCAGTACGAGTTATGTCTTCTCTTTTCTCTCTGATCTATGAGGACACAACTCAAGCTAAGTATAGGGGGGTCATATATACTGCGTATATACTTTAGCCATAACTCGTACTCTCATATTTGTTTAATAAGTATGGCTAATTATTCTTATAAAATTCATTAAAAATCTTAATAAAAAATGTTGATTATTCCTGAAATTCTTTTTGTATTTATTAATTAATAAATCGGGTGAAAATATTTTTTTTGCAAAATGTTTGAAAAATAGTTTGAAAATCCTTTTGAAAATCTTTTGAAAACTATTTGGAAAACAATTTGTTACAAGTTTTCATCCTTTGTAAATTGTTTTATTTGTAAAATTTATTTTATTTGTGTGAAATAAAAATGTTTGAAAAATAATTTGCAAAATTGTTTGAAAAATGGTTGCAAAAAATATTTTGAAAACAAAATAATTTTCAAATACGTGTACATGTTTGTAAAATTCTCTATAAAAATTATTTTGGACTATAGTTTTCAAAAATTATTTGAAAAACCTTTTCAAATAAGTTTGAGGAATATATACATCTCACCTAAAATTCTTTATTGTATATACCTATAAAATTGATCACTTACCCTTGTAAATTCTGAAGATATAATTCTTGTAATTATAAGATGCATCCCTGTGTAAACATTTGTACCTAATTTTTAGCCAAAACTTTTTGTCTTCAAAAATTCCAAAATATTTGCAAAACTAAAATCCAAAAACTTTTGAGAAATATTTTTGAAAAAAAGCTAAAAAAATGCATATGCATCATCTTTTTAAAAAATCCATAAAAAGTTCAAAATATTTAAAAACTGCATCACAAAAAGATTTTCTGCATTAAGCATAGCATTTGCATAACATGAGCATTTTTCGGATTGAGTTTGATAGTTGAACGAGTCTAAGTAAAATCCAAAGATTGGAGCTTGGTTGGACCTTAAAATCTACCTAATTAACAGGAACCTTATAGGAGCTGGAATTGAGGTACTTCAGATCTAGTGACTTAATTCTTTGAGGATCACGAGACTTGGTTCAATGGATTCTTGAATGTTTATGTAGAGTATTTCAGAGCACACGCACGACTCTTATCGATAATGACCTAACTTGGACACCTGCACCTTTCACATGGCTCAACTCAGTTGGAGTGGTGAGCGGGTAGGATTTGCCGGTATGAGACGCACACAAGTGGAAACATTTGTCCTCCTCTAGGGAGGGAAGTGCACCCCAACCTGTCCGGTGATGATGATTTTTGAGGTCAGGAGAGTGTGGGTTGCAATAAAGCTTCAAAAGAGGGATAATCTACTTACTCAAGAGGAAAAACTCCTTATATAAATGGTGCCATATATAGTATTTTAAAAAAAGTAAAATAAAAAAACTCCAAAAAATGGACAGTCCTGCACAAAAATAAAAATGCCTGTCGGAGTAAATATATTTGTATAGTCAATAAGCAAGCTTGAACTTCAAAGTCAAATCATGTGAGCCTGCAGCTGGATGACTTGACTACAATGGTCTTGCATCCTAGGATAGGTAGCTACACTGGCTACCATCCATTCTTCTCTTTACCCCCTCCTCTTGAGCTGGTTGTCACTTGAACTTAGAAGGGAATACCCCGCTCCTCGTGGAATGAGTTATTGGATTGGGGAATCAGTGGTTGTCATTATGGAGAAGTCAGTCTCTTTGTCAATTCAGATGGGGAGAGCCACTATCACTTACATTGTACGAGTCAGATTCATAGTTGTAAGGGTTTGCGTACGAGTTGAAGTATTCTGACCTGACTATTGAGGAGACTTGAGCAGAGTTTTGGGATTCTCAAAGGCTATTGGATTTCAAATCCGGTTCTCATTAAGGTTCTGCCCGTACTAAAATTTCAAAGGTCCGACGTAAGCTCTAAACTTTGATTTTGTGAGGACAAGTTTGATAATTAAATTTAATCCAATTTTCTCCATTATCTTTTCTTTGTTTTTCTTTTTTTGCACTTATTGCATAAGTGTTTGCTAGGGACTAGTAAAGGAAAGTATAAGGGGATGATAAACCTCCATTTCATCATCTTTATTCTATCCTTTTGTCCTAAAAAACCCTTATAAATACATGTAAATACCCCTAATTCATGCATTTTAGAATTCATGCATGTGTGTGTAAATTTTGTATAAAATACTGTTTTAAAGCCAAAATTATAGAATAAAGAAAAGAAAAGAAAAAGAATAAAATATTGTAAATATTTTATGACCCAAAACCCCAAGACCCAGGCATCTAGATGAATAGGTCGATAAGGAATAAAGTAGGGGGAGATAAGGGCCAGAATCCAATAAAAATTCTTTTTGTTCAATTCATTCTTTATTTATTTTTGGGATCTATTTTTGTTCAACTTTTAAACTTCAAATAAAGAAACTTTGTACATGAAAGTTATAGATAATTAAATATAGAAAAATACAATATTGATTTCACACAAAAATAATGTATAGCTAAAAAGTTATAATCTGAATAAGTTTCCAGAATCCCAACTTCCCATACCTGTATCTCTCAAATAAAAACTCGAAATATATCTAAATCACTTTAATTGTATATAGCACTTAATAAGCTATTTAATGAAGGTGGTTTCGTATTTTTTGGAGTTACATTTGAAAGTTGAGTTTTGGACCCTTATTGTATACTTGTATCGATTAAAATATTCATTTTATTTATTATTCATTTTTTTTGTAAATTTATACTTTTATAATTTTGCAAATATTATTTATAATATATATGTGTATTAAAATTGGAATAAAAACATAGAGACAATACAAAAATAAAATACTTGTATTCAATACATAGATGAAATACCGATAACTGTGCCTATATAAATAATACATCTATTTATTTGATTATATAAAATACATCAGAGAAGTAAACTAAAATATAATTCTATTTGTAAAAATAATTTATAAAATTATAAAAGGATAAATAATATTAATACAATTAAATATATAAAATCAAAATAAATTAAAATATATAGATGTATATACTTGTATATAATCCCTAATAGGGAACTTGTAATTTTATACCTCTAAAAAATAAATAAAAAAACATATGAAATAATTTATAAAATAATAAACATTTTTTATTTAATATTAAAATTAATAAAATCATTTATTATTTTCAAATGATTTTTGGAATATTTTCAGGAGGATTTCCTGGTTGGTCCACGTGGACCAACCAGGTGGGTCGGACCGTTGACCGCAGGTCAATTGTCTGACTCCGCCCCCCTGTGCATGTTAGAACCTTGTTTTTTTGTCTATTTTCGTGGATTTTTCAACGTCAAATCTTTCACTATTTCGTGACATTTTATTCACAATGTTTGCTCCTCGTCTAATGCTCTTTCACGCCCAGGTCTTTCCTCGAGCATTGCATCGCTGGAGCGCATGCTTCCCTTTCGAGTTTGAACACCCTTTGACCCATTTCCTCTCCACCTTTCGTGCTCCATCGAAGGAGGGAGGTGACAGCTCACGCTTCTAGCCGTTAGGAGGATCGAGGAAGTGACGTAGGGGCCGTTCCACCCACCTCCACCGAGCTTCACCATCGAGGTTTGTCTCAGGTGCTTCACACCTTTGAGGTCCCCTTTTTCTTTATAGTTATTGCATTTATGTATTCGTTGTAGTCTTAGGAAAAAATCCTCATACTCTGTTCATTCTTTCATCCATTCAATCGATCTCCGCTACCCCTCGCCGGAGCGTGCTCCGGTGAGTTCCTCTTCTACCATCTCCTCCTTTTTCGCATGCTGGAGGGTCGCGGCAATTTGCCGTGACCCTCTTAACCACTTCTGTAGGTACCTTGAGCTAAAGGGACGCCTAGAGGCAATTTTGAGGGCCAGCCGAGGTCCTTATAGCTTCACGGCTCTACCGACCTCGTGCGGCCACTTCGGGCTTCACCGGAGCATTTCGACGCCTCCAAACGATAAAGGGTTGTTGTAGGATCTTTCGCGACAATTTTGAAGCCTAAATGCATGCCGGAGAAGGGAGATTGAGACCAAGGAAGCTCACTTCGCCGGAGACGCTTCCCTGTTATTCCTCCCACATCCCTAGCCGTCAAATCAAGTTCACTCTCCAGGACGAGCAACTTCCGTCGGATGATCACGAACTTCCACCGTCTGATCTTCCACTGAAGATCTATTCCAGGCCATTTGCAGACGAATCGTCATCGCCCGTCCCCTACGCGACACATGTATTAGTGAAGATATATCTGCTATCTGCGCCTGCCAAGGCGTTGGGTATTTTGCACCTCACCCCCGCGTATTTTTGTATTTATTATTCAACACATAAACATTCATCTGCCGTGTGTTTATTTTTGTAATATTTATTATCAGGTGCTCAAACTTTTAGGAATTGTAGTTTGGTCCTCGACCACGTCACCTCACGTGACCGTTCACGTGAGGGGACATTTTGCGCTAGGGCCCCTTGGAGATTTTGTATTACTATTTAACCCGTAAACTTTTACATGCAGTTGTAGTATTTTTGGACAAATTGCAAGTTAGCCCCTGGATTTTTGAGAATTGCATATTCGTCTCTGCCAGGCGCGCGTGCTTACGCACGTGAATTCTGGTATTTTTGCAGGAAAACCCTCGTGTCTTTGGCTAACTATATTTAGTTTAGAAAGTTCTTTATTGCATTATATATTTTGTGGAAAAATTGCGTTGCTGCCCCTGGACTTTTGCTCATTTACAATAATGCCCTTGCTAGTAATGTAGTTTATCTTTGTTTCTTATATTTATTTCATGCATCTATAAATCTCTAAAAAATCTAAAAAAAATATCATTGTAAGCATGTTGCATTGCTCTATCATCACGTCATATATTTATTTTACATTTTTGTTGCATTTCAGTATTTATAAAAATTAAAAAAACATGCATTTTATTCACTATTTGCATTAAAAATTCATAAACATTATAAAATGTTTTTGAAAAATTACAAAAAAATGTATTTTGTGTGTTTTTGTATCTTTTATCTTTAGAACAAAAATCACTAAAAAATACAAAAAAACACATAAAATAGAAAAACTCTAAAAAACTTCATAAGAATTTATAAAATCCATAAAAATCTAATAATTGTGTTTTCTATTCCTGAATTTCTTTTATTATATTATCTTTAGTTTAAAATTAATTTGGAGATCTTTTATCACTATTTGATATTTTTCATCTCCATTTTAGTTTCGGCTATTATTTTTATTCATTATTTTGAGTGTTTTTAACTTTAAAAATGCCAAAAAACTAGCAAAAGTATTGAAAAAATGCAAAAACTTTAGAAAAATATAAGAAACACAAAAAAATTTTATTTCTTGTATTTTAAGTATTTTTACCTATTTTTATCTCTCTCTTATTTATATTGTATATATACTCCTTATATAGTTTTATATCCTTTTAAAAGAAAAAGAAAATATAAAAATATAAAATATAAAAAGAAAATATAAAAGCAGAAATTAAAATAAAAATATAAAACCAGAAATTAAAAATAAAAATAAAAAAATATAAAATTAAAAATTAAATAAAAAATATAAAATTAAAAACCCACAAAAATAACATTTATAGACAAATACATCACATACATTCTTGAGCATTGATTTTGCCCGATCTATCCTGCTTGTTCCCTGTGTTTGACCTCTACATGCTTGCACACTATACACATTCATTGTAGAGTTATAATAAATTGTAACGCCGCACTGATTTTCATTGTTTGATCTTTGTTGTGTGTTAATTGTTGACTAAATCCGGATTTCTGAGCAGTCAACGCACCGATTGTGTTCCCGCCTTGTGTGGAATATACGACCGCCTAATTTTTGGGTTTATTAGTATCCTTAATAAAGTTCCATGCTAGAAAGCTGGAATCTAGCACCAGAGGGTGCTACTTCATTAGGAAAATAAAGGATGGTATTGGATACCTACTTTATAACATTAAGATTATTAAAAGATCTCATCTCCGAGAATGTGATTCTTAGATGTTGAGACTCCGGAGAATCAGGATGAAAATGAAGTGTAGGAACTCAGTTAATCTTGAGAAGATAATGAGGCTCCTGAAGTTGGAAACTAAGAGGACAATTAAAGATGAAACACCAATACCTCTTCAAATGAGTTTGAAGATGTATTCCATGTTTCATTCAAGTATGACAATGATCTAACTTCATGCGATGAAGATTCTGAAGATCGTGTCATGGACAGATGGATGTTAGCAATAAAAGTCTAAGGTAGACTTCATACACAAGTGTTGTATATTGACCCTCGAGGATCCACCTATATGGTTAAGACCCGTTAAGGTGTAAATGGATCTTCAAGAGAAAGAGGAAACCTGATGATAAGGTAGAGACCATCAAAGAATGGTTCGTATCCACAAGATACACATTGAAGAGAAGAAATCGCTGGTGATGAGACTTGTTCTCCAGTAACCATGCTTAATCCCATCAGATTATTGCTAATTGTAGCTACACAACTTGGCTTTGACATCTTCAAGATGGAAGTCAAGATTGCATTCCTCTATGAATACCTCTCTGAGGATATTCATATGAAGTAGCCCAAGGGCTTCATGGTTGAGGAAAGCAAGACGTGAAACTTGTTGGACATGTGAGCCCCGAGAGAACCATTCTTACAATAAATGTTATTGTAATATATATGTTTATCAATAAAAGTTATTAATGTTTCACCCCCTTTCTGAAATTAAATGAATGAATGCACTATAAGGTCCCTCTGACAATTAGGGTCATGTACCATGGCCATCGTGATCATATAGCAGTTGATTCATTAAATGAATCATAGAGGCTGGTGTTTGGATGAATATATAAAGAGTTAGATAGAGGACTCATCAAGCACTGTCAAATGATTAAGAGATGATCTCCAGCCTGAGTAGGAGATTGCAATCCTTTCTTACATAGGCTGATATCTGACCGACCTCTTGATGTAGGCCCTCTGCATGGGAATAGTGATTCGGAAGTGTCAGATTAGTTAGGTCAATGGGTTGACTTAATGAGATCGAGATAACCAAAGTTCTATGTTGAATGCTGTCACAGCATAGGCACACATCCTCTGACCAGAGACATATGTGTTACTATATGTCTAGGTGTGTACATTCGGTAGACCAATAGGTTGATGACCTAACCAAGGTCTATACAACTGCGTGCTGGCATGCATGTAAGGGCATATGAGTAATACGATCTCTCAAAAGGATCATACATGTTCACTTATGAACCGGAAGACATGAGCTCACTCATGAGGTATTGGGACCGATCAAATTCCCTGCATGGTCGTCATGCTTTGGAAGCATGACAAGAATTTAAAGGTATGATATATGCTTTGGGAAAGCACATGATCGATACCGATTCCCAATGACCAAGATTGAGAAACTTGGTCATCAAACCCTGAAGAAGACAATGTAAAATTGATCTCAATCTTCAGGTTGATCAGAGGTTTTCCAGTATGCAGGATGTACAGATATTGGGAATACCTGAGGGTGATGTGATCATAAACGATTGTATAATCATGACGCTTCCATTCCGAGGGAGTGATGAAACAAATCTAGATTATAGTGACTCCTCTCAGTGGAGAAGCAATCTGATCTTCGTCCAAGTGTTGGACATTGGTCTCAATGAGATTCAGATGCAATGACAAGATTAGATTTGCGGTCTTGATTTAATCAAGCATCTGTAGGAGGTATGTAAGATCTGGATTTAAGATAAGATCTCAACATCCAAGTCACTATACGTGGAACAATACAATCGCCCTGTCCTTATCTCCAAGTATCTGCAGAGAAAGCACATTATTCTTGAAGGATTTCAAGAATAATTCATTTGATGAATTATATATATCCAAGCAACAAGATGTTGATAATTAAATGAGATTTAATTATCAAGAATAATATGAATGGGATTCATATTATGAGAATGATTATCCAAGATAATTAAATGGGATTTGATTATTAAGGATGACAGATTGTGGATAGTGCCATCCATGATATCACTGTATATATATTATAAATATGATCAATAATATATTAGAAAGAGAGCACCTTTGTAATTAGCATTTGTTAATTGTTAATGTGAATTGCATTCACATTAATAAATTAATTGGAAATGTAATTTAGAATTTAGTTTGGGCTATGACTTACATATTTTTAATGGCATGATTGAAATATTCACTAATTAATTGGGAATTAATTTAGTGTATAATTTTGCAATAAATGTACACTAACTAATTGGTAATTAATTTAGTGGATAATATTGCAAAGAAATAAGAGATAATAAGATAAAATAAAAATGGGATAATTGGTCACCAAATGAGGTGACGTCACCCATGAATTAGTCATGGGTGGTGCCCCATGATTTTAGGTGGGCAATTATCCATTTTTAATAATTATCATATTATCTTGTAATATATAATTTTGTTGAATTAAATTATGTTGATGATAATGCAACATATATCTAATTTAATATAAATTAATATGTTGTTGTTTTTGAACAACAATTATCATGGTCATTGATTTAATATACATATCAATCTAACCATTAATTTTGCACATGCCATGGATTGTGATCCATGGAATTCCAAACTAATATATAAAGAGGGCAACCCTAGCCTCTTCAAGATACAAGTTCTACACTTCTACTCTCTTTCTCTCATTCTCGCCATCTCTCTTTCTCTCTCTAAGGTGGCCATCCACCTTGTGGTCTGAGGGAACAAGCAATCATCTCCACGCCGTTGTGCTGTCACTTCGATTGCTCCTGGATTTCCATCACCGGATTTCTTTAGACAAAATCAGGAGATTCAAGGCTTGGATCTTCATTGAGGATTGCGGAAGGAACGCGTCTCATCATCGCGCCCGCAAGTGCCATCTTCGTAGACCGGACTTGACTCAGAGGATCTCTTGCTTTAGTGATCTAATGATCACAACCACGCTTCAAGAGGTATTTCTAATACTTTGTGGTTTGATGAAACGATCCAAGAAATGTTCTTGTGATCATGTGGTTTCTTCACTTGATTGGAAATTTTTAAATTCCGCTGCATCTAGAGACTAGTGCGATTAGTCGCCACGACCGCATGAGATGCGATAAAAATACTTCCATGATGTGCTTAAGGATTACTCGTATCCGTCAAGTGGTATCAGATCTAGGTTGGAAAAGGTTTTGGATACGATCCGTAAACCTAGGATGACTTGGGTTTGAAAGGGTTGCGAAATTTTTCGCTGCATTTCAATTTTCTCACCTCCGTTTAATTGAATTTTTCGGCATTGTTTAAATTGTTTAAACACAAAATTTTCAATTGGATTTTTTCCCCATTAAATAAGGAAACAATAGGATCTGAGTTTATGTAATTTGGACATTTGCTCAAGATATGACCCTTTGAATAAACATGTATTCACTACTGTGGGAACTGCGAATCTACACATGATTAATGAGTTAATTACTGTTTTCATGCTCGAAATGCTTAAAATATCACGTAAGTTCTGTCATAAATCAAATTATCAATCTTAGGAAACTGATTTTGCGTAATTTGGATTTAACTTGATCAAGATATGTTGATTTTAGTGAGTAGGTATCACTGCAGAAAATTGACGAATTTGATCATGAACCATGTGATAGTCATTCAAATAAGTTGACGAAAATTAATTGTTAATTTTCTGAAATGATTAGTAATAAATATTTGTGAAATATTTACATAGATAATTATTTCATTGAATGACATTTCACTAGCCAATATGATAACATAGTTGATCTTGATCATTAATTGGTTGATATGAAATCATCAACAAACATTATTTTCATGAAAAACCTTAGTTTATCTTACAATAGTTGTAGGACAACTTTTACATGCGAAACCCTCTTGCTTGAATAGGATTTGGTATTTGTTTAACAAATCTCCTTTATAATATTATCAAAATGGTTTTGATGAATATTATATGGTATAATTTCAGTTGAAAAACCGACGAGCATCTCAAAGTACATAATGATCTATCTGGCATTATCCTTTCCTGAGGTGGATATGGTGTCTAGTCGGGGAGCCTTGGGGTAGCGGGTTGCACCGGATGTGGTTCGTCCCACTCCCGTTAGTACTGGTCATGACAACAGGTAGGGACTCGATAATGACGGAGAAGTCAAAGTGTATTTGTCCAATTATTAAAATTCGAATAATACATACTTTGAGATTATACCTATTATTCAAGTACTAATCAAGTTTGTTGATTGATAATTGGATTGATAATTAATTTAATGTGATTAAATTGATTATATCCAATTAAAAGCACTCTATTATGAATAGATGTGTATTTCTCTTGGAAGAATTAATTATGTGAATATGATTCACGATAATTAATTATTACAATTTGATTATGAGGTGGAGGATCACATAAGTGACATCCATGGTCTCTCGTCAAGGCAAAGGATTCCGTCGCCAGATGTTGTATGTAGGAAATGCCAGGTCGAAGTGCCAGATCCTGTGTATGATTTATTTGGATCGGGTTCTTTGCTTCTCGAAAGAGTAAGGTCGTATACGTAGTGATCCCAATATCGGGTCCTCATATTATTGGGGCAATATTGATTGCGTATAACGAGTATTAAGCATGTTGACGGTTGGTTCAATTAACAACGGGTCAACATCATCTTAGGGGTGGTGGGCCCAGGTGTTGAAGATCGAATGTGTTCCCGCTTCTCTTTATTCGAGTCACAGGTTCTCATATTATTGGGATGTGATAAGGATAGAGAGGAGATCCTAGATCTTGCTTGAGATATAGCGGTAAGTATATCTCTTACTTTGAAAGACAATAAGGGAATAATCTTTCAAAGTTGACATAACAAGACGAATTTGATTTAAAATGCCTTAATCAAATAATTTTAAAAAATGAATATATAATTATTTATATGATCTAATATAGTACATTCTTAATTTCAGAAAATGAAGTCCATGAATTCACTGAGTAGGCTCCTGGAGGTCAATCAGTTGACCAAACCAAATTATTCGGATTGGATTTGAAATTTGGATCTTGTCCTATCTGCGGAGCGCGTCTCGTATGTGCTATTCAAGGACAAGATAGCAAACCCTAAGACTACGGAAGATAAATCTTTTAATGAGAAATATGATGAAGATCACAACTTGGCAAGGTGCTATATTCTTGGGTCATTGTCCAATGTGCTTTAGAAGCAACATGTGGAAATGAACCATTGCCAAGAGATCATGCTGAATCTGAAGGAAATGTTTGGTGACATAAACCGCACACAACGTTATAGTGTGATTAAAGAGCTTATTCGCTGCAAGATGCAGGAAGGAACCTCTGTCAGAGAACACGTACTCAAAGTGTTTGGGTACCTCTATGAATTGGAAACCCTGGGAGCCAACATGGATTATGATATGCAGGCTGATTTCATTCTCTTGTCGCTCCCTAATTCTTTTAACAACTTTGTCGTGTCTTATCACATGAGCAAAGGCGATTTCACTAACGCTGGGCTGTTAGCTGCATTGAAGTCTGCAGAAGACGTAATGAGGAAGGACGACCCCTCTGCTAGTGCAATGGTTGCATAAGTAAGAGGAGAGCATGGTCGGAAGTAAGGTTCTCGGAAGGGCCCACCCTAGAAGAGAAAGAAGAAGAATCAAGGAGTTGGTTCATCTTCTAGTGCTTCCACATTAATGACATCGAAGAAGACCGATGTCTGTCACCACTGCAAGAAGCCAGGGCATTGACGGCGTAACTGCCCAGAATACCTAAAGTCTGCTGACAAAGATAAAGCCCCAACATGTATGAAATCTACTTTAATCATTGAAACTAGCTTTCTCGTTGGATGAGAAGGAAGTTGGGTTGTAGATTCTGGTGCTTCTGTTCATGTGTGCAATTTGTTGCATTTGTCTCAGGAAACTAGGAATTTGGAGCAAGGGGAGATAGTCATCCAGATGGGATCTAATGCAAGTGTTGCAACAGTCGCCATCGGGACCTGCCGGCTATCATTATCTAGTGGTTGAGTCTTAGTACTTAAAGAGTGTCTTTATGTACCTTAAGTTAGGAGGAAATTTATATCTATATCAAAGCTTGTTAGACATGGATAATCCTTCCTTTTATGTAATAGGTTAGTCATTAATCAATGTGATAAATTTATTGCGGATGGTGTTCTGACTTCTGGAGGACTTTATGAATTGTGCATTGATGAATGTGTCATGAATGTCACTGCCACTGATAATAAAAACCCTAAAAGCAGGGAGAATGTAAATCATTCGAATATGATTTGGCATCAAAGGATTGGCCATTTATCTGTTGATAGGATCAGTAGATTGATAAAGGATGGACCTTTAGATTTTCTATAGGCTCAATCTTTACCTACCTGTGAACATTGCATTCGAGGTAAAATGACCAAGATGCCTTTCTGTAACAAGGTTACGACATGCGAAGGTATTCTTGACCTAATACATACTGATGTATGTGGTCCCTTCGGTACTGCGACTCGAAATGGATATCAATATTATTTGACATTTATCGATGACCATTCGTGATATAGGTTTATCTTCCTACTACGTCATAAATCTGAAATCTTTGAAAAGTTCAAAGAGTTTAAGGCTTTGGTTGAAAACCAAATAGATAAGAAGATTAAACCGATTCGATCTGACCGAGGTGGTGAGTACCTCTCAGATGAATTCAAGGAATATCTTAAAGAGAGTGTAATTGTCTCCAATCTCACCCCCTGGAACTTTCCAACTTAATGGTGTTGTTGAAAGACGCAATAGGACCATCATGGACATGGTCTGTTCAATGATGAACAAAGCACGTTTACCTCTTAGTTTCTGGGGATATGTAGTAGAGACTGCAATATATATCCTGAACAAGATTCCTAGCAAATCTCTACCCAAGACTCCTCACGAGCTATGGTATGGAACCAAACCTAGTGTTAATCACTTGAGGGTTTAGAGATGCTTGGTCCATGCGAAGAATGTGGACGCAAGTAAGCTAGAATCTCGCACTTGTGAGTGTTACTTCATTGGGTATGTTAAGATGGTATTGGATATCAACTTTATGACCCTGAGACCCAAAAGGTCTTTGTCTATAGAGATGTGAAATTTCTGGAGGATGATTTCCTTAAATGTCAAGATAGAAATGAAGTAGAGGAACTCATTGAATCACGTGAGGATTCTGAGATTCCTGAACCAGAATCAGAAAAGATAAATAAAGATGAAACACACGTACCTCTTCGAAGGAGTTCGAGGGTGTTTGCACCACCTGAATGGTATGGATTCCATGTGTCAGGGTGATACTGACAATGATCCGTCTTCATTCGATGAAGCACTCACGGATCATGACATGGATAGATGGATGCTAGCAATGAAGTCAGAAATTGACTCCATGCATAATAATGGTGTATGGACCCTAGAGGATCCACCTAAAGGGGTAAAAACCGTTGGGTGTGAATGGATCTTCAAGAGAAAAAGGGGACCTGATGGGAAAGTAGAGACTTTAAAGGCACGGCTCGTAGCCAAGGGCTACACACAGAGAGAATGCATCAACTACGATGATACATTTTCTCCTGTGGCTATGCTTAAGTCTATCAAGACACTGCTAGCTATAGCTGCATCTCTTGACTACGACATCTGGCAGATGGACGTCAAGACAACTTTCCTCAATGGATATCTCGAGGAGGATATCTATATGGAGCAACCCCAGGGCTTCATTGTTGAGGCTGGAAAAGTATGCAATCTAAAGAAATCCATCTATGGGCTCAAACAAGCTTCTCGTAGCTGGAACATCAGATTTGACGAAACCATAAAGATTTATGATTTTGTGCAAAATCCTAATGAACCTTGTGTGTACAAGAAGATTAGTGGGAGCGCCATTGTGTTCATCGTGCTTTATGTAGATGATATCCTTATCATTGGGAATGATACATGAATGATGACTAGTGTGAAAATTTGGCTATCCCATACCTTTGAGATGAAAGATCTTGGAGAAGCCACTTACATCTTAGGCTTGAAGTTATTCAGAAACAGAGAAAAGAGGATATTGGGATTATCACAACATGGATACATTAAGAAGATTCTTAAACGATTCCGTATGGATAGTTCTAAGAAAGGATTCCTCCCCTTAAGACATGGTATCCATCTGTCTAAAGGGATGGTTCCTCAAAGTGTTGAGGAAAAGAAGGCCATGGTTGAATGCCCCTATGCATCAGCTGTATGAAGCTTAATGTATGCCATAATGTGTACAAGTCCAGACATCTGCCATGCAGTGGGAGTGGTAAATCGTTACCAGTCCTGCTATGGAGAGCAACACTGGAATGCAGTAAAGAACGTATTCAAATATCTAAGATGGATGCAAGATTACATCTTGGTCTATAGAGAAGGTAATCTCCAAGTCTTGGGATCTACAGATTCAGACTTCCAGTCGGATATTGATGATCGAAAGTCGACATCAGGGTTTGTATTCCTGTTGAACGATGGTGCTGTGAGCTGGAGTAGCAAGAAGCAGGACACTACGGTAGATTCAACAATAGAAGCCGAATACATTGCGGCATCGGATGCTGCAAAGGAGGCGGTGTGGTTGCGCAAGTTCATCTTGGAGCTTGGCGTAGTTTCCTCTGATACTCCCATCCCGTTACTCTGTGATAACATGGGAGACATTGCCCAGGAAAAGAAACCCAGATGGCATCAAAAGAGCAAGCATGTGGAAAGGAAATACCACATCATTCAGGAGATTCAAAAGCGTGGTGATATCATTATCACCAAGGTGGCCTCTACCGACAACGTTGCTGATCCTCTTACCAAACCTCTGACACAGAAGGTTTTTGACCAGCATATAATGAGTATGAGTTTATGGATTGTACCTGAATGGTTCTGAGGGCTAGTGGGAGATGGTTGGACATGTGAGCCCCAGGCGAACGTTCCATTCTTACAATAAATGTTATTGTAATATATATGTTTATCAATAAAAGTTATTGATGTTTCACTCCCTTTCTGAAATTAAATGAATGAATGCACTATAAGGTCCCTCTATACAATTAGGGTTATTTACCATGGCCATCTTGATGATCATATAGCTGTTGATTCATTAAATGAATCATAGAGGCCGGTGTTTGGATGAATATCTAAAGAGCTAGATAGAGGACTCATCAAGCACTGTCAAATGATTATTAAGAGATGATCTCCAGCCATAGTAGGAGATGGCAATCCTTTCTCACATAGGCCAATATCTGACCGACCTCTTTATGCAGGTCCTCTGCATGGGAATAGTGATACAGAGGTGTCAGATTAGTTAGGTCAATGGGTTGACTTAACGAGATCGAGATAACCTAAGTCCTATGTTGAATGCTGTCACAGCATAGGCACACATCCTCTGACCAGAGACAGATGTGTTACTATATGTCTAAGTGTTTACATTTGGCAGAGCAATAGGTTGATGAGCTATCCAAGGTCTATACACTGGTGCGCTGGTGTGCATGTAAGGGCATATGAGCAATACAATCTCTCAAAGGGATCATACATGTTCACTTATGAACCAGAAGACATGAGCTCACTCATCAAATATTGGGACCGATCAAATTCCATGCATGGTCGTCGTGCTTTGGAAGCATGACAAGAATTTGAAGGTATGATATATGCTTTGGGAAAGCATATGATCGATATCGATTACCAATGACCAAGATTGAGAAACTTGGTGATCAAACCCTAAAGAAGACAATGTAAAATTGATCTTAATCTTTAGGTTGATCTTCAGGTTTTTCAGTATGCAGGATGTACCGATTACCAATGACCTCTTAATCTTCTACTCTCTCTCTCATTCTCGCCATCTCTCTTTCTCTCTGTAAGGTGGCCATCCACCTTGTGCTCTGAGGGAACAATCAATCGTCTCCACGCCCTTGTGCTATCGCTTCGATTGCTCATGGATCTCCCTCGACGGATTTCATTGGACGAAATCAGGATATTCAAAGCTTGGATCTTCATCGAGGATTGCGGGAGGAACGCGTCTCATCATCGCACCCGCAAGTGCCATCTTCGTAGATCAGAGTTGAATCAAGAGGATATCTTACTTTAGAGATCTAGTGATCGCAACCACGCTTCCTGAGGTATTTCTAATACTTTGTGGTTTCATGAAACGATCCAAGAAAAGTTCTTGTGATTATGTGGTTTCATCGCTTGATTTAAAATTTTTAAATTCTGCTGCACCTAGCGACTAGTGCGACTAGTCGCCCCGATCACATGAGATGCGATCAACACACTTACATGATGTGCTTAAGGAGTCCTCGTATCCTTCAAGACAGAAGGACTCAAATAAGCTTCTTGTAGTTGGAACAGAAGATTTAATGAAATTATAAAAGTTATAACTTCAGACAGAATCTTGGTGTACCATGTTAAGCTTAGTGGGAGTGACATTGTGTTAGTCATGCTAAATGTAGATAATATCCTAATCATTTGAATGATATAAGGATGACAATGATTTTTTTATAGTCTAGATATTCCATACCTTGAGATATTATCTTAAGGATACCTCTTGGATGTGATTTCTAATAGTGTTTAGAAGCAAAGAGAAAAGGGTATTGGGACCATCACATTAGTGATATTCCTTGGAGATTTTCATTCTAGGGAAACCCTAAGAAAGGCTTCCTTTACTTAAGATATGGTACTAGCCTCTCTAATGGGATAGCACCTCAAGGAGTTGAGTATGCGAATAGCTATTTGCTCAAGTGCATCAGCTTTGGGAAGCTAAGTATATGCTAGATGTGTACAAAAGCACGTTGTCTACCATGCAGTGGGAGTAGTAAACTGTTATTAATCCTACTATGGAGATAAAACACTTGATTATAGTAATAACAATATCTTCAAAGATGACAAAACTTTAGAGATAGTGATCTCTAAGTCTTATCCTCAAAGGCTTTATAGATAGTGATCTAAAAGGTATTAACCAAAGATACCTTAGGAGATAGATATCTCCATGAATAAGGGTAATCTGATAAGGATTATGGAAATACTAGTTACGATAATTATTGAGCTGTAGTGTCAAGGATACTATAACTAACAAAATTGAATATTGGTTTCATAAGATGGAACATTCGCATTGGATGCAAGCAGTATTACTAAAGGATATACAAGTGTTGTAAAAGGACTTGGCATAGTCTCTTGAGAATAGAGTGACTGATCATCTTACCTAGCTATTTTTCTAAATAGCCTATGATTGCCACATGAGTGTGGGTTTAAATATTAGCCCATTAATGGATCTTTGGGCTAGTGGGAGATTGTTGGACATGTGAGCCCACAACGAGCCATTATGCAATAAATTTATTGCAAATATCATTCCCTGATCTAAAATGAAGAATATCTAATTTTCATAATAGGACCCTTAGTACAATTAGGGTTAGGTACCATGGACATCTTAATAATCATACAATTGTTGATTCAATTATTGAGTCATAGAGGCTGGTGCTTGGATGAATATCTAAAAGGTTAGATGGAGGACTCAACAAGTACCGTCAAATGATTATTAAGAGATGATCTCTTGCCTGAGTAGGAGATGGCAATCCTTTCTCATTTGGTTGATATCTAACTAACCTCTTGATGCAAGTCCTCTGCATGGTAAAAGAGATTTGGAGGTGTTAGATAAGTTAGGTTAAAGAGTTGACTTAACGAGATCGAGATAACAAAAGTCATATGTCGTATGCTATCAAAATATAGGCACTCATCCTTTGACCAGAGAAAAATGTGTTGCTATATGTATGAGTATGTACAGTTGGCAGACCAATAGGTTGATGACTGATTAACTGAGAGAAACGAGGGTCTAAATGTCTCACACAAGGCGAAGACAAAGTCGCTGCGGCGACCCTCGGTAAATCCCGGCTAAATCAACAATTAACCCACGAATAATATCAAGCAATGGAAATCAAAGTGGAGTAAAAATTTATGATAACTCTACAAAATATGTGTATGTGCAAGTATTTGTAGAGTGTCGAACTCAGGGAGCAAACAAGATAGAGCAAGGCATGAGTGCACAAAGATCAATGTGAAAGTGAGCAATTGCCTATGAATGTGCAAGTTTTTGTGGGTTTTGAATTTTATAATTTTTTTATTTAATTTTTTATTTTGTATTTTTATATTTTGGTTTTAAATTTTCTGATTTTTAATTTATTTTGATATTATATATATTTTTTATTTTCTTTTTCAATTATAGAATATATATATACAATATAAGAGAGGAGATGGATAAGGTATTTATAAAAGTGAGTAAAAATAAGCAGAAATCAGGAAATAAAATGATTTTGGTTTTTTTTCTATTTTTCTAATGTTTTTGTGATTTTTCTAGATTTTTACTATTTTTTTGGTATTTTTAAAATCTAAAATACTTGAAAACAGTGAGCTAGGCTACTGGACGAAATTAAAATGAGGATTAAAAATAACAAACAATATCCAAAATTCCTCAAATTAATTTTAGAATAAAGGCATTACACTAAGGATACTACAGAAACTGAGTTTGTATTTTTAGGATTTTTCTAGAATTTTTTAGATTTTTTTAAAATTTTAAGGGTTTTATGATTTTTAGGAGTTTTCTTTTGAAATTTTTAATGATTTTTGGATTGACACTAAAGGATGTTAAAACACACAAAATATATTTTTTTTGGATTTTTTAAAGAATATTTATAATTTTTATGGATTTTCTAATGCAAACAGTGTTGAAAATGCATGTTTTTGATTTTTAATAAATATGAAAATGCAATAAAAATGCAAACTAAAAATATGGCGTTAAACTACACTATAACATGAGCCTATAGTATTTTTTGATAATTTTTCGAGTTAAAATGGTGCATGAAATAAATGCAAACATCCAAGCAAACATACAATACTTGCAAGGGCATAAACGTAAATGCACAGAAATCCAACAACCTACTTGCGATTTTTTTCAAAATTATATAACGTTAAATACAATTTTCTGGACTAAAAATAAATACCCAAACCCGAAGGGGGTTTGCTGCAAAATGTCCAACTCACGCGCACTGGACACGTGTCTTGGCAAGGGTATTTTTGCAATTTTACAAAGTTACAGGGGCTCAGATGCAATTTTACCAGACTATTACAACTTAATTAAAAAGTTCATGGACCAAATCGAAATAAACAAACCCCCATGGGGTCCTGTGCAAAATACCCAGCCCCCTCACACGCACGGGCACGTGAGGTGACTTGGATAGAACCTAAGTGCAAATAAAGAAAGTATGGGGGCTTGGATGCAAATATTACAAAAGTTTTTAAACTATGCCTAAAATTTTCTGGACTAAATCAAAATACAAAAATTGGTGAGGGTAGAAGTGCAAAATACCCACGCCTAATGGTGTCTTGAAGGAAGTCCGAAAGGCCCACAAGACCGAGTCCAAAAGCTGTGGCCAATCCTTTCGGTCTGGGCGGACTACCTTCTGTAAAATTGTCTTAATCTCCCTATTTGATACTTCAACAAGACCATTAGTCTGAGGGTGATACGGTATGGCAACACGATGGTTAATACTGAACTCGTCTGTAAGGGCCCTAACCTTATCGTTAATAAAGTGAGACCCCCCATCTGAAATCAAGACTCTAGGCACCCCGAACCGTGAAATAATGTTTTTCCTCAAGAAAAGACATACGGTTTTAGCATCAGCGGCTCGGGTGGGGATGGCCTCAACCCAATGACTCACATAATCCACAGCGAGCAGAATGTACTCAAATCTCTGACTTTTAGGAAATGGGCCCATGAAATCAATTCCCCATGCATCAAAAACCACACAAAAGTGAATGGGCTGCATGAGCATCATGTCTCTCTGTCTGCAAGTACCCATCTTCTGACAGTCAGTAAACCTTCTCACGAACTCATCAGAATCCTTGAAAAGGGTAGGCAACCAAAGGCTGGATTGGAGCACCTTCTGTGTTGTCCGTCTCCCAGAATGATGTCCTCCTGCCTCAAGCTTGTGGCAGTAGGTAAGGACGCTATGTTGCTCATCTTGAGGAATGCACCATCTCCAGATGTGTCCCCTCCTTCATGATAAAGGACAGAATCCTCCCAATGGTACGACTTGGTCTTTGCAAGAAAGGTCTCAAGCCGCTGTCTGGGCCAACCTTGTGGAATGGATTTGGCAACAAGGTAATTCACAATGTCGGCATACCATGGGAGAGAGGTGATAGCAAGGATCGCCTCGTCTGGAAAAGTCTCAGTAATAGGTGCTATGGCTCAGATTCCTCATGGTTTTCTAAGAGGGAGAGGTGATCTGCCACAACATTCTTAACTCCAGGTTTATCCTTAATGTCAATATCAAATTCCTAGAGGAGAAGCATCCATCTGGTTAACCTGGCCTTGGCATCCTTCTTCGACATCAAATACCGAATGGTAGTGTGATCTGTAAATATTGTCACTCTAGATCCAAGAATGTAAGATCTGTACTTATCCAAAGCAAAGACTACCGCCGGCATCTCTTTCTCAGTCACTGTGTAATTCCTTTGAGCTGCATCCAAAGTACGACTAGCGTAGTGTATGGCATAGGGTAATCCATCCCTCCTTTGTCCAAGCACATCCCCAATGGCATAATCGGAAGCGTCCGTCATGATCTCAAATGGGAGAGACCAATTGGGTGGCTGAAGGACAGGAGCCTCGACAACTAAATTTTTGAGTCTCGAAGGACTTAAGACACTTATCATCTACAAGGAACTCGATGTCTTTAGTCAATAAATTTGTAAGCGGTCGGGCAATTCGACTGAAGTCCTGAATGAACCGTCAGTAGAAACCGACAGGCCCCAGAAAAGACCGCAACTATTTCAGATTGGACGGTGGATTGAGTTTTCTAATGATATCCACCTTGGCCGGATCAATCTCCATGCCCCTGTTGGAGATGATGTGACCAAGGACCATCCCCTGAGTCACTATAAAGTGACTCTTCTCCCAAGATAGTACAAGGTTTACCTCTATGCAGCGTTGAAGCACTCGATCCAAGCAATCAAGACTAGCATCAAACCCATCGCCATAGACCGAGAAGTCATCCATGAAGACCTCCAAACAGTCACCTATCATGTCTGAAAAGATGGACAACATGTACCTTTGGAATGTCGCAGGGGAGTTACATAGACCAAAGGACATCCATCTGAAAGCATACGTCCCAAATGGACAGGTGAACGTCGTTTTATACTGGTCTTCGGGCGCAATGGACACTTGATTGTATCCGGAGTACCCGTCAAGAAAACAGTAATGACTCTTCCCGGCTAGCCTCTCGATAATTTGAACAATAAATGATAGTGGGAAATGATCATTCTTGGTGGCCTCATTCAATCATCTGTAGTCCACACAGACCCTCTAAGAAGTGGGTACTCGGGTGGCGATCTCTTCTCCAAATTCATTAACAACTGTAGTCGGAGATGGGGTAGATAAAATCGGCGCTCCACCATTTAGATATTTCCTTCATTACCACATCTCGAAGATTCGGGTTCAATCATCGCTGGAACTCACACGATGACTTAGCGTCCCCCTCGAGGTAGATATGGTGGGAGCACAGGGCCGGACTTATCCCCTTGAGATCGGCCACGGTCCATCCTATTGCCTTGCGGTTTCTTTCAAGAACCTCCATCAGACGAGATTCTTGTTCTCCAGTCAAGTCTCATGAGATAATGACTGGGTACATTTCTGGCTCACCCGCAAGGAATCTATACAGCGACTGCGGTAAAGGCTTCAGTTCTGGCTTGGTGGGAGCTGACAAATCTGGCTTCTGAGATGTCTGCGTGAAAGCAACCAGGTCTGCATGTGAGAACTCTCGTTGTATGTGATCATCTGATGAAAGGAACCCTGCTGGTGTGTCTATCATCTGTGCTGGCTCGCTGTCCGTCCTATCTGTCGGCACATCAGGAAACAGACATGGCAAATATGCATCAAAATCCTTCCAATCAAAGTCTGCCTCCAAGGAATCTGAATCAGAAAAAACATCAATGTTACCACTCAGTACGCAACTGTCAACCTGTATGGTGTCCTCTGCCAAGGGTGTGCTCTCCGAACTCTCGTCTGCCTCAAAAGGTGGGTACTCTGAGTCTGCAGGTATGGCAAGGGCTCGTTCTTCTGGATCTTCCCAAACTGCTTCATCATCGGTCATCACAAAATCACACTCCTGATGGACGTCTAACTCGACATCTGTCACTTGCCCTGTATCACTATTCTGCTTCGAGCAGGCTGAATCTCTCGCTCTGATCTCGTCGATCCTCTCTAATTGTATACTCTCACACTCTACGCGAAAGTACACCTTCCCACTATCATTGTCTGTCACCGCCTTGGCTGTGGCTAAGAATGGGCATCCTAGTATGATGGGGGCATCGGTCACCGCCTCATGGATCTCCATGTCCAATACTACAAAGTCCACGGGGAATTTCAGGCCCTGAATGGTGACGACCATGTCTCTCAACAACCCCTTCATTCTCTTAATCGATCGATCAGCAAACTGAAGGATTGTCATGCTCCAAAGAAGAGGGCCAAACTCGAATCGGTCGAGTAAGGCTGCCAGAAGGAGGTTGATAGAAGAGCCGCTGTCTAATAGAGTACGATCGAACTGCTGCTCACTAATATGGCATCTGACACAAGGAGCTCCTGCATCTGGTCTTTTAGCAGGCAGCTGGTTCTGAATGGCACAACATGTGGCGCGCGTGAGAACGTAGATCTCTCCTCTGTTGTTCCTCTTCTTCCTGCGTATGGTGGTTTTTTCTCTTAGATTCTTTTGGAAGAGGGGGATGTGCTCAAGTTCCTCCTGCAGAGTCAGCTATATCTGAAATCTGTCTATCATCTGTTGGTTGATCTCTAACTATTCCTTCTTTTTAGGATTTTCTGTTTTCTTCCCCTTCGTTGAGCGGAGTACTTGAGGGAAGGGGACAGATGGGCCCTCCTCAGACAGAGGATTAGGAGAAGGTTCCTGGGCCTGTGAAGGACTGAAATCCATGCAAACATCATCATTCATCACACATGGATCCAGAATTGATGGAGAAACCTTTCCTTTATTCATTTTTGGTCTTTTTCCTGGTGTCCTGGGATACAGAGAATGGCAAAACAAGCGGATGGAATACAGATGGACTCAAGGCATCAATACCACCCAAAATATTCTCCTTCGTGGCATCAACACCATGTCCTAGTTCGGCATAAAAAATGGTGGCTTCAGCACCGCCGTCTGCATCTGGTCTCTCGACGGTCTCAACACCGTCGTCTGGAAGGTCATCCTTGGTGGCATCAGCACCACCGTCATCATCATTGTTGTTAGCAGCATCAACACCTCTTCTCTCCTCATCTGGGGATCTAGAATCTCCATAGTGTTGTCCCTCAGATGAGCCGCCGCCGGCTGGTTCCCTACCGCTCCTAAGTGACATGAAGTGAGTATCAAACATAGAATGCATGTCATTCAAATAAGCACTAGGAGTGGTATCCTCTGTAAACTGTACCTGCTCAGATTTTGTATTCAAGTTATTCGAATTCGGCTCACTCTGTGCAGGTATGGTGGCTTTGCCATTCATAATGTCCCTCATTTCATGCCGGAACTCGTTCATTTCTCGCCGGAAGGATGCCTGCTATTCGGAGAGCAAGCAGGCGAGATCGTCAAGTGCTTGGTTCTCCAAGATAGGTGTGGGAGAACCGGGAGTGTTCCCTTGCTGGAACTGAGACTGAGGGTACTACTGCTGGTAAGGCTGCTGTCTCTGCTTCCACTGTTGTCCCTTATAGGCGTGACGAGGATTCTACTGATACTGCTGCTGTTGTTGTTGGGAGTATTGGGGTTGCTGATGTTGGCTACTATGATTGCCCTGAGCTGGAGGCTCTTGTTGGGAGGAGGAACCTCCTATGGTCCAACAAAATCCGGGGTGATCGCGTTGAATCCCGGGCTGCTGGGGGTACCGGTCGTACCATATCCCGTTGACTTCCATCAATGGCTCCTACTCGAAGGGTGGAGGTGGTAATGCTGCCAATGGCTGGTATGGCTGATAGACCACCATCTGAGTGTCCTGAGATGGTGGTTGTTGTGAATAATGCAGCAACTGCTGTACCGGCACCTCCTGAACATGGTGAACTTGGCGGTAGGTGGGAGGTGGTGGGGTAGAATGGCTACCTCTGGACTCAGCCAGTGACCTGGGAGGCTGATGTGAAGATGATTGTGCCTCCTGAATACTCAAGATGTGAGTCTTCAGGTCACTCATGGACTTAGCCAACTGGTCTATCTGTGCCAGACCTTGGCCCTGCTTCTTCTCCAGAATCTCAATGCGGTCCAGTTTTTCACTGATTATGCCCATGTCAGCTGCTAATGACTCATCTTGTGCTATTGCTGCTGCTGACGAAGTATGGGGACCAGCATCGATGCGGGTGATCCTATGATATGATCCTGCTCCTTGGGGGGGTTTCTGCTGTGTGTAGACTCTAGCTTGGTCCATGACCGTAGAGTTCTCTACCATTCCTTCATAAATAGCCCAAACATCATATTCACCCTTGATAAAGTATGACCCTCCACAAGAGGCATTAACAAGCCCTTGCAGCTCTGGTGTTAGCCCACAAAAGAAGCTCTGAACCAAATTGGGCTTTGATATATCAAGATGCGGACACCGGTCAATGATCTCTCTAAAGCAATCCCAGGCTTCATGGAATTGTTCATTAGGGATCATTGTGAAGTTGCTAATCATAGCTCTCGTTGCATTTGTCCGGCTGAGTGGGTAATACTTATTCAAGTATGCGGTCCGGAGCTGTTCCCAAGTGTCGATGTACCTTCCCAAGTGTTTTAGCCAGTAGGCGGCTCTATCAACCAAAGAGAACAGGAAGGCAATCATTTTGATTGTGTCCTCCCTCACAAACCTGTCATGGATTGTATTGCATATCATTTCAAATTCTTGCAGATGGAGGTGCGGTTCTTCGGTAGCCAGCCCGTGAAACTTTGGCAGTAGCTAAATAGTATGTCGGCGAAGCTCCAAGTCTCCGTATATGGGAGGGAGACGAATCCATCGGTGAGTGAGAGTTGCAGCTGGGTTATGCAACATCCTCATGGTTGCCTGTGGCGGCCTCTCCTGATCAGGTCCTCCGCCTTCTGCATCTGGTATATCACTGCCCTCATTTCTTTCTTCTCTTCCCTCTCGCATCTCTCTCATGATTTCACCAATGACCATCCCCTGATCTCGGATCTGTCTCTGCATGGTTTCCAGGGAGGCTGATAGTGAGTTGTTGATGGCAGCTAGATCGAATAGGTATGGAGGTGGTCTCTGCTCATCTGGGTGTTCCTCTCTGCCTTCCATGTCTTGATTTTCTGCAAATCCAAAAGAATCCATCTCAGGTGTCGTCAAATGTTCCGAACTTTGTTCTACACTAAATTCTGACACCACTGGACTGATATAAGAAGAAGGGTGGTCGAGGGGGAACATGGTGGATGTAAACGTGGGCTCGGAGAGTGGGTCTGGACTCCCTGAAGCCGACCTAGATGAAAAAGGAGGAGTTCTCGATAGCGATGCCATCAGATGTGGCCTAAGGGATCTCCTTTCCATCGTCTTGATCTAGAGAAAGGCGGATGAGATCTGGAATGCAAACAAGATGATCAATCAAACCCCCAATTCACCTACACAACTCTTGAGCTGATGACCATGAAGGTTCGGTCTGTTATATTACCAATATTAATTAGTTATCAGTCAATCTATCAGAGTGTTAGAGCGACCTGTTAGGTACCCTACTTTCTTAGCCGACTGTCCCAATCCACGTTAGATCTTTCCCAGTCAGTATGAATTGCGGATCGTATCCCGGTTGTTCACGCTAATTCAATCTGCTAAGGACATCGCGGTCTGCCTTACCGGTTACCGGAGAGATCCTCACTGAAGAACGACTAACCACGATCAGTAGTCAACCAAAATTTTGGGTGTGGCTCTATCCTAGTGTCGGGTCACTCTCTCGCAGCAGATAAATCAAACAAGGAGGGGGTTACTCTCCCCAAGACAAAGTTTTTGGTGGGATGAGTTTTATAGTCAAGTTTGCATTAGCAGTTCAATTTTTATTATTTTCACTTTTTATGTATTTTTCCGAGCAATCATCATCTAACGAATTTTCCCATTTCCTTGTTATTAAGAGTCCAATAAAATTAGGGGAGGAAAACGGAAAAGCCGATGCGCGGTCAAAATCTATGATGCATGCATGGATAGAGATGCTTACCTTTCCGCCAGCACTCTACATGCAAAGTGATCTGTGCATAAATTAATAAAACTACCTAGATGCATGCACAAGGAAATCACCCTAAGATGAGTAACTTCTATTAACGTGAAGAACAAGTAGCTACGACTAGGAAGAGAGTCCGGAGTCCGGTATTGGGGGCCGATCGGTGTCCACCACAATGGATCCTACACGCGCTGTATACGACCCCTCCTAACACGTGGTCTCTAGTCCAAATCAAATAGCTTTTTTCAATTGATGTTTAGCCAAGTCCAATTACGTTCTATAGGTACAGGCAAGATATTAGGGATTGGGACTTAACTTCTTAAGTCGTCACAGTCAACAAAAATTCCTAGGTCTAAGGGCTAAATCCTCGTGAAACAAATAGGAATAAAAGCGAGAAAGCCGTGAAAAATACAAAACCGCGGTGAGCCCCCAAGTGAACAAACACTTGGAAATTAGGCCCGAGTGTCCTAGATAGTTCAAGTTATTACAAATTAAGTCTCTCTCTCACTTCAAATTACAAATACTTTAGACTAGAAAAACTCTGCAAAAAGTGATGATCTTCTCAAGCCTTCAAGTTTCTTTTGATGCTAAGTGAGCTTTCACGTGGGTGCCTAAGAGCCTAGGATGGAGCGCTTCCCTCGCTCGGCGGTACCTCGCACAAAATTCAACAAAAAGGGTGATTAGATCAATCAAGCAATATAATCAAACAAATAGGTAAAAAGTGGCAAATATCCACAATCAATCACAAAAGAATGCTCTATACACTATTGCTCCCCGTCAACGGCGCCATTTGACTAACCGAGAGAAATGAGGGTCTAAATATCTCACACAAGGCGGAGACAAAGTCGCTACGGTGACCCTCGGTAAATCCCGGCTAAGTCAACAATTAACCCACGAATAATATCAAGCAATGGAAATCAAAGTGGAGTTAAAATTTGTTATAACTCTACAAAATATGTGTATAGTGCAAGTATGTGTAGAGTGTCGAACTCAGGGAGAAAACAAGATAGAGCAAGGCATGACTGCACAAAGATCAATGTGAAAGTGAACAATTGCCTATGAATGTGCAAGTTTTTGTGGGTTTTGAATTTTATAATTTTTTATTTATTTTTGGTTTTGTGTTTTTATATTTTGGTTTTTAATTTTCTGATTTTTAATTTCTTTTTATATTTTATATATTTTTTCTTTTTAAATTATAGAATATATATATACAATATGAGAGAGGAGAAGGATAAGGTATTTATAAAAGTGAGTAAATAAGCAGAAATTAGGAAATAAAATATTTTTGGGATTTTTCTATTTTTCTAATGTTTTTGTGATTTTTCTAGATTTTTCCTAATTTTTTGGGTATTTTTAAAATCTAAAATACTTGAAAACAGTGAGCTATGCTACTGGCTGAAATTAAAATGAGGATTAAAAATATCAAACAGTATCCAAAATTCCTCAAATTAATTTTAAAATAAAGACAATACACTAAGGATACTACAGAAACTGAGTTTGTATATTTTAGGATTTTTCAAGTATTTTTTAGATTTTTGTTAAAATTTTAGGGGTTTTATGATTTTTAGGAGTTTTCTTTTGTAATTTTTAATGATATTTGGATTGACACTAAAGGATGATAAAACACGCAAAATATATTTTTTTCGGATTTTTTTAAATATTTTTATAGTTTTTATGGATTTTCTAATGCAAACAGTGCTGAAAATACATGTTTTTTATTTTTAACAAATATGAAAATGCAATAAAAATGCAAAGTAAAAATATGGCGTTAAACTACACTGCAACAGGAGTCTATGGTATTTTTTTGATAATTTTTCGAGTTAAAATGGTGCGAAAAAAATGCAAACATCCAAGCAAACATACAATACTGGCAAGGGCATAAACGTAAATGCACAGAAATCCAGCGGCCTACTTGCAATTTTTCAAAAATTATATAACGATAAATACAATTTTGCGGACTAAAAATAAATACCCAAACCCGGAGGGGGTTCGCTGTAAAATGTCCAACTCACGTACACTGGGCACGTGACCTAGCAAGGGTATTTTTGCAATTTTACAAAGTTCCAAGGGCTCAGATGCAATTTTTCCAAACTATTACAACTTAATTAAAACGTTCATGGATGAAATCGAAATAAACAAACCCCCACGGGGTCCTGTGCAAAATACCCAGCCCCTCACTCCCACGGGCACGTAAGGTGACTTGGATAGGACCTAAGTGCAAATAAAGAAAGTATGGGGGCTTGGATGCAAATATTACAAAAGTTTTTAAACTATGCCTAAAAATTTTTGGATTAAACAAAATACAAAAATTGGAGAGGGCGTAAGTGTAAAATACCCACGCCTAATATCCTCGTGCGCGATCGGACGGCGGAGAGCCGCTCACTTGTCCACGTGGCGCGCGCACAACGCACGATGACAGTTCGGCGATGATCGGCTGAGATTAGACCCTCAAGGATGATCTGATGGTTGGAGCGCGAGAGGATCTAACGACCGAGATGTAATCTGGACCTGGGCCCTGATCGGACGGTGGAGGCACCCGGATGAAGAACAGGGAAGAACTTCGCCGAGGCGAAGTTCCTCCGTCGAGATGGCGCGACTCCAGTGGTCTGGGCCGCAACAAAAAGGTTGGGGAGATTCCTGCGATGATGCTCCGGCTGCTCGGTCCCTCAAAATCGCCGAAGAGGCACTGTGGCGCTGCTGCGAAGGCGACGGAGCTTGGAGCTCCAGGTATCTCCGACGGAGTACAAATCCGAGGCCCCAAGCGATGTTATGCTCCCAGTACCTGCAAAAATGGGTGAGAGGGTCCAGGGAAAACTACCTGGACCCCGCGGAGGCGTGGAGGTGGTCTGTGGAGCAAAAGGGAAACTCGCCGGAGGCGCGCTCCGGTGAGGCGATCGGGAACGGCGATAGGGCGAACGATAGACGAATTGGTCGATGGGAAAATGAAGCTACAACTAGGGTGGACAAAAAGAGAAAAGAAAAAGGGGGAAAGGCAAACCTCGATGGTGTGGACCTGAGGTAGTAGAAATTCGACGCCGGAGATGGAGGAGGTGGTGGAGCCGCTACCAGGCTTCCTCGACTCGCCTGAGGGTATGGTTGAGGAGCTGTCACCTCCAGCAACACGAAGCACGCCAAAGGGTGGAGGAAAGCTAGCCAAGAAGGGTTCAAACTCGAGCTTGAAGGTGGCAGGTCGGCTATATACAGGATGGTGGCATCTTCTTCAAGCGAGGGCCACACACGCATCATGGAGATTTTGCGTGATCTGAAGGTGTGGTGTGGTTCAGTGATGATAGGAGAAGAATTTTCAAGAAGGAATCGAGGGGAGAAGGCGAAAGGATTAGGTGCTAAAATTTATTGAAAATGGGACAAAATCACAGGCGTCATAGGGTGGAAGACCTCGGTCAGGGAGTTGACCGAGGTCAACCAACGACCGCGCCTGATTGGTCCACGTGGACCAATCAGAAAAAGGCCCGTCAAAAATTATTTGTAAATTCGAAATAAAATCGTAAATGAATTTATTAATTTGAGGTTATAAAATAAAATATGTTTCTTATTTTTTTAAAGAATTTTATAGTGATTTTTATTTATTTTTATGAGGTATATAATTACAAGTTACCTTTTATGCCCTATATAGGTATATATATCTATATATTTTAATATTTTATTTTTATTTTGTATATTTTATTTATTTAATTTTAGTTATTATTTTATAAAATTATGAAATATCTTTATACCTTTAAATATATTTTTATTTTATTTTTCTGATGTATTTTGTACACTTAATAAAATATAAATAGTAATTTTATATGTATAGGTATTATATACCTAGGTGTGCTATTTATACAAGTATTTTATTTTGTATTTCTTTTGTAGTTTTATTCTGATTTTAATATACATATAACTTCTATATAATATTTACAAAATTATAAAAATATAAAATTATGAAAATAATGAATAAATAATAAAAAGAATATTTTATTATGTACAAGTATACAATAGGGGTTTAAAACTCAACTTTCAAACCGTAGCTCCGTCAAATGCGAAACCGCCTTTAATAAATAGATTATTTTAAATTATATACAATTAATGGTGAGTTTGATGCATTTCGAGCTTTTATTTGCAAGATACAAGTTTGGGAAGTTGGTATTTTGGATTTTTATTCAGATCATAACTTTTTATCTGTACATTATTTTTGTATGAAATAAATTTTGTATTTTTATTTAATTAGTTATCTACAACTTTTATGTACAAGGTTTTTTTATTTGAGGTATAAAAAGTGAAACCAAAAATAGGTCCCAAAAATGAATAAGGAAAGAATAAAATGAATAGGTATCTGGCCCTTATCTCCCCCTACTTTATTCTTTATCGACCTATTCATCAAGATGCACAGGTCTCGGGGTTTCGGGTCATAAAATATTTACAATATTTTATTCTTTTTCTTTTCTTTTATTTATTCTATAAATTTGGGCTTTAAATCTAGTGTTTTACACACTATTTACATGCACATGCATGAATGCTAAGATGCTCTAATTAAGGGTATTTACATGCATTTGCCAGAGTTTTTGAGGCCAAAATGATAGAATAAAGATGATGAAATGTGGATTCATCAATGACCTAATCAAGGTATATACATCAGTGCGCTACTGTGCATGCAAGGGCATATAAGTAATACTATCTCTCAAAGGGATCACACATGTTCATTACTTAACTGAAAGACATGAGCTCACTCATGAGATATTGGGAAGAATCAAATTCCATGCACGACCGTCTCTCTTTGGGAGCTTGACTGTAATTGTAATTTTGATATATACTTTTGGAAAGTATACGATCAAGACCTAGGTATGATATATGCTTTTGGAAAGTATATGATCGATACCAACTCCCAATGATCAAATGAGAAACTTAATGATAAAACCATGAAGTATACAATGTAAAATTGATCTAATGCTTCAGGTTTATTCTGGGTCTTCCAGTATGCAGTATGTACAGGTATTGGGAATACATAAGAGTGATGTTATCATAAACGATTATATAACCATGACGCTTCCATTCCTAGGGAGTGATGAAACGGGTCTGGATTTTAGTGACTCCTCTCAGTAGAGAAATAATCTGATCTTGGTCCAAATATTGTACTGTGATCTGAATGTGATTCAGATACAATGAGAAGATCAAATTTACAATCTTGATTTAATCAAGCATCCACGAGAGGTCTGTAAGATTTGGATTTGAGATGTGATCTCAACATCCAAGTTACTATATGTGGAACGATACAATCGCCCTGTCCTTATCTCCAAGTATTCGTAGAGAATGCACATTATCCTTGAAAGAGTTCAGGATAATTTCATTGTTGATATATGTATTGGAGAATTGAGAAAATTAATAATTGAATATGATCAATTATCATGAATACTATGAATATGATTCATATTCTAAAGAGAGTTATCTAAGATAATTAAATGTGATTTAATTATCAAAGATGTAAATAATGTGAATATGATTCATATTATTTGGGCACATGAGAATAGAGATCCAAGATGATTAAATGTGATTTAATTATCATGGATATGAATGATGTAGATAGCACTATCCATATTAATCATATATATTATAAATGCAATTTATAATATATAAAGAGTGCTAATTGTAATTTACATTTGTTAATTAAATGTTGATGTGAATTGGAATCACATTGGACAATTAATTGAAAATGTAATTCACATTTTATTTTGGACTATGAATGTGATTCACATTTTTCCAATGGCAAGATTGCAATATTCAAAAAATAATTATGAATTATTTTTGTAGAATAATTTACAACAAGTTTTGTTGTAAATATTGGAGATTTCCATGGAATAATGTAATCTCATGAGATTACATAAGATTCCCACCAACTCCCATTAGGAAAGGGTAAGGCAATCTCTTTTCCAAGATCTCCAAGTTCGATTTATTTAATTTTAGGATTAAATTATATTGATTTATCAATATATATTTAATCTAAATTAAATTATATTGTTGTTGTGTTTTTCCAACATAATCTTGGCCATTGAAAGAAGCACAAGTCAATCTCATCCATTGATTTTGTGTAGTCCATGGATTGTGATCCATGGACTCCCAAACCCCAATATAAGAAGAGGCACCCCTTGCTCTTTTAAGTTTACAACAACTTCATATGCTCTCTGTCTCATTCTCTACACGCCTTTTCTCTCTCTCTCTCTCTCTCTCTCTCTCTCTGTCTCTCTATCTTGTGGTCGTCCACCATGGATCCCTAGAGAGAGTCCATCTCACCGCAGCGCCGTCGTTATGCTGTCGGACTGTTTGCTTGTGGATCTCCATCTCCATTGGTGTGCCTCACTCATGAAGAAGACATCGGATCTCATGTGATGAGATCAGGAGATTTGCCGCTTGGATCATCAACATGGATTGCGAGAAGAATGCATTTCCTCAACGTGCTCACAAGCGTCTCCTCCGTCAGATCGGACTTGAGACAGAAGGTCTCTTCATTTAGACACTCGATCACAACGACGCTTCAAGAGATAACCCTAATACTGGTTGGTGGTTTAGATGAAATGATCGGAGAAGTGTTCTTGGATCATGTGATTTCATCGCATGAAATTTTTAAATTTCCGCTACCTCGAGCAACTAGTGTGACTAGTCGCTCCCAATCTCACAGGATGCAATCCTCATTATTCCGTGATGCGCTTAAGGATCTTACCATATCCTTCAAGTTCTAAGGTGAACAACCACCTTGAATCACCGCCAACGATGCGTTGAGCTTTGATAAATTACCTGTTGTTAAGAGAAGACATATGGATCATATATCCTTCATTCTCAGGTATTCATCCATAACCCCTTTTTCAATTTCTTTGATATTTATGTCTAATTAGCTTAGCAAATCACATTATTAGAGTACCCTAATCATCATCTTTAATTTTCACACAAATCATTTGTCAAATCACAAACAAATAACTTTCCATTTTCCTTGCAAATTTCACGTTCTGGAATTTTACTCTGAACAATAAGAACATTTAATAATTTGACCAATTCTTTTCAAAATCAAGCAAATAACGTCGTTATTGTAGGTTCGAGGGAGCATCTGGAGAGCCGCATTCATCATCAACCATTTGGAGTTCATCTCATCTTCATCGCTTTCATGGAGCAGATGCAGAGCAACATCCAGTTCTTCAAACCCTTATTGGCATTCAAATCCTCCTCTGCCACCATCTCCAATCATTTGCATGCTGTAGGCGAGCTTGAAGGTATAGGAGACCCCTTCTAGACCTACAAGAGTGTCGTGCCACCGCCTCACATCACCAGAGATCCATCAACGAAGAAGCCATCACTGACGCTTGCTTCAGATCATGAAAGAACATCGAAGAACTCGTGTGTAGCAGGCTTACACATGGCTCCAACTGATAACTACGATCGCACTAGATCTTCTAATCTCAATCACCCATTATGAAATGGTGGAAATTTTACACAAAAGATCCAAACTACTTTCGAGACTCCAGAATGCTCCAGACTTTTACCATAATTACATTTAACTTATTATTTTATGTACATATTTTATTAATTAATATAAATCCAAAAAAATAGATTAAGGTGTCTTTATTTATCTTTGATTTTACCATAATTTTTCCGGATTTTTATCTGATCTTAAAAATGACATAAAAATTACAAAACCCCAAAATTAAAGGTATTCTATGTACATAGGATACCTCAAAAATACCACTTTGTGCAAATGATTGAATTTGGTTTTGATGTCTTCATAAAAGTTGTAGATCTCATTGAGACGAGCAATTTTCGTGAAGAAACTTTTTTAATTCGAGGTCGTTTGCTATTTATTACTTATTTTACAAAATATTTATTTTCCAATTTTTCTGGTGCTGACAAGTGGCAGCACCTGGTGCCACAACGTGTCAGCTCTTTTTCGCAGTATTTATATACATTTTATTAAAAAAAATTAAAAAGAAATTTAAAAAAATAAAAAATATTAATAAATTAATAAGGATGCATGTGCGTCGCACGTGCCTCCCCAGGCACGTGCTTCGCACGTGCCTCCACCTCTCCCCATTGCCTGCCACGCGGCGCGACAGGCACCATCCGATCACGCGCGATCGGATGGCGCCTGTGCGTCGTCCACCTCGCGCCCCCAGCCCTTTCCCAAATCGGGAAGTGCCGCCCGCTCCCCCGAAATCTCCGCCGCGCCGCCCCCAAATCCCGTCAATCTTGCGCCACCATCCGCAATCGCATCCCCTCCTTCGATTTCGCCCATCTCTGATTCTAAATCCCATCTCCGATCGTCCTCGACTCCACCCCTTCCATAGCCGGCCAAGACCTTCTCCTATATAAGCTTCACAACTGCCCCCTTTCGCCGGCATCCGCCGCTTGCACGAGAGTCTAGGTGCCGGTGTGACAGGCCGCTTCTTCCCCTTCTCCGGCGAGGTCTGAGCTTCACCAACTCGTTGCAGCGCCGCCAAGTCGACCTGCTCTGCTCCGGCGATCGACCGTCGAGCCCAACCTCTAGGTATCCTCTCTCTCTCTCTCTCGCTTTGTCCATCATCGCTGCCCCTGCCGTCGTTCATCCCCG
Source organism: Ottelia alismoides (assembly GCA_037367405.1). NCBI lineage: Eukaryota > Viridiplantae > Streptophyta > Magnoliopsida > Alismatales > Hydrocharitaceae > Ottelia > Ottelia alismoides. The sequence continues at coordinate 492,831 of JAZKJV010005402.1, read as the reverse complement.
ACTTCGACAAGGGCCAACGCCTTGCCGCTCTCCTTCACCTACGACATCACGCTCCGACCTCCCTCCACCGACAACGCCTCCTCTTGGCCGTGTGTCTGCCAGAGAAAGCCGACGCTCCTCTGCTTCTGCTTTCACTCCACTGCCACCACTCCATCGAGCTTCACCTCTAACGTATTGCCAACGACAACTACGCCTCCAGCCAACGCGTTTGCCACCTCTGCCAGCGTCATCTTCCCCGATCGACTCAGCCAAGCAACCACCAGGGACGTACCGGCCCTCCGTGCTTTTTTGCAAATGCCGAGGCCGAGCGCCACCCTCCGTCACCACAGCTGGGCACGGGGCCCGAGACCCCGTGCACGTGAGCTGCACGTGTGTGGGGGCCGACGTCAGCATCAAATTCATCCCCAGGGGTCACGTGCCACGCACGTGACCCACTGGGTCATTTGCAGCAAAGGCCCCCGGGTTCCTCCATATTGCGATTCGGCCGAGAGATCCAAGGAGCACGTGCACCGCACATGCTCCCTTGGGAATTTTTCACATCTGCCCCTAGAGATATTGGTAATTGCTCTTAGGTCCCCCCTTGCAGTTTTATATTTATTTTATTTATTGTATTTGCAATTACACCCCTGTGTTCCCCCGTAATTTCAGACCTCTTCTCTACATTATTTTCTTAATCCAAAAATTGCATGATGTTTGTTAACTAATTCTCTACACTTTGACATATTATGGGCATTTTTATGTGTAGTGGTTAATTAATAATTAAATTTTTTGTGGAAATTTGCATAGTTTGCCTATTTCTTGCTCCAAAATTCATGTGCTCTAAAATTCATCTTTGATTAACCATTGCTCTAAAAATCCCCGAAAAATCACATATTGTAGAATTAATTGTTCTTGACATTGTGCCCAAAAAGATTTGCATTTGCATGCATACTTTTCCTTGTAAAAATCATTTTGCATATTTTAGTGTTTAATTTTTAATAGGTATTAGATCTTACATTTTCGAGGTTTAGGATTTTTCTGGGATCGATCACCTAGTGATAGATCTTGGATAATTTTGATCCTTGAAAATAAGTAGGTTTAGTATTTATTACAATTAAATATTGAAATTCATTCTGTTTGCATTTAAAAATCCATAAAAATTCATATTACATCCAAAAATTCCAAAAACATTACAGTGCATACATTTCATCATATTTACATTGTGGCCAAATTTCGTATTTTTCGGACATTGTTTGAACGTAATTTAAATTTTATTCCCTAAAATAGGCCGAATTTGCATATTGCACCTTTTATTACATTGAAAAAAAAAGACCGCCTCAAAAACCGAACACAAACTTTGATAGACATCCCTCTAGGTTGTTCCTTTGCCTCCTTGTGATCGACCTTGGGACTTGCCCAAGTAAAATAAACATAAAACCACTTAATTAAAAATTGATCAAATTTTGTGTGGTTATTTTCTTGATCGTTTCCGATTGCCGCCTACAACGCACGACACGATAAAAACACATTTTTAAAAGCGATATTTTCGGATACGTCAGATAGCGTCGTTGCCGGGGATCGAACCCGGGTCAGCGACATTTTTAAAATTTTGTGGTAATTTTCGAGAATGGAAAATTGTGGTAATTTCTGTTTGGACTCAGCGAACCCTTCTCTGACTACCACAATCTTTCCAGTCTCAAATGCTCTGAGCCACTCTTACTCAGAACCACCTTGGATTCAGGGACACCTTCCCCTGGAATCTTCATCTTATAATTCTCTTCAAACTATTAACTCTTATTTTTCACAATATGAAGGTGAAAAGAATAACTCACAAAAAATGCCTCCAAAGAAGAACAATCCTGAAGATGACCAAAATGAAGATCCGATGCAAATGTTTCTCGCAAGACTAGGTCATCTGAGCAGCAGCAAAATTTGATGAGGGCACAACTAGAAAGAATGAATCAGAGGAAGAACCACCAATGGAGGCTGCATACAATCCCGGGCAATATAGAGTCATAAATTACTTGCAGCCACCTCAGCCTGAGGTTCACCATGAACTGAAGCCACACTTCATGAATCAATTACCACAATTTCATGATAATTCGGATGAAGAACCTTATGAATTCTTGCGTGATTTGGAGCTAGTATGTTCTAATCAGAGGCACCCACAAGTCAGCCAAGATTTCATTCGTCTCATTGCATTACCTTTCGCCTTGAAGGGTAAAGCAGATTACTGGGTGAAAAATTTGGGAGTGACGGTGACCACCTATGGTAGGTTCAAGAACCTATTCTTGAAAAAATTCTACCCCTTGAGTCGAACCAATCAAATGAGGACTCGCATCACTAGCTTCTCTCAGATGCCAAATGAACCACTTTGTGATGCATGGGATAGATTTAAAGATCTGCTGCAAAAATATCCCTGCCATGACCTAGATAATAACATCCTGGTCCAATCCCTCTATTCTGGCCTTAACCACAGGACTCAGGGTCTAGTCAGCACTGCCTGTGGAGGAAACTACACATCCCGAGGAGTTGATACCGTCTGGAAAATACTGGAGCAAGTGGCGGAAACTAGCCGTTCACAAATCGCTAGTAGAGCTTACACCGATTCACTGAACACCTATCAAGCCAAAGGAGGGAAACAAACTATCGCAGAAATAGCAGAGGACTTGCTTCCCAACATGAACATCATCACAGACAACTGCACCTACGGTCCTAATTTATCATGTGCATCATGTCCAAGAGCAGCCAGGCTCTGGACAACCGCAACCATGGACTCAGGACCAATCCTATGTCCAACCTTCCCATCAGTCACCTCCTCCAGCCGAGACAGTCATAGAAGCCCCGCCTCTGACTTTCGAGATAAACGACATCTGGTACACATAGGATAATACCCGATAGGGTAATCCAGGGGACCGTCTGCAATATCAGCGTCCACCCACCTTCTACAATGCCGCTCCACAACACAATCAGCCCTCGAGGCAGCAGCAACCACACGACCGTCAAAACCAACCTCAACAACATCGTCAACAGTATCAAGCTCCAAATCAAGCATCTCGATCATCCAAACCTCCAGAAGACCTGGTTGATATCCAAAAACAAATGCTGGAGGAAATTCGTAGCTTCCGGAATGAACTGTACGATCTACGGGTAGATGTTAATCGTCTATCTCGTTGGAAGGAAGAACAGACAGCCCAGCCACAGCCATTCCCACCTAAGTTCAAGCTAACCCCAATAGCTTGAACAAATCTCAATCATCTCAATACAATAATCAGGTATATTACTCAGATTTTTCCACATCTGAACACGAGATCCTTTCGTTTAACAATATCAATGCCATGTCCCTCAGGAGTGGAAGGGCCGTGGTCGTACCTGACCGGGTAAGGGAAGCTGACCATCATGACTCGGAAGATCAACCGGAGAATGCTTATGAGGATGAAGACGGAGGACGTCCGAGGATTTCAGCTCAAAATAAGGAAAAAGCATCTATGGAGACCATAGAGGACCTTGAACCTCTAGTTGCTGCAAAAATACCTTTGTCATCATTTCAGCAACATGATTATTATCCAAAACATTATGATTGTAATAAAAACTCCAAATCCAATAAAGATGCTCTTATTTATGATTCTGAATCTCTTTCTCCTGTCTCAAATGCTTCCATTCCTTTTTCCCATGCGCTTAAGAAAGGAAAACAAAAGAAAATTATCCAGAGTGATCCAGTGATGGAAAAGTTCTGTCAACAAAACATCACAGTGAAGGTACCCTTTGATCAATATGTGGCAAGTAACCCTGCATTTCAGAAATATTTGAAAATGAAATGTACCCCCACCCGGACTCGTATAAAGAAAACAAATCAGTTTGTGGAGACCCATGTTCTGACAGTGGCCACTACCAAATGCGTCAGAAACCAGCATTTACCAAGAAAGAAGAGATCTGGGTGCTAATTATGTGGAAAGCCGCATTGGCGGTATCGCATTCGCACGCACACTTCTCGACAATGGTTCTTCCATCAATCTTCTTCCTTTAGCCTTATATTACCGTTTGGAGTTAGGACCTCTTCAGAAATCACTATCTTTACTCCAATTCGCTGACAAATCTACTAAAAGACCTAAGGGAGAAGTGAAAAATGTTATCATTATGGTCGAGGGTATGGAATACAAAGTGGACTTCACTGTCCTTGATATGGAGACCCCGAACCATTGGAAAGAGTCACAAATCATTTTAGGAAGACCATTCTTGAGAACCGCCAAGGCTGTATTCGATTACGGCACTGGAATGATGAAATTCCGCTCCCAAGATGGAGAAGTGGATCTGGAAATGAAACAAACAAAATGGCAAAGACCCGATTCCGAATCCACCACTGAAGATGCCAAAACATCCGAGTGCAATCATATCAACACTACTGGACCTTGGGACCAACTGCCAGATTTTCACATGGATACCATTACATCAGAAGAAGAAACAATGCGCCATACAGTATGTGAGCTATTGCCAGACAAATCTGAACACCTGGATGTGTATAATCTTGATGACATAGAAATCCTTTCGGATTGGTCCATCCCATCTTCTTCAAAAAAAGATCGATGACGAGTTGGACGCGGCTTTGGCCGAATTACCGCACTACTTTTGCGATCCGACTCACTTTCCTTCAATATCAGTGGCTATCATATCACATAATAATCCATCACCAACAAGCATTGAACCAGACTTAAAAGATATTCAATCAGATTTGATTGATGATGTAGATCTGCCAGAGCTGAAACCTCTCCCTCCCACATTGAAATATGCATTTCTCAATGGACCAAAGACAAATTCCCTGTAATCATTAGCACATCATTGACCTTAGAACAAGAATCCAGACTACTAGAAGTCCTTGAGCGAAGTCGAAAAGCCATCGGTTGGACGGTGTCGGATCTCGTAGGAATCAACCCCGCTCTCTTCTCGCACCAAATTTATGTTGAGGATAACGCAAGGCCTTCCCATGAATTTCAGAGAAGATCAAACCCCAATCTTCGGGAAGTGGTTAAGAAAGAGATCGAGAAATGGTGCAAAGCAGGTTTTATATACCCCATTTCTGATTCCAAGTGGGTGCCCCCCATTCATGTCGTCCCGAAGAAGTCAGGAATCCAGATGGTCACCAACGAGGAGGGGGTAGAGATCGCGACCCGAGTACCCACGTCGTGGCGTGTCTGTTTCGATTACATGCGCCTGAATGCTGCGACCAAGAAAGATTACTTTCCACTGCCATTTATTGATCAAATCTTGGAGAGACTTGCAGGGAAAGCATTCTTCTGTTTTCTTGATGGGTACTTCGGCAACAATCAAGTAGCTATTACTCCCGAGGATCAGGAAAAAACCACGTTTACATGTCCCTTCGGTACCTACGCATTCAAGCGCATGCCATTCGGGCTTTGTAATGCCCCAGGCACATTTCAGCGGTGGATGATTGTCGTATTTGCCTAAATGGTGGGTGATTTCATGGAAGTCTTCATGGACGACTTCTCGGTCCATGGTGATTCATTTGATACATGTTTAGCACACTTGGATCGAGTCCTCAAGAGATACAGGGAGGTTAATTTGGTACTTTCTTGGGAGAAGAGTCACTTTATGGTGACTGAGGATATCGTGTTGGGGCATGTCATCTCCAAAAAGGGAATGGAGGTCAACCTTGCCAAGGTGGATGTGATCAAGAAACTTGAGCCACCAACCAACGTCAAGTCAGTGCGGTCTTTTCTAGGGCATGTTGGATTTTATCGAAGGTTCATCCCTGATTTTTCAAAGATCGCCCTCCCACTGAAAGAGCTCTTAGGAAAAGACACCGATTTTATTGTAAATCACAAGTGTCTTGAAGCCTTCAAGCTCCTCAAACAGAAAATATGTGAATCGCCAATATTACAAGCTCCCGACTTGTCTCTTCCCTTTGAGATCGTGACTAATGCATCGGATTTCGCTGTCGGAGATGTGCTTGAACAAAGACAGGATGGAATCCCTTATGCGATTTACTACGCGAGCAAAGTATTAGATCCTGCACAGAAAAATTATACAGTGACTGAAAAGGAAATGCTCGCGGTTGTTTGGGCCTTTGAAAAATTCAGATCATATATATTGGGCTCCAAGGTGACAATTTTCACTGATCATATGACAATTAGATACCTCATGGATAAGAAAGATGCCAAGGTACGACTTTTGAGGTGGATCTTGTTAATCCAGGAATTTAATTTGGAGATCAAAGATAAACCTGGAATAAAGAATGTTGTTGCTGATCACCTTTCCCGACTTGAGAAAAATGATTATCCTGACACTAGACCTATTAAGGAGACTTTTCCAGACGAATCTGTTTACGCTATTGATTCATCCCCATGGTATTCCAACATCGTGAACTATCTTGTCTCCAAGAAGGTTCCCTTTGGTTGGACCAAGAGAATGATTGATAAACTGATGTCGGATTCAAGAAAATACCATTGGGACGATCCTTTCCTTTTTTATGAAGGAGAGGATTGTGTCTGGAGAAGATGTATTCCTCAGGAAGAATACCAGAGTATCCTCACACATTGTCATACTCTCGAGGCTGGAGGGCACCATTCGGGAAAGAGAACCGCACACAAGGTACTCCAACGTGGATTTTACTGGCAGACCTTATTTCGTGATGCTAATGAATTTGTACGGTCTTGCCCGATTTGTCAAAGGATGGGAGGGACCGTTGGTTATAGAGACGAAATGCCCATGCAACCAATGATTTTCTGTGATGTTTTTGATGCATGGGGGATTGATTTTATGGGTCCCTTTCCCAACAGCAATGGATTTGAGTACATCTTGTTAGCGGTTGATTATTTGTCTAGATGGGTAGAGGCTATGCCAACCCGAACCGCAGACAGCAAAACCGTCTGTAAGTTTATCAAGGATAATATCATTGCAAGGTTCAGGATATCAAAAGTTTTGATTTCTGATGGAGGTAGCCACTTTGTGAATAGGGAAATGAGATCTTTGGCTAAGGAGTACAAATTTGAACAAAGAATAGCCAACCCTTATCATCCACAATCTAATGGCATGGCAGAGGTTTCTAATAGAGAGGTGAAGAGTATACTTCAAAAGTTGGTTCGTACAGATAGGAAGGATTGGTCAAAACTATTGGATCAAGTTCTTTGGGCCTATAGGACGGCATATAAAACACCACTCGGTACTTCACCTTTTAGGATGATCTATGGCAAGCCATGCCATCTACCTGCAGAACTGATCACAAATCTGAATGGGCGATAAAAAAGTTTAACTGGAGTTGTCACCTTGGAAAATTATGTCGAGACTTAAATTTGAATGAGCTAATTGAAATCCGAAACCGATCATATGACAACAGTGTGATTTATAAGGACAAGGTCAAGAAATGGCATGATAGACACATTCGAGATAAAACCTTTGTCCCTGGGCAGAAAGTATGGTTGTTTAATGCTCGGTTAAAGATTTTTCATGGGAAAGTGAAATCGAAATGGATGGGTCCCTATGTTGTCATCGATGTGCATACCAATGGAAGTGTGGATATTGCAGAAAACAAAGATGATGCACAACCTTTCTCAGTGAATGGACAATTACTGAAACCATATATAGAATCATCCAAAGAACATACAATGCATGTTGAGGTCATCTACTTCACACAGAGCAAGGACATTGATGATATATCAGATCAGTGCCACCCTCCCTCCCGACCACATCGGTCTCCTTGTACAACTTCTTCCTCTACTTAGGATAAGGCCTAAGTATGGGGGGGGGGCAATGCCATTTGTATATACCATTTCCCTCATCACACTCCTATCTCTCGATCACTCCATATCCATCCTTCTTCTATACTTAGGCTGACCAGAGCCTAAGTATAGGGGGACCCGACACCCACCCGTATATACTCTCCTCATTTACATTTCCTAACCACCTCTTCTTGCGCCCTTCTTCTATACTTAGACTATTCACAGTCTAAGTATAAGGGGGTGGACCATTGTATAACAATTTTTCCACTCTCTTACGCTTAGCCCGAGCCATGTCTTCATTACGCTTCTTGTGCTCTGAGGACACAGCACTCGCTAAATATAGGGGGGTCTGTATATATACTATGTATATATTTTAGCCATATCTCGTACTTGCGCATAAGTCTATATGTATTTACGGGGTGGGTATTAATTCAAAAAAAAAGAGATTTGCTACTAACACTGACTATGCCCATATTTTGAAAAAAAACAACAAAAAAAATCCCTTGCATATAAAAAAAATCATCAAAAGAAAAAAAAATGTGTTTGCATTCTACACACCTGCACTTCATCCAGCATTGCATTCATTTGCATCTGTGAAAAGTCATCGGGTTCTGAATCGAGTTATGAGCCAAAATCGAGAGTGGTCTGGACTTAACCTTAATCAACCTAATTTTCAGAGGAACTTCACCGAGAAATAGGATTTTATAGTCTTCAGGTATGTGACTTAATTCTTTGAGTTCTACATGACAATGCATAGAGTTTGACTCTTAGTGTCTAACCTGGTCTCTTCATTCTGACTACAACTCTGGAATAAGGAATTAATTTGTACTCTCGCACTATGCACTTATCTCAACTCAAACGGGATGTTGGAAGACTGTGTGAGTTTCTTTTCTGGTAGCGTGGAAATCTAAAGACCGGAGTACGGGTTGAAATAAAGCTTCAGAAAAGGGATGGACGGCTGGGCATAATTTTTTCTAAGACCCCAAAAAATGTACGAAAACAAAAGATTCTATATCTGTAGGGGCAAAACAAGATCCAAACAGAACCACCAAAAATTCCAAATACAAGGAAGCAACTACCAAATAAATATTTGATCAAAAGGTCCAAGCTTCAAGAAACATGCAGATCTTGGTGGAGACTCGGCTACACTGGCCATCTTCACAAGGAGAGGTGACTACACTGACCACCCTCCAGTTCTTTTCTCATTCTTCTAACTTCTTCCCCCAATTCAATTGTGAACACAGCGCGACAGACCTTAGAAGGAAATACCTGACTCCCCGAGGACGAGTTATTGGAGAGGAGGTTTGCGCAGTAGTCCGGCATTCTGGGTGGGAAGAGCTAAAAACCTTTCACATACAAGAGTCGGTTATTCAATGTTCATAGGGTATGCTTTGGGAAGAGGATTGATCTAAGATGACTTCTGAGCCGAAACTGTAAGCAATGATTTGTAGAACTTGAGGACTGTTGATTTTAAAATTCTAAGTCTCACAGAAGTTCTGCCACACTATTAATCCAGAGGTTGAGTTGAGATTCATTTTCACCTTCAGCTCATGGTATTGGTATGGAACCCAATCTCATTTCAATTCATGGCATTTCTTTTTAATGCTCAGGGACGAGCATGCTTTAAGTATAGGGGGATGATGAATCCCGAATTCATCACTCTAAATCTCATTTATTAAGATCAAATCCCTTTAAATCAATAGCATATTTGCATCTATTCTGCATAATTAGCATTAGTGCATGATTTCATAAGAATTGCATTTTAGCACAAAAATCTGCACAAAATAAGAAGCCAAAAATCCAAGCCAAAAATGACCTGTAAATAGCCTAACTTCCCCGATTTTTGACTCATTCATGATAACTCCGAATGACTCAAAACCACCTCCATTGTGTACATATCACTAACAAGAATAAAGGAAAAATACAAAAAAATATCTAACCCAAATAAGCGTACCAAAAACCCAAACCCTAATTTCAGGAATTTCGGACTAAAAGCCACATATCTTCCCCATCCAGTGTCCAATTTAATCCTACTCACTTTTGAAATAATATACATTCAATTACTTTCAAAACGAGACCAAGTTCAAGTGAATCGGATCTCATATGCGAATGTTGGGTTTTGGGCCTCTTTTGTATATTGTGTATTTTAGCAGTTTTTAACTTATTATTTTATATACTTATTTAACATATTAATAAAAATCCAAAAAAATTTAGATTAAGGTGTCTTTATTTATCTTTGATTTTACCGTAATTTTTAGGATTTTTATCTGATCTAAAAAATGACATAAAAATTATAAAACCCCAAAATCAAGGTGTTCTATGTACATAGGATACCCCAAAAATACCACTTTGTGCAAATGATCGATTTTGGTTTTGGTGTCTTCATAAAAGTTGTAGATCTCATCGAGACGAGCAATTTCGTGAAGTAACATTTTTGATCCGAGGTCATTTACTTATTTTTTAATAATTTTACAATGTTTTATTTTCGGAATTTTCTGGTGTTGACACGTGGCAGCACATGGTGCCGCCACGTGTCAGTTAATTTGAGGTTTTTAATATTCATTTTATTAAAAATAATAATATAAAAATTAAATAAATAAATATCCTGCACGTGCGAAGCACGTGCTTCCCAGGCACGTGCAACGCACGTGCCAGCGCGGTCCCCCTTGTGTCGCCACGTGGCGCCACAGGGGCCGTCCGATAGCGCTCTATCGGACGACGCCTGTGCATCGTCCTCGTCTTCTTTCCCAAATTATCTCCGCCGCCCGCCGTTGATTTCGCCGCCACCACGATCCCCGCGATTTAGCCGCGCCACCAGATCTCCTCCATTCCCTCAATCTCGCGATTCGCCAGACCCCATTGTATCGCCTCCTTCCTCCATCTCCTCCCTCAATCCAAATCCCTCGGCCGATCTCCCAAATCTCGCGCCACCCAATCACCCCGATCTCCTTCCATCGCCGACGAGACCCTAGACCTATAAATATTGCGCCGCCGCACCCCAACTCTTCATCCGCCGCTTGTACGAGAGTCTAGGAGCCGATGTGACAGGCCGCTTCTTCCCCTTCTCCGACGAGGTCCGAGCTTCACCAGCTCGTTGCAGTGCTGCCAAGTCGACCTGCTCTTCTCCGGCGATCGACCGTCAAGCCCAACCTCCAGGTATCCTCTCTCTCTCTCTCTCTCTCTCTCTCTCTCGCTCTGTCCATCATCGCTGCCCCTGTCGCCGTTCATCCCCGACTCCGACAAGGGCCAACGCCTCGCCAGTCTCCTCCGCCTACGACATCACGCTCCGACCTTCCTCCACCGACAAAGCCTCCTCTTGGCGTGTGTCGGCCAGAGGAAGGCCGACGCTCCTCTGCTTCGCTTTCGCTCCACCGCCACCACTCCATCGAGCTTCACCTCCAACGTATCGCCAACGACAACTACGCCTCCAGCCACGCGTCTGCCACCTCCGCCAGCGTCATCTTCCCCGATCGACACAGCCAAGCAACCACCAGGGACGTACCAACCCTCCGTGCCCTTTCGCAAACGCGAGGCCGAGCGCCGCCCTCCGTCACCACTGCCGGGCACGGGGTCCGAGACCCCGCGCACGTGAGCTGCACGTGTGTGGGGGCCGACGTCAGCTCAATTCATCCCCAGGGGTCACGTGCCGCGCACGTGACCCACTGGGTCATTTGCAGTAAAGGCCCCCGGGTTCCTCCATATTGCGATTCGGCCCAGAGATCCAAGGAGCACATGCGCCGCACGTGCTCCACGTGCTCCCTTGTGAATTTTTCACATCTGCCCCTAGAGATATTGGTAATTGCTCTTATGTCCCCCCTTGCAGTTTTATTTATTTTATTTATTATATTTGCAATTACACCCCTGTGTTCCCCCGTAATTTCAGACCTCTTCTCTACATTATTTTCTTAATACAAAAATTGCATGATGTTTGTTAACTAATTCTCTACACTTTGACATATTGTGGGCATTTTTATGAATAGTGGTTGATTAATAATTAATTGTTTTGTGCAAATTTTCATAGTTTTCCCATTTCTTGCTCTAAAATTCATCTTTGATTAACCATTGCTCTAGAAATCCCCGAAAAATCACATATTGTAGAATTAATTGTTCTTAACATTGTGCCCAAAAAGATTTGCATTTGCATGCATACTTTGCCTTGTAAAAATCATTTTGCATATTTTAGTGTTTAATTTTTAATAGGTATTATATCTTACATTTTCGAGGTTTAGGATTTTTCTGGGATCGATCACCTAGTGATAGATAATTTTGATCCTTGAAAATAAGTAGGTTTAGTATTTATTATAATTAAATATTGAAATTCATTCTGTTTGCATTTAAAAATCCATAAAAATTCATATTGCATCCAAAAATTCCAAAAAATGTACAGTGCATACATTTCATCATAATTTACATTGTGGCCAAATTTCGTATTTTTCGGACATCGTTTGAATGTAATTTACATTTTAGTCCCTAAAATAGGCCGAATTTGCATATTGCACCTTTTATTACATTGAAAATTCCAAAAAAAGACTGCCTCGAAAATCGAACACAAACTTTGATAGACATCCCTCTAGGTTGTTCCTTTGCCTCCTTGTGATCGACCTTAAGACTTGCCCAAGTAAAATAAACATAAAACCACTTAATTAAAAATTGATCAAATTTTGTGTGGTTATTTTCTTGATCGTTTCCGATTGCCGCCTACAACGCACGACACGATAAAAACACATTTTTAAAAGCGACATTTTCGGATACGTCATCCAGTGACTATAAAAATCGCTCCAGGTGTGCGTGCATGCTCCAAATGCCTACAGGAGTTAGTCATGTAGCCGAGGGCAAAATGCCTCGACTTTGTAGGGGCAGAACGATTGCGTGGAGAGAGGGTCAACCACAACCGGAAGGAACTCGAGCTCCGGTCGTGCATGATTGGAGTGATTCACAATGGTTCTGATCGAAGCAAGGGCTTGTAGCTCCAGGTGGGCTACTACGGTTCTACTGAGCGAAAGGAAACGAAAGAAAGTAATGGGAAAATGCTCACCGGAGTGCACCAACAGTAAGGTCGACTAGTTAGCTCCGGCGAGGAAGATCGACCTCAATTCGACGCCTCCTTGTTCCATGAAGGGCCCAACTTGCTCCTGCTGTCACCAGGGGTTTGTTAAGGGATTTGGCTCGGGTTTAGCTGGTGGAAGAGGGATCAAAAAAGGAAGGGAAGTCGGGGTGGCGTATTTGAAAATGTGGTGAACATGCTCCGAAGATCGAGGCGCAATAACGATTGCAGCGATCCAAAGATCGAAGCATACCACTAGCGTGAATCCTCGATCAACGGTGAACAAAAGTCAAGAAGGCACCATTACGAGACGATGCAAGTAGTTCCCTCGAAAAATTCGCCAAAATGGGTCAAAACGTGCTTCTGACACAACCAGAGGGGGGGTCAGAGAGTTGACCCACGGTCAACTCTCGGACCCTCCTGGTTAGTCCACGTGGACCAACCAGGAAAAACCCTGCGAAAAAGATTTAAAAAATCAATTAAAAATATTAAAATTTTTTATTGATTTTCAGTTATTAAATAAAAATGTTTATTTTTTTGTAAATTACTTTCTTATGATTTTTAATAATTTTTTAGAGGTATAAAAATACAAGTTACCTTTTTAGGCTTATATAGATATATACTTTTCTATATATTTTAATATATTATTTTTATTTTGTACATTTAATTTATTTATTTTTCTTTATCATTTTATAAATTTATAAATATTTTTATATGCCGAAATATATTTTTATTTTATTTTTCTGAATTGTTTTACACACTTAATAAAATAGAAGTCTTAATTAGATAGGTATATATACAGGTATTATACCTAGGTATGTTATATACAAGTATTTTATTTTGTATTTTCTTGAGGTTTTTATTCCTGTTTTGATATACATATATATTATAAATAATATTTACAAAATTATAAAAATATACAAGTATAAAAATAATGAATAAATAAAATGAATATTTTAATCTGTACAAGTATACAATAGGGGTTCAAAACTCAACTTTTAAACCGTAGCTCCGCAAAATACGAAACCACCTCTATTAAATAGCTTATTTAAAGATATATACAATTAATGTGAGTTTGATGCATTTCGAGTTTTTATTTGCGAGATACAGGTCTGGGAAGTTGGGATTCTGGAATCTTATTCAGATCATAACTTTTTATCTGCCTATTATTTTTGAGTGAAATCAATTGTGTATTTTTCTATATTTAATTATTTACAACTTTCATGTTCAAAGTTTCTTTATTTGAAGTATAAAAAGTGGAACCAAAAATAGGTCCCAAAATGAATAAAGAGTGACTTAAATAAAAGGAATTTTTATTGTATTTTGGCCCTTATCTCCCCCTAGTTTATTCCTTGCAGACCTCGTCATCAAGATGCCTAGGTCTCGAGGTTTCGGGTCATAAAATATTTACAATATTTTATTATTTTTCTTTTCTTTTTTTTATTATATAATTTTGGATTTAAAACCGCATTTTATACAATATTTACACAATGATGCATGAATACTAAAATGCATGAATTAACGCTATTTACACGCATTTACTAGGGTTTTTAAGGCAAAAATGATAGAATAAAGATGATGAAACGTAGATTCATCATCCCACTATACTTTCCTTTGATAGTCCCTAGCAAACACTTATGCAATAAGTGTAGAAAAGAGAAAACAAAGAAAAGAAAAAGAAGAAAATTGGATTAAGTTTAACTATCGAACTTGTCTTCACAAAATCAAAGTTTGGATCTTAAGTCGGACCTTTGGAATTTAGTGCGGTCGGAACCTTAATGAGAATAGAACTTGAAATCCAACAGCCTTTGAGAATCCCAAAACTCTGCTCAACTCTCCTCAATAGCCAGGTCAGAAATATTTCAACTCATATGCAAACCCTTACGACTATGAATCTGACTCGTACAGTGTAAGTGATGGTGACTCTCCCCAACTGAAATGACAAAGAGACTGGCTTCTCCCATATTACAACCTAATTATTCCACAATCCAACAATTCATTCCTCAAGGAGCAGGGTATTCCCTTCTAAGTTCTAGTGGCAACCAGCTCAAGAGGAGGGTGTGAGGAGAAGAATGGACGGTAGCCAGTGTAGCTACCTATCCTAGGATGCAAGACCAGTGTAGTCAAGTCATCCAGCTGCAGGCTCACATAATTTGACTTTAAAACTCAAGCTTCCTTGTTGACTATACACATATGTATACTTCGGCAGGCATTTTTATTTTTGCACGGGCCTGTCCATTTTTTTTTGGAGTTTTTGCTTTTGCATTTGTTTTGAATACTATATACAACAGCATTTACATAGGGAGTTTTTCCTCTTGAGCCAGTAGACTATCCCTCTTTTGAAGCTTTATTGCAACCCACACTCTCCTATCCTCGAAACTCATCATCACTGGACGGGTTGGGATGCACTTCCCTCCCTAGAGGAGGACAAGTGTTTCCACCTGTATGCGTCCTATACTGGCAAATCCAACCCCCTCACCACTCCAATTGAGTTGAGCCAAGTGAAAGGTACATGTGTCCAAGTTAGGTCATTATCAACAAGAGTCATGCGTGTGCTCTGAAATATTCTACCTAGGCAGTCAAGAATCCATTGAACCAAGTCTCGTGATCCTCAAAGAATTAAGTCAACTAGACTTGAAGTACCTCAATTCCATCTCCTATAAGGTTCTTGTTAATTAGGTAGATTTTAAGGTCAAACCAAGCTCCAATCTCCAGATTTTATATAGACATATTCCACTATCAAACTCAATCTGAAAAATGCTCATGCTAGGCAAAGTCTATGCAGAATGCAGAAAATATTTTGTGATGCAATTTTCAAAAGTTTTGAACTTTTTATGGGTTTTTGAAAAGATGATGCACATGCATTATTTTGGATTTCTCAAAAAGATTTTTCAAGTATTTTTGGATTTTAATTTTGCAAATGTTTTTGGTATTTTTGAAAACAAAAGGTTTTGGCTAAAAACTAGGTACAAATCTTTACACGGGGATGCATCTTATATTTACAAGATGTGGATTTTAAGAATTTACAAGGGTAAGTGATCAATTTTATAAGTATATAGAATGAATTTTGGTGTGATGTATATATTCCTCAAACTTATTTGAAAAGGTTTTCCAAACAATTTTGAAAACTATAGTCCAAAATAATTTTTACAAATAATTTTACAAACAAGTACACACATTTGAAAATATTTTTGCAAAGGTTTTCCAAACAGTATATATAGATTTTTCACATATTTTTGGAACTATTTTTCAAACCATTTGCAAATAATTTTTTTCAAACCTTTTTATTTCTTCACACAAGGGAAACATTTTTTTACGATCAAAATGTTTTTACAAAAGGTTGAAAAATGTAACAAAATGTTTTCCAAATAGTTTTCAAAAGATTTTTCACAAGGATTTTCAAACTATTTTTCAAACATTTTGCAAAAAATATTTTCACCTGATTTATTAATCAGTAAAAGAATTTGAGGAATAATCATATCTTTTTATTAAAGTTTTTAATGAATTTAATTGTAATAATTAGCCATAATTATTAGTAAAAATACGAAAGTACGAGTTATGGCTAAAGTATATACGTAGTATATACGCCCCCATACTTAGCTTGAGCTATTTCCTCATAGATCGGAGAGAAAGGAGAAGACATAACCCATACTTTGTATAGAAAAGTCTAAGAAATAAACGAATAAAGAGATGAACGAACGAATGAGAAGTCGACCTCCCCCCATACTTAGGATCGAATAATCCTAAGGATAGTAGATTGTA
The DNA here is from genome assembly GCA_037367405.1 of Ottelia alismoides. Taxonomy (NCBI): domain Eukaryota; kingdom Viridiplantae; phylum Streptophyta; class Magnoliopsida; order Alismatales; family Hydrocharitaceae; genus Ottelia; species Ottelia alismoides. Next base: position 476,313 of record JAZKJV010005402.1, on the reverse strand, counting down.
CACAAAGCAGGAAGGGTCGAGGGTGAAAATGAATAGATCGTACTCAGACTGTCTCCCCCTATACTTATGGTAAGATACCCCAAAGTATAGACAAGAAGAGGAGACAGTGGACAAGATCAAGAATAGAATCAACTCGTGGTGCACACCTCCTGATGAATACCCATTCATCTTTCTTTATTCTTTTATTTCAGCTATAAAACCCTTGCAAATCATCATGTATATTTGTGTAAAAAGAATAAATTATCAAATTGCATGCATCTGAAATTATGCATAATTAGCATGTTTTTGTGCATAAATAAAAGAAAAAAGAAATAAAAGAAAAGGACGGAAATATTTAGAATAAATATTGAGCGACCTAATCCCAAGGGAGGGCTCAACATGGGCCTAACTGCAAAAGAATCCAAGTAGAGAGAGATAGGGAAGCCCAATACTCTGTACATATACCTATGTATATAAATAAAATTATTTTCCTCTAAATAAAAATAAAAATGTGTTTTGGTTATTTTGTATATAGTTATAAAAAGAAAACTAAAATAAAAAAGGGAAAAACAAAAGAAAAATAAAAATAAACAAAACCTCTCTCAACAGTGTATATAAACCATGTACATAGAATAACATATCTATTTATTTTCTTCTTGTAAAAAATTAATAAAAATAAAATAAAATTACCTTTTTATTCCAAATTTTATGTTATAAATAAAATATAAAATTGGAATAATTATATAAAATAAATAATTAAAAATAAAAATAAATTTTTTTTTCATGTATATACCTATATATAATAATCTGATAATGTAAATACATAATTTATATTTCAAAAAAATAAATAAAAATCATTAAAAATTAATTTGAAATAAAAACAATTTTTTATTTTTATTAAGTCATTTAATATTTTTAATCGAATTTTCAAATAATTAATAAAAGGTGAATTCTGATTGGTCCACGGGGGAATGTTGACCCTCGGTCAACTATCCCCTGTGGACCTCTTTCTCGCTGATCCGTACGCTAACCCGACTTCTTCAAATTTTCACGCCACGATCCACCACCCATCTCCTTAAACCGTGGGCTCCGATCTTCCAGGAGGTATCCGCGATCCACGACCGCCTATCATCTTAGGGATCGACTCCACGGATTGTGCGCTCCATGACAATCCCGTCGGACCCTCCGTCATATAAAACCTCACCTCCGGCCAACTTTCCCCGTCATCTTTGTCTTTCCCCCTCGACGCCAGTGAGCTCCGCTCCTCCACCAAAGTGACAGTCATGTGTGGGAGTGTTGCAGTGAGGCCCGGGTAGCCGGAAACCACCAATCCGGCATCGATCATCGCCGTGCGCCGACGCGAGGTGCGCTCAGCCTCTGGAGCCGTCGATCCATCGAGGCCATGACCCCCAGAGCTCCAGCAGCTCCAACCCAGATGAATGCGCCCGTCAGGTAGCTTAGATAGCTTGTAGGTTAGCCTATATTTCGATTTTTAGGTTTCAGCCCAGTTAGCTCCGCCGCCACCGTTCACCTTCTCCGACCATCCATTTGACCACCCGACCTTCGACTCATGCTTACCAGACTCCTCTCCACCTGCTACGCCCTTCCATTCAACTCGGTTCTCCCAGGAACTGGGAGTTCGACCTCCATCGCCATCGCTTCATCGGAGGTCTCCGCTTCGACCCATCCAGCCACCCGTTCCACCCATAACCGGGTCGAGGCAATTTTCCCTCGACCCAGGATTCGTTTGGTGTCGTTTTGCAGGTCAAAGGACCCCAGCTGGGGTCAAACAGGTTTTGGCACCCGAGCTTCGAGCTTCCTCGTCGCCGGAGCGTCTCCAACGTCCCCGACCTCATCGAAGGCATCCACCAGCTGCGGACCAGCTTAGGCTATCTATTCCCCATCTCAGCAGCTCCAGAGGACATCTCCATCGTGTGCATTAGTCCGACGAACCTCACCGACGAGCTGTTCTTGGAGGTCGTCCAGCCACCGTCCGATCAATCCCTCAGCTCCAGTTCAGATCCTGACCGTCCGTTCACGCGAGCTCTATACCATCGGATCTATCAGGGGCTTGATCCGGACTGTACATCCAGTGAAGGGTTTACCACGATCCAATAATGTCAGATCCTACACGTGGCAAACCCTCGAGCGTCGATCTCGCGAAGAGGCGCCAGCTACTTCCCACCGTCCAATCATCCACGTGGCGATTTGCACAAGGGCCCCTGAGCTTTTTACACGTGCTAATATTTGGTCCTTGAAAATACTTTTCTTGCATTTCGGTCTCTTGTACTGTGTGCCTTGTTTTGATTGAATAAAATAGCAAATTAAATCCAAATTAGGTGAAATTTGGACACTAGCTCCTGCCACTGTGTAAAAATTTCCCTAAATTTTTGGTACATTTTTAAGCTTTTTGATATTTTTAAAAATTCATAAATAGTGATTTTTGGTACTGTCTGAATTAGAAAATCAAAGAAAAATATAAAACTCTTTTAAAAAATCTAAAAAAATTAAGGGTGGTTAGTTTTACTGTCTTTTAATTTCTTTCTAATTTTTGTTCTTTTTGGATTTATAAAAACCCTAAAAATTGAAAAACTCTAAAAACCTCTTAAAAATTCTAAAAAAATCTAGAAAAATAAAAAAAATACAAACTCATTTTCTGAATCTTAGTTGTTGTTTATACTTTTCATAGAAATTACCTCCAGGCTTTTATATCCATTTTATATTTTTAATGGACTTTCAAGTCTGGCTGTATAGTGATCTCTTGTTTTCACTTTTCTTGATTTTTTAGAAAATTATATAAAAACTAGAAAATTCTGAAAAATTCAACAAATATATAAAAAAAACTTAAAAAACATAAAAATAGTTTTGTTTGAATTTTTGGATAATTTTTGGTTGATTAAATAAATAGTTGTGTGTGCTTGTTTTTACCTTTTCTTATTTTTCCTCATAATTAAAAATCCAAAAAAATAAAAACAATTAAAAATCCACCAAAATATGTTCTCTATGTTTTATTTTCGATTTGACTACTTCGTAGGCTGCAAGGCCAACTCGTGCTCCCTGAGTCCGACCCTGGTCGTTATACCAGGTTAAAAAAATAGTAAGGACTGCTTCTTTGTTTTGATTGATTTTATCCTTTGATTTAGTGGTTCCATCTAGATTTTTCTTGATTGAGCTAAGTACTGAGATCCGGGTCGCAACGACCCTTGTTTTTACCTTCACCTGGGTCTTGGTCGATTTTCGATTCATCAGAATGGCACCGTTGCCGGGGAGTACAGCTTAGTAGTCAATTTCGATTTTTCCGCGGCTTTTCTTTTTCGCGGCTTTTTGTAGATATTTTTGTAGATATATTTTCTTTAATTATATATTTTTCTGGACTGACACTTTGGTTTCTCTTTCTTGCGAGGGCTTGAGGATCGAGACAGCTTCTTCGGAAGCCGAAGTAACCGCAGGAGTCGAAGGTGGCTTCTTTCTCTACGAAGCTGCAGGAGAGCGCGAGGAGAAAAGCCGAAGTTCGAGAGTCGTGGAATAGCCATGAGAAATAACCGTAGAATAGCCATAGATTAGATTTAGCTTAGTTTGTTTTTCAGCATTATTTTATTGTTATAATACAGGTACCCGGACTCTGAGACTTGGTTGATTGCGGGGTCTGTTTCGCCGAGCACCAGTGTGCTCGGGGGACCCCACCGTTGTTTTGATTTTCTCACCTTTTCTTTTTCTTTGATTTCACGTGGATTTCTGTGCTTGAACCCCTAGACTTAGGTTTTTATTTCGTTGATCCAGGTAGCCTTAGGTCCACAGCCCTAATAAGAATATTTGTTCCTATAGATTATGTCTGGACTTAGGCAAATAAACATGTGCTTCACGATAATAGAAATTTCTGCTTAGGATGGTTCTCGCACTGCATCCATATAGGTAGTTTCAATTTATGCACGGATCATAATTGCATGTAGACTGCTGGAGTCAGGTACGCCTTCTATCTCGTGCATGCATCATTGATTTTATCGCGCATCGGCTTTTCCACTTTCCTCCCCCTGTTTTTCTGGACTTAGTAATAAAAGGAAATCGAAAAACTCGTTAGACGATTTTGGAAAAGGACATAAAAAGAAAAAAACAATAAAATCGGGACTGCTAAACACACTTACCAAAAAGACAGCTCATTTAATAATCTGTCTTGGGAAGAGTAACCCCCTCCTTGTTTGGTTTGGATGAGCGAGAGAGTGACCCGCATCCTAGGCTAGAGCCATATCCGATTTCTTGACTGACTACCAGCCTTTTATTCGGGACAGTCGGTTGAGAATATTGGATTCCTATTAGCTCACGTAATCGCTCTGAAAGATTGACTTGATCACCTAAATAAAATTGACAAGATAATTGACCGATCCCTTACGATCTTCAGCTCAGCGTGCTTAGGTGAATCGGGGTTTTGCTTTTTCATCTTGTGTGTTTTCCAGATCCCTTTTTTCTTCTCTCCATGTATCTTCTCTTCTTTCTCTTCTTTCTCCCACCCACCCTCCCTTCAGTCTTTTTCTTCCTCTTATGTATCCCTGGATGATGGATCCCTCTCACTTCTGGCCGACTCTTGCGCTTCTTCTACATCTTCTGACCATCAGTCCAGTTCACCTTCGAGGGAGGTCGGATCACGGACCTACCTCCCGTTCCCTCCCTCCCATCCCTTTCATTCTTCTGGGCATGCTGTGCTATACGTCCGCGGAGATTAGAGACCAGATGCGAGACCCGGACGATGCCATTGCTTAGTTGAGAGTGCACTCTGTTGCTGATCAGAGATTGCAGATGCGAGTATCAGATGCCTCATATACCAGCTTGAGGGATAAGCAGATAGAACAAGAAGCTCAGTCAGCTTCTACATTAGGTCCATTCATCCTGGATTTGGAGTTTATTCAGAGACTACCGACATTTTCAGGGGAGGTGCACGAGGAGCCCTATCTTCATCGGTCTGAGTTCGAGGAGATTTGCAGGACACAGATCTATTCAGATACCACTACAGAGGAGATGATGCTGAAGACCTTCCCATTCACACTTCAGGACAGAGCCATGAGATGGCCCCGACAGTTGGGAAGGAGATTCGCTATGTGGGGAGACTTACGCCTAGAGTTTCTACAGAGATACTTTACCCAGCGTAGAACAGAGTTGATGCGGTCTTTGATCACCGAGTTTTCAGTTGACCCCCGGAGCCAGTGCATGAGGCATGGCCGAGGTTTCACGACCTCTTGAGGAGATTTCCCAACCATGGACCTCCACTGACAGACCTGATTGAGATCTCCATGTAGGGGATGATCGCGGATCAAATAGCACTGGTCATTACCACATGTGGCGGTTCACACCGTAGTTTCGACATTGAGTTACTAGATACCATCTCGAGGTTACTTTCACAGAGGCCATCTTCACGAGATGCCGTAGTCGGGACAACACATGAGGATGTGGCAGTACCAGTGGGGTGTGTCACACTACATGACGATATAGTTTCTACATTCCAGCCCAAGGACATGGATTCTACAACACCATAGAGTACAGAGGAGATGACTGTGACAGCAGAGGTTCTGACCCAGAGTCTACTCGAGTTCCTGTTGGCTTTCCAGCTAGAGTTCGAGTTAGCCCCAGAGTTTTCAGTCGACAATTCTTGGATATCAGATCTTCTAGTACTACAGGAGACGGAGTAGCCCCCACTACTACAGCCATTGATCCAGCCATTACAGACTCCAGCCCCGGATGATTCAGCTTATTTTTTGCAGAGACACCTCTCGGAGTCAGATAGACATCATGACTCAGCCCAACAGCCACAACTCGATATAAGACACTACACTGAGAGGCCAGACATAGAGAGTCCCATATTCGAGCCTTTTGTCATCCACTTTGTTGAGACAGATACACTTGCTGAGGACCAGATGGCAGCCAGCATTGCCGCAGAGCGAGGATCAGCCACATTGCCAGCCTCCGCGGTGTTGACCAGTACCTTCTCCTACTTCCAGATTGCCGAGAGCCAGATTTCATATGATTATGCAGCCTGGTGCACAGAGTGGGTCCTCGAGAGCAGCGCAGATGCCCTTTTAGATCCTGATCCTCTATTTCTCACTGATGATCTTGCATTTCTCCCTGAGGGTTATCTGTGGGAGAATGCCACACACGATGAGTACTCGGTTTCACCTTCTAAGAGTGTATCTGATCTGGCGGATCATGAAACCGAGTCTTATGATCCTTCCGATTATGAGTCTTCTCACCTCGACGACCCTCACGAGGATGACGGAAAGGTGGAAGCTTAACCTTCTTATGATCCAAGGGTGGAAGCTTCGTTGTCTACCTCAGACGACCCTCTCTCCCACGTTCCCAACCTTTCACATACCTCACTCCCTTTCTATTTTCCCCACCGTCTCTGCCATTTTCTACATTCGCCAACTACCTCACGTTGACGCCACAACATCCCTCATCCACGTGAGCAACCCCTCCTTCCATTATTCCCCCTACTACACTCCATATTCTCCACGAAAACCTCGCCTACCATTACCAGAACCATCGAGCTTCAACTTTAAATTTGTCATCTCTGCTGCCTCCAGACTTTGTCCACCTTTATGAGGGGTGAGGCCCAGCCCTCCTCCACCTCCACGTGATAGGGGGAGGTGCGATTGATTGAGCGACGATGACCTGTTGCCCTCGGTTAGACCCACCGCCTTCACGGTTGCATTGCAACAGCTTCACCCTGCTTGAGCTCCGAGGATCGGCCGACCTCGACGTGCGAAGACCCCGATCTTATCCAAGAAGCTCAAGCCCATGCCTCGCTCCTCCATTGTCCCAAGTAAGTCCTCTGATTCCCATTTGTATTTTGATTCAATTTATCTGATTTAATTCTCTATCTCTAAGCAATTTCACACTCTGATCAACCTTTTATTACCTTCATCATGCCACCCCCATCAACTCGCTCTATTTAGATCACTCATTCTCTCTTTCGCAACCTCTGGACCCTCCACTCCCCTTCTCCACAAATCTCGCCGGAGATGTCTACCGACCGCTGCATTCTTCTCCCTATCACAGATGACCATGCCACTCACACTCACATGCACTTCTCAGCTGCACGCTTCGGCTATGTTGAACTAACCCGTGCAGGTGAATGCCTTGAATGGCTGGAGCTCCATCGGAGCAAACATTGCTAGCCTTGTCTACGGCTCTAGAGCTCTGGTGACCCTCTTCAGAAGCCCTAGTGTCTTCTCCACGCCTCAACGACGACGACTACACCTTCAGATATATCTACAAGGAAGCAGAAGGCGGAAGACAACGACAGAGCTGATTCAACATCACCGAAGCACAGGCAACTCCGCCACATGATGCAGCAAAGAGGATGAGCTCGAAGCACAGCTACCGTCGGATCTCTGAGATTAGACGACCATTAGACAGACCCATCTTTTCTCCGACATCATACAACCATCGTCAGATGTCGAAGATCGGGTGGTCAGAAGCCAGCCATGTCGCCTTCTCCTTAAGCTACAACTCACAGTCCTCATCCTTCCATGTGTCAACAACAGGAGGTAGCACCAGACCTCCAGACTTGGGTCCCCCAAGCCTTTTCCAGTACTTTCCCGAGCCAGAGCCTTGACCGAGCTTTAACTAAACCTCCGCCAAGCCTTTGAGGAGCACCCTAGCCTAACCGAAGCAAACTCGAGCCTTCTTCGAGCTTGCAAGCCACCCGAACCTCGCTCTCATGTATGAGCCACATGATTGGTAGGGTAATTTTCTAAGATTCCCCAGGAACTTCTCCAAATTGCTATCAGGTCTAGAGATCACGTGCCACCCACGCACTCCTGGGATATTTTGCATTCAAACTCTCGTGGGTTTCAATAAATTGTAAAAATACCCCCGTACATGTGGGTAAATTTCAGGGAAAACCTCACGCTTAATTTTATTTGCATTTTAGTCCATCTTAGGGACATGTTTGCTAGTTATCTTCATGTTTTCTTACAATTATATCCCTACGGTATTTCGTGAATATCTTAAGCATTATATTTCCGTTTCAGATGATTTTGGTCTCGTTTTGAAGCTAATCTAATTATCTTTTTAATGGCATGCTTAGATATATGTTTTGACACTATGAACTTCGATGCATTATTTCAAACTAAGTGTCTCTCACAGAAATCCTTGTATGCCTTGTATCACTTAGTTTGTTGAATTGGCTTCATGATTTAAACCCCAGATTAACTTCAAATTAAACGATTCAAATAATCTGATACTTAGGGCATATTCGCATCAGTCCAACCTTGCATTTCCTTGCATACAAAAATAAAAAAAAGTTCTTGTCTTATGTGTCTGCATTTTGTATTTGTGTGCATTTTCATTCAGTGACCTATGAACATTTATTCAACATTTAATTCAAATAATATGAGTCTAGTTAAATCGCTCAAGAGGTTCGTGTCCCTGAGTTCGACCTTGGGCTTGCTGAAGTAAAATATAAGTTCGGTCGCTTTCTTTTGATTGATAAATTTAAATCAAGTGGTCTTTGACGCATCCGATATTTCCAACTACAATGAACTAAAATGACTTATTAATAGGTCGATTTTTGGTTCCGTCAAATGAAACCATTATCGGGGACGCGACTCATATTTAGCATTTAGATTTTTATTATTTAATTAAGAGTTCATCTTTTATGCATAGGCCATGTTGTTGTCATACATCATTAAAATTTCTTAGATGGTTATCTAACGCTTGTTTTTGTGGCAGGGACCTTGGGGTTCAAGGAGGCGAGGAGTAGGAGCTCTCCATTGCGAGGAGCCATAGAAACATCCTTAGAGAAATATCGAAGAAGAAAAAAAATGTTGTCTTGCATTTTTTGTAATAATCATCTTTATGATGGTCTTGGTTCGAAGACTCGTGCTTGTAAAAGAACGAGATATATGTGGTTGTGTGAGTGTTGACCTAGAATGAGGCATGTGGATCTCGAAGATAGTTTCACATTTTACTTATATGTGTTTTATCGTAGGTAGGACACACTTAAATTATAGACGCACGTAAACATCACATCATTTAGACAAATTAAAATATGTTCTTCCTTGCTAATAGAAGCATGATAGGTGTGGTTTTCATTGACTTGCATACAATTGTTTTTGTTCTTAAATTCATTCTGACACCCTCTCCCAGACCTTAAATACTCCATTCATCTCCGAAGATTCATCCGCCCATTTGTACATCCATTCTACTTCTTTGTTCACCTCAGGTCTCCTCCAACATCAATTATCCATCTTTATACTTAGGCTACCTCAAGCTAAGTATGGGTGGACCTGAATCCCCGTGATTTTCTCACTCATCTTTTCTTGCCTTGATACTTAGGTTATTTCTAACCTCAGTCTAGGGGGAGCCCACCTCAGTTCCCGTATATTTTTCAATACTTAAATGGAGCCCCTGGTTTTATATCATCTAGTGCTATGAGGACATAAGGAAGTTTTAGTATAAGGGGTGTACCGTATATATCATATTTATACTTTAGCTTAATTTTGAAAATTTTTGATTTTTTTGGCTAAAGTATAATCTTTTGAACTAAGTGAGCAAATTATTTTCAAGGATTTTCTATATTATGTTACACTATTTTCAAGAAAAATATTTTTAAAAGATTTCGAAAATGGGGTTTTTCACTTATCTTGAAAATTGTTTGAAAATGTTGGGAAAATCTTTATTTGTGTGACATGGTATTGAAAATCATTTTCTCAATTTCAAGGAAAGTGAGTCTAACTGTTTTTCTAACTTTATTAAAAAATCCATAAAAATTTGAAAATAAAAAATCCTTTAAGAGTCAAAAGTGACTACTAAACCCAAATAAGTAGCCATATTTAGTGAGGGATTTCCCTTAGCAGAGTAGGTGGTTGAGAGGACATCACGTAAGGCTCCATCCTCAAGCAACGGGCTCCGGCCTGTACATACACCTATACTGGCTGAATGCAGATGCACCAACTCATTTGAGTTTAGGGAGTCATTACGTCTTTTAAAGTTTTCAAAAAAAATTGTTGAAGGAGTTGGATTAAATCCCCTACATTTTTCACTCTCACATAGGATTGGTGATGTTCAAGAAAACTCAGTTGAAGAGGTCATGAGATTTAGGTTAACCAGCCTTAACCATCAAGCTCTAGAATTAATCATCCACATTCCCCTAGGTTTCTAGATTTGTGTGCTGTATTGCATGCTTAGTCTCCTACCTTAAGAATATGATCGGCACTTCACATGCACGATTGTGGTCTCGATGAGATGAGTTGACATTTTACTTGAGGGATTGGGATGAGGGATTCAAGTCAGGATTTGATCTAATAATGCTCGAGGATGTGATGAAATCATTGAATGCTTCCTGATACTTGAGTGTCAGCATTTTATCCAGTATGAGAAATTGGTTCTTGTACTAATCTCTTGCTATTAACCAAAGTGCCAGGGTGTGAAATAAATAAAAAATGTTGATTAATATGCGGCAACTCTTGGTAAAAGCAGTGGAGCTTGCTAACAATATTGCAAATCAAAGAAATATCATTGTTGAAAGAAAATATCTCATTTCACAAAATCAAATATCAAAGAGCTTCCACTAAAGGCGAGCTCTCCCAACCATTTCAAAGTATCCACTTGGACCACCGTTATTAGGACCAGGAGTCGGGCTTGCACAAAAAAAGGGCTCTACATCGTAAATGCTACAAGTCTGGGTGTAGAAGGTATGATAGGTACACAAAAAAGGCACACTCCGATGTACTCTCAGGAAAACAAGTGCAGACGACTCCAACTTCTTTTAACGGACGCACTGATCAACACCGAAAATATACGTTGAGTTAATAAGGCACTCAAGTGGATCCTTGTTCTAATGAGAGGGAGAGAAGAAATGATACAATCCTAAAATCCTCCATCAACTGGCTTGCCACCTACACTTCGAAAAAATAAATTGTGATTCAAATTTCAATTAATTATCAATTTGAATTCAATTCACACCAATAATCAATCAACAAATATAAATCATAATAAGCTCTCTCGAATACATTATAAATCACATTTATAATATATTATGAATAATTGGATATCGCTAACCATATTATTCTTATCCATAATAATTAAGTCGTATTTAATTATATTGGATAATCATTCACATGCATCCCAATAATGTGAATCAAATTCACGTCACTCAAGATAATTAAATCACATTTAATTATCCATTTCTCAATGCTTAGATATAATTCAACTATGGAATAATTCTTGAACCCATTCAAGAATAATGCGCTTTCTCTTTAGATAGTTGGAGACAAGGACATGGCGATTGTATTGTTCCACATATAGTGACTTGGATGTTGAGATCGTATCTCAAATCCAGATCTCATCGAACTCTTATAGATGCTTGATTAAATTAATACCGCCAATCTAATCTTCTCATTGCATCTGAATCTTATTCAGATCAATGTCCAACCCTTGGACAAAGATCAGATGATTTCTCTACTGAGAGGAGTCACTAAAATCCAAACCTTTTTCATCACTCCTTCAGAAAGGAAGCGTAATTGTTATATAATAGTTTATGATTACATCACCCTCGGGTATTCCTAGTACATGTACATTCTGCATACTGGAAGACCTATGATAAACCCAAAAATATAGATCAATTGTACACTATCATCTTTTGGGTTTAATCATCAAGTTTCTCAATCTTCGTCATTGGGAATCAATATTGATCATATGTTTTCCAAAAGCATATACCATACCTTCAAATTCTTGTCATACTTCCAAAGCACGATGACCATGCATGGAATTTGATTGGTCCCAATGCCTCATGAGTGAGCTCATGTCTTATAGTTCACAGGTGAACATGGATGATCCCTTTGAGAGATCGTATTACTCATATGCCCTTACATGCACACCAGCTCGCCGGTGTATAGACCTTAGTTAGGTCATAAACTTATTGGTCTACCAAATCTACACACTCATACATATAGTAACACATCTATCTTTGGTCAAAGGATGTGTGCCTATATTGTGACAGCATTTCACATAGGACTTAGGTTATCTCGATCTCGTTAAGTCAACCCTTTGACCTAACTAATCTGACACCTCTGAACCACTATTCCTATGCAGAGGACCTGCATCAAGAGGTCGATCAGATGTCAACATATGATAAAGGATTGTCATCTCCTACTCAGGCAGGAGATCATCTCTTAAGAATAAATTGACGGTGCTTGATGAGTCCTCAATCTAACTCCTCAGATATTCATCCAAGCACCATCCTCTATTATTGAATTAATGAATCATCGGCTATACGATTATTAAGACGACCATGGTACATAACCCTAATTGTACAGAGGAACCTTATAGTGAATTCATTCATTTAATCTCAAACAAGCAATAACTTTTATTTATAAATAATATATTACAATAACATTTATTGTAAGAATGGTTCGCCTCGGGCTCACATGGCTAACAATGCGGGCGGCGAGAGATGGAAGGTTGGAGGCGGTAGAGGTCGAGAATCACGGGGCACCACTGCCTCCTGATTAGGAAAGGGTTGATGGAGACGAGATAAAAGAATCATCTGATCGACCGAGATAAGGCGGTCTTGATCTCGCCACGTGGCACACAATGGGAAGGAGAGATGAAGTGTGTGGGATGTCCGATCGACCGCGATCGGACGATCCACAGAATGACACATGGCAACAGTTTGTTATTAATTTTTTATTATTTTTGTCATTATTTTTAGTTACTTTTTTATACAATAAATGAAAAATAAAGGTTAAATATGAGTGACACGTGGTGGCTCTAGGAGCTCCACGTGTCAATCCTAGAAAATTCAGAAAATTAAATACAAAGAAAAATTTGGGATAAATACCAAATAACATCGAATCAAAAAAGTTTATTCAAGAAATTTGCTCGTCTCGACAAGATCTACAACTTTCACGAAGAGATTAAACAAAATCTTTCATTTTCATATGGTGATATTTTTGGGGTACTCTTTATACATAGAATACCTTGATTTTTTAGTATTATAATTTTTTATCATTTTTAAACCAGATAAAAATCCAAAAAATATGATAAAATCAAAGATAAATATTTACACGTTAATCTATTTTTTTAGATTTTTATTAAGTATGAAAATTGAAGAAATAAAATAAAATAGGAAAGCGATAACTTTTGTACAGACGGTTCGTGAAGACTCAGACTTTGTTAGTTTCTTCGATTTCAAGCACATTTTGTATTTGGTTTTTTCTACATTTAAATAAAACATTTATCAAAGAATGTAAATGAAAAAGAAATAAAATAAAATGAGTTAATTATGTACATAAAATAAAGGTCGAAAATCGCTAAATATACCCAAAACCCAAATTTCACATATGAGATCCGATTCGCTTGAACTTGGTCTTGTGTTGAGGGTAATTGAATGTAAATTAGTTCAAAAGTGAGTTGAATTAAATCGGACCTGGATGAGGAAGATATCGAGGTTTCTATCCTGGAATTAGGTTTTGGGTTTTTGGTCCACTTATTTAGGTTAGTGAGTTTTTTGTATTTTATATTTATTCTTGTTAGTGATATTTACATAGTGGGGGTGCTTTCAGAACATTTGGAGTTATCCCGAATTAATTAAAAGTCAGGGAAGTTGGGCTATTTTACAGGTTGATTGGACTTGGATTTTCGGCTTCTTATTTTGTGCAATAATGAGTGATAAAATGCAATTCTTATCAACACATGCATGAATGCTAATTATGCAGAATAAGTGATTTTAGGGATTTTAGGGATTTGAGCTTAATTAATCATTTTTAGAGTTATGCATCTGAGATTCATCAGTGCGGCTAGAGGGTTGGATGGATGGGCGGAGGCTCGGGCCGAGCCTCCACATGGTGCGCAAGAAGGTGATTTGGAACCCAAGGAAAGGGCTCAACTCACCAGAGCCTCATCGTGCAAAGGGAGGCTCGGGGAGGCTAGCATGGTAGATTCTGAGTCGTTGGATCAAGGGTCACCCTTGATCCGGTGGTTTTTGGTTGTTAAGGCAGATGGAGCTGTTGTGGCTGTAGCAGGCCAAGTCGGGGGCAGAGGTGCACGAAGGAGCTCTGCTGACACACGACCAAGCGATGATGCTATATTTGGCTATGGCGTGGGCGAGGAGTACAGCAGAGGGGGCCGTTTGAAGATGGCTCATGGGTGGAGGAGCGGAGGCAGCTCTGCAAGTTGGCTGGAGCAGTTGTCGATGTAGGGAGGTGGCTTCGAGGGTCTTCGACAAAGCACTAGTGCGGCATTGACTGCGAAGGTTGGAGGCACTAGAGTTGTGACACAAAGGTGCAATAGAGGGCGAAGTTGATGGTTGCAGCAGACGAGTGACAAAGCATGATGGACCTGCAGGAGATAGGAGGCGCAATTGGGTGGCAGAGGCGTAGCATCTAGACCTGTAGGGTTAGATTTAAAACAAAGGAGAAACAAATACAAGTGGCGGTGCTAGAGACACAGTCGGGAAAAGGGAGCTCGAGGTCCACCCTTTGCAAGGCTAGAGGTAAAAGAGGATCTGAGGGTTAGTGGGGGAAGTGAGGTGGGGTTGACGTGAAGAGATCCGAGATGAATGTCTGGAAGAGGAGGAGAAGCCATCCTCTAGTCTTTTCTCGAAGGTCCCAATGAGGTATCTGAGCTCAACAACTTAGGGGAAGATGATATACGACCAAGGGGGAGCCGCAGATCGCACCTAACCTCCTCGTGAAGCTCGTCTGAGTTGTGGACCACTGAAGTCACCTAGGTCAAGATGGATATGGAAGGATAATGGTGTATGGGACTGCGTGAGTGGTTGTCAAAGGGGTTTAAAGGAGTGGGGACGACGATGGTTAGCAGGTGGGCCTCGTAACGACGGGAGAGAGTGGGGCGGTGATGGTAGTTATGAGGGCAGCAAAGGGAGCAGAGGGGGTGGCATTGCAGAGGGTGAATGAGTAGAAGGGGATGAAGGTCAGGTGCTTGGCATGTGACTAGGGGCGATAGGAGAGAGAATGAGGGGTGACACATGGCATGCTCAAGGGCTGCCATATGTCACCCACAAAAATTTCAAAATATATAGAAGAAGAAAAATAGAAAAAATAGACGGAGATCTTGAATCAAAAAATTTGCTTCATAAAATTTGTTCACCTTGACGAGATCTACAAGTTTCATGAAGGGATTGTGAACAAAAGAGGTCAACTGTGCGAAGTAGAATTTTGGTGGTTCTCGATGTATATAGAAAACTGTCTTTTTGGGATTTTGTAATTTTGTTGTGGTTTTAGAAGAGGATAAAAGTTATATACAATAAAATATATGAAAATTAATTTCACACTAATCCGTTTTTTTGGATTTTTAGCAAATAAGAAATAGAGAAATAAAATAGAAATATGAAAAACACGATTTTTGTACAAAGTCACAAAAGACACTCGTACACAATTAGTTTCTTTGGTTTTATTCTTTATCTAGATTTGGACTTTTATGCAGCTTGATAAGACATTCATTAAAGAATAAAAGTGAAAAATAAATAAAATTAAAAGGGTTAATTATATACATAAAACTTAAGTCATAAATAACAAAAAGATAAAATGCGCAAAAGAAGCCTAAAACCCAACTTTCACATATGAGATCCGAATTTTATGAAATTGGTCTTGTCTTCAAGGTATTTGAAAGTGGAGTACTTTAAAAGTGAGTAGATCAAATTGGACATTGTATGAAGATGATATCTGCATTTTAGTCCGTCAGATGTGAAATTAAGAATTGTGTTTTTTAACACTTATCTGAGTTAGCAATTTTTTTGTATTTTTTATTTATTCTTGTTAGTAATATCAACACAACACGGTCAACTGGAGTTAGGATGAATTAATTAAAAATATGGGAAGTTAGCATCTTTTAGGCCAATTTACACATTATGCAAGTATGTATGATGAAATGCGAACATTATTTACACATGTATGAATGCTAATGATGCTATATTAATTATTAAATGCATATGAATTTTGAGGAACAAAGCCAAATTGACTAATTTTAGCATGTATAATACAAGACTCATCACACCCCTATACTTAAACCATGCTCTTCCCCGAGTATCAATGAATGAATGACTTAGTTGGATAAATCTCTGACTGTACGTATGAATTTTCAAGGCCCGATTCATAGAAGACTCTTAATTTGAGTGATCATAAAATTTTAGACTCAACCATGCTCTAGTCAAAAGGAACAACTTCTCTAATTATTAGACTCTCTGTTTGTACATAAAATATAAGGATACGAAGTTTAGTATACTGCATTCATGGGAATATAGTCAAGATGTTACCCAAGGTCCCAATCCAATAGACTCTCTTTTAGACATAATCCTCGATACTAGGGAATAAGTTGGTTCTTGCATTCAATCCATCATCTCATTAGTTTGTTAGACTTGAAAGTGTATATGGACAACCAAATGATGGAGGGCATATGATTGTGTATATTTTTCTCTCCCTCACATTAGAACAAGGGGCCTCTCATGTGCCTTATTACTCAACACATGTAGATTTTTATTTGTTGATCAATGTGTCCTTCAAGAGAAGTTGGAATCGTATGCACTTATTTTTTAGGAGTACACTAGGATATGTCTCTTTTGAGTATCTAAGATACCTTCGACACCCATACCTGTATCACTATACGATGCAAAGCCCTTTTATGGTGCCATCCGACTCCTTGGTCATATGAGTGTTTGGTCCAAGTGGACACTTTAAAAATGGTTGGGAGAGCTCTCCTTTGGTGGAAGAACTTTTGAATTTGACCTTCTAATGAGTGAGCTTTTCATGATATATTTCTTCCTTTTCTTTTTGGCTTGCTCCACTACTTTTACCAAAAGTTGGCTCATACTGATCAACAACTAAATTAGTTTCATCACACCCTGGCACATAGGTAAATATCAAGAGATCGCATGCGAACTTGTTTAGATACATGCTAGGGTTTTGCAGAGACTCAGGTTTATTGAAACCTTCATTAACTTTATCTCATCCTCGAGCATCATTAGTCCTAGTTCCTCAAGTGATAACTCAACTCATCTCATCAATCATGCAGTTGTAATAGTGATATGCTAATCATATTCTTTAGAGGGTAGAGATAAAGAGTGCAATATAGCGCTCAAATTTTTCAAACTAGGGAAGTGTGGATTATTGAGTTTTAAAAACCCTAATGACTAAGGATGGTTAATTCAATCTCTCAAGATCTCCGAAATCTCGTGTCTTCAAATCCTTAAGCATTGAGTAATAGTGAATGTGTCAGGAATATACCAACCAAGGAATGCATGAGATGCTTGATGAAATGTAAGACCATGAGTGAATTATTTTTATGTAAAAAGTTTTTTTTTCATTTTTTGATTTTGTGTTTTTTGAAAAGCAAGTATTATTTGCGGAAATAATTTAGTATAATTTATGTAATATACACTTCTTGCACCCAACCCCGATGTTAGAAAATGCGAGCTATGGAAAAAGTATGTAGAATATATACAAACGCGCCCTCTATACTTAACTTGTGTTATTCCCTCATGGCACAAAGTGAAATGCAGACATGGTTCGTACTAAATATAGTTGAGTCAAAAAGAATATAAGTGATGTATAAACAATGGTACCGGTCCCCATATACTTAGTATCAAGTCAGCCTAAGTTTGATAAGTAATCACGTGTGGGGGACCGAGGAGATGAACGAAGTGATGGATATACAGAAGAGTGATGGAATTTCTATAAGAGAGGTGTTTCATCTGGACTACTTGAGTCTTTCGTCTAATACAATGTCCTGAGTGAAGGAGATATGCTCTACTTTTACTAAATGGTCGCTTGATTTGACAAAATGTTTATGTAGTTGATCGTTGACGATAGAAATTTACGTGATGTCTGCGATATCTGAGATCTCAACAATTTCGTTATTGTGCACCTCTCTCATGATGAAGGGTCCCATCCATTTGGATTTCAATTTACCTTGGAAAATTTTCAATCTTGCATTAAATAACCATATTTCTTCCCTGGGACAAAGGTCTTTGTTCAGATGTTCTTATCATGACATTTCTTCACTTTATCATTGTAAATGGTGTTGTTTTTGTAGGTATGATTTCAGATTTCAGATAGTTCATTCAAATCCATATCCATGTTCTTCTTTCCTAGGTAACGGTTCCAATTGATCTTTTTGATTGCCCTTTCTGCTTTATGCACGAGTTCTGCAGGAAAATGACAAAACTTTCCATATGCCATTCGAAAAAGGGAGGTGTCCAATGGGATCTTGTTACTCATCCGTTAATCCCATAGAACTTGGTCCATAAGTTGGGACAATTTCTTCCTATTAGGGCAGACTAGCTTCTATAAAATTCCTTTGACCTCCCTGTTTGGCACCTCATCCATGCCCTTGGATGGTGGATGGTAAGGACTAGCAACATGGTTCTCGATGTCGTATTCCTTAGTCATCTTCTTCACCTCCCTGTTGACAAAGTGGCTACCCCCATCAGATATTAATACCTTAGGGATCCCAAATCTTGAAATAATACGATCTTTTAAAAATTTTCATATAGTCTTGTTGTCTGCTGCCCGAGTAGGGATAGCGTCCTCCCACCTAGATAAATAATCTACCGCGAGAAGAATATATTCAAGACTGTTAGGGAATCGACCCATAAAGTCAATGCCCCATGCATCGAATACATCATAAATGATCACTGGTTGCGTATGCATGACAACTTTTGGGCTAATGGTCCCTCCCATTCTCTGATAGACTGGGCACGACCTGACAAAACTGTAGGCATCCTTAAACAAGGTCGGCAGTAAAATTCGTTGCAGTATCTTCTCAACGGTCCTCTTTCCGGAGTGATGTCCTCCTGTCTCCAAGTTATGGCAGAGATTGAGGACACTTTGATATTCCTTCTGAGGAATACATATCCTCCATATACAGTTTAATTATTCAAGGAAACACATCCTCCCAATGGTAGCGTCTGGTTTCTGACTTGAATTGGTCGATTCTATTCTTGGACTAACCTTGGGGAACTTTCTTGGAGACAAGGTAGTTTACCATGTTAGCATACCATAGGAGAGAGTCAATAGCAGAAATTGATGCATTTGGGAAGGTTTTACGAATGGATTCAGACTCAGGGATTTTGTTTTGTTTGATTCTGATAAATGATCAGCCATGACATTCTTAACTCAATGTTTATCTTTAAAATCCAAATCAAATTCCTGAAGCAAGAGTATCCATCTGATGAGACGTGCTTTTGCGTCTTTTTTCACCATTAATTATCGTATGGTTGAGTGATATGCGTAAACTATCACCTTAGATCTTAGAAGTATAGATTGAATTTTTTCCAGTGCAAAGATTACTGCAAGCATTTCCTATTCGATCAAAGTGTATTTTTTTAAGCTGGATATAAAAGTTTGCTTGTGAAGTGAATAGCATATGGGATTCCATCTTTTCTTTATCTTAACACATCCCCTACTGCAAAGTCTAAAGCATTTGTCATGATCTCGAAGGGAAGAGACCAGTCGGGGGCTTGTAGGACGGGAGTCTCAATGGTCCTCTTTTTGAGCATCTCAAAGGCTTCAAGACACTTATCATATATGAGGAACTCGGTGTCTTTCCCTAATAGGTCAGTTAGCGGTCAGGAAATTTTTGAAAAAATCCTTAATAAATCTCCTACAAAATCCGACATGGCCCAGAAAAGACCGCACTTGTTTAGCATTGGTAGGTAGCTCGAGTTTCTTGATCACATCCACTTAGTAGGGTCAACCTCCATTCCCTTCTTGGTGATGACATGCCCCAACACAATACCATCTTTTATCATGAAATGGCTTCTAAGAAAGCACCATATTCAATTCCCAACACTTTTGGAGGACTCAATCCAGGTGCGCTAGGCAATCATCAAATGAATCACCATGGACTGAGAAGTCATCCATGAAAACTTCTGGGAAATCTCCAACCATTTAAGCAAAAACCACAATTATGCACTACTGGAAAGTGCTGGGGGAGGTGCAAAGCCCAAAAATCATCCACTTGAATGCGTAAGTGCCGAAAGGACATATAAAAGTAGTCTTTTCATGGTCCTCAGGGTGATGGTTATCTGATTGTAGCCCGAGTACACGTCTAAGAAATAGAAGTATTCCCTCCCTGACAATTTCTCCAAAATTTGATAATAAAAGGTAGTGGAAAGTGGTCCTTCTTTGTTGCGTCATTCAGGCGCCTGTAATCCATACAAACGTGCCACGACATGGGTACTCATATAGTGATCTCCTCTCCATCCTCATTAGTCATAATCTAGTGTCCTGAATTTTTCAAGATGATGTGCAAAGGCGACACCCACTTGGAGTCTGAGATGGGATAAATGAAACTAGCCTTACACCATTTTCTGATCTCAGTCTTAACTACTTCCAATAAATTTGGATTCAACTTATGTTGCATTCACGAGAGTGATGAATCTCAGATTCATCACTCCAAATCTCATTAATTAAGCTCAAATCCCTAAAAATCATTAGCATTTTTACATTTATTCTGCATAATTAGCATTTATGCATGTTTTAATAAGAATTGTATTTTATCACTCATTTATGCACAAAATAGGGAGCCAAAAATCCCATCTAAAATTAACCTGTAAATAACCTAACTTCCCTGATTTTTAGCTAATCCATGCTAACTATGAATGATCCAAAACCACCTCCACTGTGTACATATCACTAACAAGAATAAATGAAAAATACAAAAAAGATCACTAACCCAAATAAGTGGACCAAAAACCAAACCCTATTTTCAGGATTTCCGGACTAAAACCCTCATATCTTCCCCATCCAGTGTTTGTTTTGATCCTACTCACTTTTAACTAATGTACATTCAATTACCTTTAAAACAAGACCAAGCTCAAGTGAGTCGGAGGTCATTTGTGAAATTTGGATTTTGGGCCTCTTTTGTACATTTTGTATTTGAGTTGATTTTGACCTATTATTTTATGTACATAATTAACCTATTTTATTTTAATTATTTTTCATTTGTTTTCCTTGATGAAAGTTTTATTGAAATGCATAAAAATCCAAATACAAAGTGAGCTTGAAGTCAAAGAAACAAATTGAGTCCAAGTCTTCACTAACGGTTTGTAAAGAATTGGTCTTTTTCATGTTTTATTTTATTTCTTCTTTTTATGAATTAATAAAAATCCAAAAAATTAGATTAATGTCTCTATATTTATCTCTGATTTTAGCGTAATTTTTTCGGATTTTTATCTGATTTAAAAATAAAAAAAAATATAAAACCCAAAAATCAAGGTATTCTATGCACATGGGATACCCTAAAAATATCACTTTATCCAAATGATTGATTTTGGTTTTGATATATTCTTGAAAGTTGTAGATCTCAATGAGATGAGCAATTTTTGTGAAGAAACATTTTTTATCCGAGACCTTTTGCTATTTATTTTGGATTTTACAAAGATTTTATTCTATGATTTTTGTGGCGAGAAAAAAATTAAATTAAAAATCTGCACGTGCGAGGCACGTGACTGTGTATATATTTTACCCATATCTCGTACTTTCGCGTAAGTCTCTCTCTCTCTATATATATATATATACACACACACATGGGATGGGTAATGAAATTGAAAAAAACACAAAAACAAAAAAAAGAAAAAGAGTTTTGCTACTAACACTAATTGTGTCCAACCCAAACTTTTTGAAAAAAATAGCTTCTTATTCATTTTTGCATAAAAAACTTAAAATTATATCCCTCGCATAAAAAATAAAAAAAAGAAAGCATTACATTCATTTGCATATGTGAAAAGCTGTTTGGTTCTGAACCGAGTTATGAGCAGAAACCGAGAGTGGTCTGGACTTGACCTTAATCCACCTAATTTTCATAGGAACTTCACCGAGAAATATGATTCTAGAAGCCTCAGGTCTTTGACTTAATTCTTTAAGTTCAACATGACAATGTGCAACGTTGGACTCTTAGTGTCTAACATGGTGTATTCATTCTAGGTACAACTCTGGAATAGGGAATTAATTTTTACTCTCGCATTATGCACTTAGCTCAACTCAGACGGGATGTTGGAAGATGTGTGAGTTTCTTTTCTGGTAGCGTGGAAATCTAAAGATCGGAGTACAGGTTGAAATAAAGCTTAGGAAAAGGGATGGACGATTGGGCACAATTTTTTTCTAAGACCCCAAAACATGTACAGAAAAAATATTCTACATCCATAGGGGCACAACAAGATCCAAGCAGAACCACCAAAAATCCAAATACAAAGAAGCCACTACCAAATAAATATCTGACCAAAAAGGTCCAAGCATCAAGAAAACCTGCAGATCCTGGTGGAGACTCGGCTACACTGTCCATCTTCACAAGGAGAGGTGACTACACTGGCCACCCTCCTGTTCTTTTCTCCTTCTTCTAACTTCTCCGCCAATTCGATTGTGAACACAGTGCGACAGACCTTACAAGGAAATACCTGTCTCCCGAGGATGAGTTACTAGCGAGGAGGTTTGCATGGTAGTCTGGTATTCTGGATGGGAAGAGCTAAAACCTTTCACACACATGAGTCAATTGTTCAATGTTCACAGGGTATTCTTTGGAAAGAGGATTGATCTAAGATGACTTCTGAGCCGAAACTATGACAATGATATGTAGAACTTGAAGGTTGTTGATTTTAAAATTCTAAGTCTCACAAAAGTTCTGATAAACTAATAATCCAAAGGTCAAGTCTAGTTTCATTTTCACCTTCAGCTCAGGATCTTGGTATGGAACCCAATATCATTTCACCTCATGGCATTTCTTTTTAATGCTCAAGGACGAGCATGTTTTGAGTGTTGGGGGATAATGAATCTCATATTCATCACTCTAAATCTCATTAATTATGCTCAAATCCCTTAAAATCGTAAGCATTTCTTCATTTATTCTGCATAATTAGCATTCCTGCATGTTTTAATAAGAATTGCATTTTATCACTCATTTCTGCATAAAATAGGAAGCCGAAAATCCCAGCTAAAAATGACCTGTAAATAGCCTAACTTCCCTGATTTTTAACTAATTCATGCTAACTCCAAATGATCCAAAACCACCTCCACTGTGTACATATCACTAACAAGAATAAATGAAAAATACAAAAAAATCACTAACCCAAATAAGTGGACAAAAAACCCAAGCATATTTTTAGGATTTCCAGACTAAAACCCTCATATCTTCCCCATCCAGTGTCCGTTTTGATCCTACTCACTTTTAAACTAATGTACATTCAATTACCTTCAAAAGAAGTCCAAGTTCAAGTGAATCGGAGCTCATATGTGAAAGTTGGGTTTTGGGCCTCTTTTGTACATTTTGTATTTTAGCATATTTTGAGCTACTATTTTATGTACATAACTAATCTACTTTATTTTAATTCTTTTTCATTAGTTTTCTTTGATGAAAGTTTTATTAAAATGCATAAAAATCCAAATCCAAATTGAGTTTGAAGTCGAAGAAATAAATTGAGTCCAAGTCTTCACTAATGGTCTGTATAACATTGGTATTTCTCATGTTTTATTTTATTTCTTCTTTTTCTTAATTAATAAAAATACTAAAAAATTATATTGATATGTTTATATTAATCTCTCATTTCACTTTATTTTTTTTCGGATTTTTATCTGGTTTAAAAAAGACAAAAAATTATAAAACTCAAAAATCAAGGTATTTTTGTACATGGGATACCCCAAAAATATCACTTTATGCAAATGATTGATTTTGGTTTTGATATCTTCATGAAAGTTGTAGATCTCATAGAGCCAAGCAATTTTTGTGAAGAAATGATTTCGATCCGAGGCTTTTATTATTTATTTTGGATTTTACAAAGTTTTTATTCTACGATTTTTGTGGTGTTGACACGTGGCAGGTCCTCGAGCCGCCACGTGTCAGCTATTTTTTGAATTTTTATTAATTCATTTTTATAAATAAATTAAATTAAAATCCGCACGTGCAAGGCACGTGTCCTCGCGTACGTGCCGCGCATGTGCACTGTCTGCCCCCTTTCACTTTACCCAGTCGCCACATGGCATATGGTGGGCCTTCCGATCTCAATCAATCAGACAACCGTTGTTCATCGTCCTCGTCTCCCCAATTCTTTGGAAGCATCGCCGCCCAGCCACGATTTTCGCCACCAGCATCGGTCGCGCTGCCCTCCCTATTCAATCATCCTCGCTATTTCGCCATCTCTGATCCCCGATCCCCAATCAAATCTCCTTTGATCCGATCCCATCGAATCCCTTGCCAATTCCTCGAATCCCAAATCAAACCACTGCCATCTCACCTTCCTTCTTCGGTGACACATCCATCCCCTATTTAACAAGCTCCGCCGCAACCCTCGAAAGTTATCTGTCATTTGCACAAAATCAAAGGAGGAGGTCGGTGGTGACAGCCTGACCCCCTTCCCCTTCAACTAAGGTGAGATCCGAGGAATCCAATCCTTGTTGCGGTGCTACTCCGATGAGTGCGTGCTCCTGCTCCGATTATCGTCGTTCGTCGTTGAGCCAACGTCCATCATCCACCGAACTCCTCCACAATGACCTCCACCATTACAGCTCCACCAACTCCGATACGTCATCGACCAACAAGTCCTCTATTCAATTGTCTAGCAGCTACTCCACCGCATCACATCGTCTTCTCTGTGCTACATCACCGACGTCGCCGATAGTTCCGCTAGAAGTTTCACCGGCACTTCAGTTATCTCCGCCCATCACCAGCGGCGCCAGCAGTCGTCGTCCTCAACGCCCAGAAGCGCCTCCGCCCCCCTCCGCTTCTCCGCCTCGCCACCCGCCTCAGTAAGACCCACTCCGCTCCGACACTGCCGCATCCCCAAGCGAGGGTCCGAGACCCCACGCACGTGAGGCGTACATGCATCGGGGGACTATTTCATCAAAGCCCCTAGAGAATCCACTTATATGCACTATAACCACAACCCATAGATCACGTGCATCGCACGTGACCTCTTGGTAAATTTGCAGAGCGCCCCTCCAAGTTCAGATATTTTCCCCCCGCCACAGAGGGTATGTGCGACCACGTTCCCCTCTGTCCTTTTTGCAATAACACCCTCCGGTGTTTAGGTATTTACATATCAACCCTTGTCTGCATTCTTCACATTATTTAAATTTATAATTTGCATAAATAACCCTGTGTTCCCCCATGATTTCGAACCTCTACATTGCATTATTTTAATTTTCAAAAATAGGCCTTTTGTTCCACGAATAATTCTCCACATCTTGGTATATATTTTATATCTTTATGTCAGTGGTTAAATGATAATTAATTATTTTGTGGAAAATTGCATACTTTACCCATTTTGAGTTGTGAAATTCATAAATAATTAACCGTTGCTCTAAAAATTACCGAAAAATCATGGATTGTAGAATTATTTGTGTTTAACATAGTATTAAAAAATAATTACATTTACATATATGGTTTGCCTTGTAAAAATCATTTTGCATATCTCAATATTTGATTTTTAATAGGTATTAAATCTGATATTTTTGAGGTTTAGGATTTTTCTGAGATCCATCATCTAGTGATAGATCTTGGATAATTTTATACCTTAAAAATAATTGGGTTTAATATTTATTATAATTAATTGTTAAAATTCACTATGTTTACATTCAAAAATTCATAAAAAATCATCTTGCATCTAAAAATTCTAAAAAATTACAATGCATTCATTTTGTTATAATTAACATATTGGCCATGTTTCATATTTTTAGGACATCGTTTGATCGATATTTACATTTTAGTCCCTAAGATTGGCCAAAATTACATTTTACATCCCTTATTGCATTAAAAAATAAAAAAAGACCGCCTTGAAAACCGTGCACGGACTTCGATAGATAAAATTCTAGGTTGTTCCTTTGCCTCCTTGTGTTCGACCTTGGGACTTGCATAAGTAAAATAAACATAAAACCACATCTTTAAAAATTAATAAAATAATTGTTGTTATTTCTTGACCTACTCCGATTGCCCGCCTACAACGAAACGACTCATTAATTTTAATGCATGACAAATACACGACATATATTTTAAATAGTGCAATTTCAGATCCGTCAGATGGTGTCATTGTCGGGGAGGCAAACGACTTAGTTTTTTTTTTCTAAAAAGCTTTCTATTCGGTTTTCCTCGTTCAGGTAGTCTGACCCCCGAACTTTTCTCTGTAAATCCCATTTTTTATTTTTCTACATTTGTTTATTTTATTTTCCAGCATTTATTATTTATTATTATTTATTATTTTTTGAGTCACTCTCCTACATTTTCTCTCTAATTTTTCTTACGAGGTACCTGACGTTCGTGAAGCGTTTTCTCAAGAACCGACACATCTTCACCGACTTCCGAAAGCCACATTAAAAATTAAGATCGAGTCAAGTCATAAGAGAGCGTAGAGTCTAGGATTATATTTTCTGCAATTTTTAATATTTCTGTAATTAATTGCTCATTTATAGCGGTGTCCGTTTGGACTCTCGCATGTGTAAAAGACCTTTAACTCTTTCTGTGGTGTGTCGTGGCCTGTTTCACTCTCTGGTGAGGGTGGGGCCCGATTGGAGTGGAGCTCTGGATGGACCTGCACATACGGCTCTTATATCATTTAAAATTTTTGAGTGTGCTCATAGAACCTAGGTCCATACTTCACTTAATTGAGACGCACAATAGATTGTTCAATTTAGTCAAATTCAACTCAATTCTTCCCCACTAATAGAACTTTCTGCTAAGTGCAGTTTTTCATCAGCTTGCATTCATTTAGAGTAATCTTTAAATTCTTGTATTGCATCCCACATGAAGATTGCGAGGAATCATTATAAGTCTTCCATATGAGTATACATCATAATTTTTCGCGCGTATCGGCTTTTCTCGAATTTCTCCTTCCTGTTTTATCACATAATTTTTAAATTCAATTGGGACAGGATGGTAGACATGTATTTGTGTTAAATTATTTCTTAAAGTGATCACCTAATTAAAATTGACACTGCTAAATATAGTCGATTTAAAATTAACCATAAAATAAAAAATTTTTGTGGGAGAGCAACCCCGACCTTGGATGCATTTATTTTTCTGAATGAGCGAGAGATGACACATAAGGTTAGAGCCCAGATCCAACATTTTCATTAAGACTACTGATTTTAAAAATGATTAGCTACTTCTCAGTGAGGAATAGGGGTAGCCAGTAAACGGTCTAGATTTCCTTAGCAGAGTTGGTGGTTTAAAGGACACTACGTAAGGCTCCGTCTTTAAGTAATATGGGTAGCCATTTTACGGTCTGTATTACACCTATACTGGCTGAAAGTAGATGCAACTAGTTGTAGGAATTCAGGACACTCTGTAAGAAAATCTTCGGCACCTAAAAACTCGCTAATTATTTTCCAAGATTGTCTTATCACTAATTAAAATTGAAGAGATAATAGTCGAACTCTTACAGCTTCATTGTGTGAGTTGGTGAACTTGGGGTTTGATTTGTGTTTGCATTGGTGTGCATGACCTAATTTCAAAAATCAAAAGCCGCACATATGTACCCTCAACTTCCTTGATAAAAATTTCTTTTGACTATCTCATGCACTTGCACCAAGATCAACCATGACGATTCATCATCATCAATCTCCTTTGACAAACATAGGACAATGGTCCGAGGACCCATCTGATCTATATTATGAAGATGAATTTGTCTCGGTTAGACCCAAATACTCTCCTTTCAATAATCCTCCGACATTGAGAGAGATTCTGACTCTCGGATGAATACATTGACTTCTGAGCTATTCTACTCAAATCATCCTACCACCCATGACCACGTACCATCTTGGACTGAACCGTCATATTCTCGGTTTCTCGTTAATAAACCATTGCAAGATCAAATTACTTTTGAATCTGATGACTGGTCGAGAAACAAAACCTAGATGGAGAGACCCGCACTTAATGACTATCAGTGTTGGATTGACCATGACGATCTGATCCCTATTACCCAACCTGAATGCCACTCCTTTGACCAACCTACACATACAGAGGACCAAACGGATGATATCGACACATATGCACCCTGTATTACTCCATTATTTAAGGATACAATCAATCATGATCATGGAAGTAGACTCTACTCAAACCAGCATTGCATACCTGAGTGACGGTATGATGATTACGTGACATACATATTCTCGCAAAATCCTTCCACTGAGCAGCCTCTTCCCATAGTTTTTTATGAGAAAATTTTAAAAAATAACAATGATATATTGGATAATCAACAATAATCCCCTCCTAGCTCACACAGGAAAATGGAAGAGAAAATGTCCGGGTCAAAAATTCAAAAACAAGAACAAACACTGACTGCTCCCATGATTGATCATGAACATATTTTTGAGGATGATATTTTAGGGATAAATAAGAGATTTGAATTAATGGAGGAAAAATCCAGAAACTTTACTAACCGACTCAGTTTATTTTCTGGGAGCTCGGATATAAAAATGAATGAGGAAAAGATTGGATCTCATGTTGAGAATTTTGAGGATATTCAGAAATCTAGGGACGATTCTGACAGCATCACATCTGCATTTTACTCCCCTAGAAATGACTATGCCTCTAACTCTTACTCATAACATCAAAGCCCATTCTCATCTACAAAATACACCACATTATCACAACACACAAAAAATACCAAAAAATGGAAATATTAAAAAACACCCAAAAAATCGAAATTCCAGAAAAAATCATAAAAATTGAGACTGAAGAAGATCTGAAGAATTTGGATCCTATTTTATGGGGAGCACTGGAGAAAAGATTGATTTTTGAACTTCCCTTTATACAGGCCATTGAACACTTCCCCAACCTTAAAGGATTTGTAGTGGACAAATTAATGATAAAAAAGTCGGGCAGGATAAGAACAAAAACTGAAGACATATTTTATCAATGGCCTCCTCCTTGGTGTTCAGGAGAAAAACCAATAGCCGCATAATGAAGAAGTTACCCAGATTTGAATGTGGAATCAAAGATATAATTTTTACCCATGCTCGAATTGATGATGGTTCACCAATTAATATCCTCCCGACCTTTATATTTCACGAGCTCAAACTCGGACCTATAATGAAGATACGAGAGATCGTTCAATTAGTTGATCGATCAATAAAGAGGCTATGAGGAATCATTTCTGTCATCATTACATTCCAAGGTGCTCCGCTCAAAGTAGACTTCACGATCATTGATATTGAGCATCAAGAAGAATTCACCCAGTCTCCAATTATTCTGCAAAGCCATTCTTAGCATTGACTAAAGCAATTATTGATTGTGAGACTCGGGAAATAAATTTTACAACATTGGAAGTTCTTCGATCTCACATAGTCTTTGAGGAACCACAATTTTTTAAGGCAACCCACGAAGTCCTCGACAATCGTAACCATCAAGGGGTAGAAGATACCTACCCCGTTGCTACACCTGAGATAGCGGTTGTTGATGAGACTATTGGTTTAGAGACTCTCCCTCCTGCTCCATTCCCAACTGCTCTCACCATGGAGAATCAAGTATATAAAACATATGATCCGGAGATGTATGCATGGTCGCACCCTGGGTCAACTTATTCTGACTACCTTGATCACATCAACTCGACACAGGAATGATCCAATGTTAAATAAATTGAGAATGAACATGAAGAGACTCTCCCCAATATTTCAATTCCTACAGACCTCACAATAGAAGAATGTTTCTTATACGATCATGAGACATATGCATGGTCATACCATGGAGCAACCTACTCAAAATACCTTGACCAAAACTTTCCAAATTAAGAGTGCACCAGCATTAAGAAGACTAAGAACAAACACACAGGATGAACACCGACGAAGGAGAAGGATTCCAATGGTTATTCATCTGGAGACTCAAGTGGACCAACAACTTTGAGAAATAAAATGACTACTCCTTCATCGAAAAAAAGTCACCTTTGACCTTCTAGAAGAGGAATCATCTGATGATCCCTCATCAGGTATGGAAAAGGTAATCTACATGAGTGAAGTCTGATCGGCAATCCTAAAACCATATCTTCGCAAGGATCAAAACTTCAATTCTCGTTGGACAACTCCCGTTCCTCACACTTATTCATCCAAAGCCGATGCTCCTGCTCTCATAAAATACACTGGAATTATTTCTTATGAGCTGACTGAGACTGGTGCTTCAGAGTATTCATCTGATGACAAGTTGCTTGATCCCAAGAAGGAACGAATTAAGAGAAAAAAACTGAAGAAACAAGAAGACAGGAATATTTGGAGTATGTCCACTTTCAAATACTATTCCTTTGAGGATAACTCCGATGATGGATACCTTTCATCTGACTCAAATGCTTCATCTAATATCCAACATGATTTCTCCGAGGATAACACTGATAATAGTTTATAATCATATGCTTCATCTCCTTCTCATCATTACGATCTCCCACCACATGCTCACAAAAAGATCAGCCAAAAACCGCCTTAATCATCGGCAACCCACCCCCTCCCGACCACATCGGTCTCCTTGTACAGCTTCTTCCTCTACTTAGGCCAAGGCCTAAGTATAGGGGGGGACCGATACCATCTGTATGTACCATCCTTCCCATCTCACGATCATTCCATTTCCACCCTTCTTCTGTACTTAGGCTGACAAGAGCCTAACTGTAGGGGGAACCGATACCCAATTGTATATACCCTCCTCATTCACATATCACGACCACCTCATTTTTGCACTTCTTCTATACTTAGACTGATCATAGCCTAAGTATATGGGGACGAACCGATCCATTTTTCTATTTTTCTTTTTCTCTCTATTACGCTTAGCCCGAGCTATGTCTTCTTTACGCTTCTTGTGCTCTGAGGACACAACACTCGCTAAGTATAGGGGGGTCTATATATACTGTGTATATATTTTACCCATATCTCGTACTTTGTGTAAGTACATATATATTTACGGGATGGGTAACAAACTTGAAAAAAACACAAAAACAAAAACAAAAACAAAAAGAATTTTTCTACTTACACTGATTGTGTCCAACCCAAAATTTTTGAAAAAAAATGACTTCTTATTCATTTTTGCATAAAAAAACTTAAAAAATATATCCCTTGAACAAAAAATTTAAAAATAGGAAAAAAAAGAAAAACTTGTGTCTACATTTCACACTTCATCCAGCATTACATTCATTTGCATATGTGAATATCTGTTGGGTTCTGAACCGAGTTATGAACAGAAACCGAGAGTGGTCTGGACTTGACCTTAATCCACCTAATTTTCAGAGGAACTTCACCGAGAAATAGGATTCTAGAAGCTTCAGGTCTTTGACATTATTCTTTAAGTTCAACATGACAATGTGCAACGTTTGACTCTTAGTGTCTAACCTGATCTCTTCATTCTAGATATAACTATGGAGTAGGGAATTAATTTGTACTCTCGCACTATGCACTTAGCTAAAATCAGACAGGATGTTGGAAGACTGTGTGAGTTTCTTTTCTGGTAGCGTGGAAATCTAAAGACCGGAGTACGGGTTGAAATAAAGCTTCAGAAAAGGGATGGAAGGCTGGGCTAAGACCCCAAAACATGTACGGAAAAAAATATTCTATATCCGTAGGGGCACAACAAGATCAAAGTAGAACCACCAAAAATCCAAATACAAAGAAGACACTACCAAATAAACTGACCAAAAAGGTCCAAGCTTCAAGAAAACCTATAGATCTTGGTGGAGACTCGGCTACACTGGCCAGCTTCACAAGGAGAGGTGACTACACTGGCCACCCACCAGTACATTTCTCCTTCTTCTAACTTCTCCCCCAATTCAATTGTGAACACATCACGACAGAACTTACAAGTAAATACTTTACACCTCGAGGACGAGTTACTGGAGAGGAGGTATGCGTGGTAGTCCGACATTCTGGATGAAAAGAGCTAAAACCTTTCACACACATGAGTCGATTGTTCAATGTGAGCCGAAACTGTGACAATGATGTGCGGAACTTGAAGGTTGTTTATTTTAAAATTTTAAGTCTCACAGAAGTTCCTCCAAACTAATAATAAAAAGGTCGAGTCTAGTTTCATTTTCACCTTCAGCTCATGGTCTTGGTATGGAACCCAATCTCATTTCACCTCATGGCATTTATTTTTAATGCTCAGAGACGAGCATGTTTTAAGTATAGGGGGATGATGAATATCAGATTCATCACTCTAAATCTCATTAATTAATCCCAAATCCCTCAAAATCATTGGAATTCTTGCGTTTATTCTGCATAATTAGAATTCATGCATGTTTTAATAAGAATTGCATTTTATCACTCATTTCTACACAAAATAAGAAGCCAAAAATCCCAGCTAAAATTCACATGTAAATAGCCTAATTTCCTGGATTTTTAATTAATTCATGCTAACTCGAATGACCCAAAACCACATTCACTTTGTACATATCACTACCAAGAATAAATGAAAAATACAAAAAAAAATCACTAACCCAAATAAGTGAACCAAAAACCCAAACCCTATTTTCAGGATTTCTGAACTAAAACCCTCATATCTTCCCCATATAGTGTCTGTTTTGATCATACTCACTTTTAAGCTAATGTACATTCAATTACCTTCAAAGCAAGACCAAGTTCAAGTGAATCGGAGCTCATATGTGAAAGTTGGGTTTTGGGCCTCTTTTGTACGTTTTGTATTTTAGCTGATTTTGACCTATAATTTTATGTACATAATTAACCTATTTTATTTTAGTTATTTTTCATTTGTTTTTCTTTAACGAAAGTTTTATTAAAATGTATAAAAATCTAAATCCAAACTGAGCTTGAAGTCAAAGAAACAAATTGAGTCCAAGTCTTCACTAACGGTCTATACAAAATTAGTCTTTTTTTATGTTTTATTTTATTTATTCTTTTTCTTAATTAATAAAAATCCAAAAAAAGATTAATATCTCTATATTTATCTCTGATTTTACCATATTTTTTTCAGGATTTTTATCTGGTTTAAAAATGATAAAATTATAAAACCCAAAAATCAAGATATTCTATGTACATGGGATACCCCAAAAATATCACTTTATGCAAATGATCGATTTTGGTTTTGATATCTCATGAAAGTTGTAGATCTCATTGAGATGAGAAATTTTTGTGAATAAATGTTTTCAATCCGAGGCCTTTTGCTATATATTTTGGATTTTACAAAGTTTTTATTCTCTGATTTTTGTGGTGTTGACACGTGGTAGCTCCTCGAGCTTCCACGTGTTAGCCATTTTTTGAATTTTTATTAATTTGTTTTTATAAAAAAATAAATTTAAAATCCGCACGTGCGAGGCACGTGCCCCGCCTGACCCCTTTCAATTTACCCCGCCGCCACGTGGCACATGGTGGGTCGTCAGATCTCGACCGATCGGACGACCACTGTTCATCGTCCTCATCTCCCACTTCCGTTGGAAGCACCGCCGCCAACATCTGGACCAAGATCAGGTCACTTATCTATTGAGAGGAGTCACTAAAATCTAGACCCATTTCATCACTCCCTAGGAATGGAAGCGTCATGGGTTATACAATCGTTTATGATTACATCACCATCAGGTATTCCTAATACATGTACAACCTGCATACTGGAAGGCCCAGAATAAACCCGAAGTATTAGATCAATTTTACATTGTCTACTTCATGGTTTTGTCATTAAGTTTCTCATTTGATCATTGGTAGTCGGTATCGATCATGTACTTTACAAAAGCATATATCTACCTAGGTCTTGATGATATACTTTCCAAAAGTATATATCAAACCTACAAATTCAGTCAAGCTTCCAAAGCGAGATGACCGTGCACGGAATTTGATTCTTCCCAATATCTCATGAGTGAGCTCATGTCTTCTAGTTCAACAATGAAAATGTATGATCCCTTTGAGAGATCGTATTACTCATATGCCCTTACATGCACACTAGCGTGCCGGTGTATAGACCTTGGTTAGGTCATCAACCTATTGGTCTGCCAAATATACATACTTAGACATATAGTAAGACATCTATCTCCGGTCAGAGGATGTGTGCCTATATCGTGATAGCATACGATATAGTACTTTGGTTTTCTTGATCTTGTTGAGTCAACTCTTTGACCTAACTTATATAACACCTCTAAATCTCTATTCCTATGCAGAGGACTTGCATCAAAAGTTCTGTTAGGTATCGGCCATCAGAGAAAGGATTGTCATCTCCTTCTCAGGCCAGTGATCATCTCTTAAAAATCATTTGATGGTGCTTGATGAGTCCTCAATCTAGCTTCTTAGATATTCATCCAAGCACCAGCCTCTATGATTCAATTATTGAATAAAGTGTTGTATGATTACTAATATGGCCATGATACATAACCCTAATTGTACTAAGGGACCTATTATGCAAATTAGTTATTCTTCATTTCAGATCAGGTAATGTATTTGCAATAGCATTTATTGCATAATGGTTCGCCATGGGCTCACATGTCCAACAGAATATTAGCATAATTACCTCTTAGCTTCCAGGTATATATGTAGTAGATACCGTAATATATATCGTTGATAAGATTCCATGGAAATATGAACCCAAAATTCCTCATGAGCTATGGTTTGGAAAAAAAGCTTAGTGTTAGACACAGGAAAATTTAAGGGTTGCTTGGTTTGTGTTATTACATGGATGCAAGAAGTTGGAACCTTGCACTTGATAGTTCTACTTCATTAGGAAAATAAAGGATGGCAATTGATACCTATATTACAACCTTGAGATTCTTAAAAGATTCCATCCTTGAGAATATGATTCTAAGATTACTTTCTTGATAATTAAAATAAGAATGAACTTAAGGGACTCATTAAATCCTAAGAAGATAATGAGGCTCCTAGAATCTAGAACCAAAAGGGATAATTAAAGATGAAGCACTCATACCTCTTCAAATCAGTTTGAGAGTGGTAAGATCACCTAGAGGGTATGGATTCCATGTATCAGAGAAATCTGACAATGATCAAACTTCAAAGACGAAGATTCTGAAGATCATAACATGGAAAGATGGATGTTAGGAATAAAGTCTAAAGTAGGCTTCATACACAAGTGTTGTGTATGGACCTTCGAGGATCCACCTATAGGAGTCAAACCCATTGGGTGTAATTGGATATTCAAGATAAAGAGGGGAACCTGATGAAAAGGTAGAGACCTTCAAAGAATGACTCACAGCCATGATATGCACACGGAAAGAAAACATCACATGCAATGAGAGTTTCTTTCTAATGACCCTGCTTAAACCCATTAGAATATCACTAACTGTACCTACACAACTTGACTATGACATATAGAAGATGGAAGTCAACATTGCATTACTCAATGATTACCTCAACGAGGAAATTCATATGAAGTAGCCCCATGGCTTCATTGTTGAAGAATGCAAGGTGTACAATCTAAAGGAACTCCATCTATGGACTCAATAAGTTTCTTCTATTAGAAAATTAGATTTGATGAAATTATAAATGTTATGATTTTAGATAGAATCTCGATGAACCATGTGAAGCTTACTGGGAGTGGCATTGTTTTCATCATGCAAAATGTAGATAAAGTCCTAATCATTTGGAATGATATAAGGACGATAATAAGTATTTTTTGATCTAATTTTTCCATATCATGAAACAAAAGATATCAAGGATGCCTCTTATATCTTGGTTTTGAAGCTGTTCAGAAGCAAAGAGAAGAGGACATTGGGATCATCACATTAGGGGTGAATAATATACATATTCCAATTCTTAGAATACTATAAGGAAAGCTTCTTTCCCTTAAGATATGGTACTGAACTATCTAAAGGTATATCACCTATAAGCTTCGAGTATGTGAATAACAAAGCTACATTCTCTAGTGCATCAGTTATGGGAAGCTCGAGGTATGCAAGATGCGTACGAAAGGCTAGATGTTTGCCATGTAGTGTGAGTTGTAAAATGTTACCACTTCTACTATGGAGATAAAACACTAAATTGCAGTAATAATCGACATCTTCAAAGGCACAAGAATTTCGAGATAGTGATCTCAAAGTCTTTATGAAATTAAGACTTTATAGATAGTGATCTAAAATGTCTTATCTACCGATAGCTTACTAGACTTAAGATTTTTCCTTAGTATAAGGACATCGGATATCCGGACATAAGGGTATCACTTATTGGTTTTTATAATTATCGAGTTATATTTACGAGGCACAAAAACTTCTTTCACAAGACTTAGTATTGGTTACATAAGATGCAACATTCGCATTGGATGCGAGAACTATCACTGGTGGATATGCAAGTATGTAAAAGGACTTGGAATAGTCTCTTGGGAGCATAGTGACTAGTTAGCCTACAAAGCTATTTTCTAAACAACTTATGATTAGCACATGAGTGAGAGTTCAAAGATTGTCCTATTAATGGAACTTCGGAATAGTGGACGATTGTTGGATATGTTATCCCACACAGAGCCATTATACAATAAATGTTATTACAATTCACTCATTAATATAGAATGAAGAATAACTAATTTGAATAATAGGTCCCTTAGTACAATCAGGGTTATATACGGTGCTTGGATGATATCTAAAGAGTCAGATTGAGTCTCAACATGCACCATTAAATAATTATTAATATGTGATCTCCAACTTGAGAAGGAGATGGCAATCATTCTCTAAAGTCCAATATCTAACCGACCTCTTAATGCAGATCCTCTACATAAGAATAGATATTCAGAGGTGTCAGATAAGTTAGGTCAAAGAGTTGACTTAGCGAGATCGAGATCACCAAGATCTATGTCATAGACTGTCACGATATAGGTATGCATCCTCTGATCAAAAAAAGATGTGTTAGTATGCATGAGTATTACATTTGACATATTGATTGGGTAATGATGTAATCAAGGTCTATACACTAGTGATATGATGTGCATATGAGGGCATATGAGTAATACGATCTCTCAAAGGGGTCATACAAGTTCACGTCTGAACCAGAAGACATAAGCTCACTCATGAGGTATCGGGACCGATCAAATTCCCTTCATGGTCATCTTGCTTTGGAAGCATGACAAGAATTTGTATGTATGGTATACGCTTGTGGAAATCATATGATCGATACTAACTCCCAAAGACCGAATGGGAAACTTAATGATAAAACCCTGAAGAAGACAATCTACAAGAGATCTAAAACTTTGGGTTTATTTTAGGTCTTCTAGTATACATAATATACGTGTAATAGGAATACTCGAGGGTGATATGATCATAAACGATTGTATAACCATGACTCTTCCATTCTAAGGGAGTGATGAAAGAGGTTCGGATTTTTGTGACTCCTCTTAGTGGAGGAGTAATCTATTATTAGTCCAAATGTTGGGCATTGATCTAAATATGGTTCATATGCAATGGGAAGATTATATTTATGTTTTCAATTTTATCAGATATCTATGAGAGGTCCCCGAGATTCGGATTTGAGATATGATCTCAATATCGAAGTCACCATATGTGGAACTTATAATCGCCATGTCCTTATCTCCAAGTATCCGTGGAGAAAGAACATTATTCTTGAAAGAGTTCGAGAATAATTCCATTGTTGAATAGTGTATCTGAGCATTGGGAAATTTATAAATAAATGTGATTTACTTATTAGGAATAGTATAAAGATGATTCATATTCTTTAGATACATGAGAATGGAGATCCAAGATAATAAAATATGATTTAATTATCAATAATATGAATAATGTAGATATCACTATCCATATTAATAATTTATATTATAAATATCATTTATAATATCTTAGAGATAGCTTATCATAAATAGTATTTACATATTAAGTATTGATGTGAATTGGATTCACTTTGGACAATTAATTGAACATACAATTTACATTTTATTTTAGATGTGTCAATGTGATTCACATTATTTAATGGCATGATTGTAATATTCACAAATTTAATTTGGAATTATTTTTGCAATTGATTATGTGAGATATTAAATCTCACATATTGGAAGAGGAAGCCACCTTCCTAAAATGGAGGGTGGACGACTACCTTTGACTATTTCAAGGTGGTCGTCCTCTCCATATATGGAAGGTGTCTAGTCTCTTCCTTATCCTTCTATGTTAATTTAGTAAAATTAAGTTGTATTGATGATACTGAAATATATGTAATTTGATTTAAATTAAATATTGTTTAGTTTTTATGCAAAATAATGGCCATTGAATGAAAATACAAATCAATCTCAACCATTGATTTTGTGTTGTACTTGGATTATGATCCATGAACTTCCAAAATACTATAAAAGAAAAGGCTACCCTAGTTGTTCTTTTATAATACATTACAAGCCTCTCTCTCTCATTTTCACACGCCCACTCTCTATATATTGTGGTCATCCACCCCTTGACGTAGAGAGAACTGTTATCGTCACTACACCATCGTGTCGCCACTTTGACCACTCGTGTATCTCTATCATCGTTGGTTCTCCATGCACGTGAATAAGACTTCGGATTTTATGTGATGAAATCAAGATATTTTTGTCTTGTATATTCATCTTGTATTGCAAGAAGCACATCTCTAATCAAAGTGCTAGCAATCATCTCCTATGTCAGGTCGGACTTGAGACAGACGGTTTCTTCCTTTAGTGACTTCAATCACAACCACGCTTCAAGGGGTATTCCTATATCATGTTTGTGGTTATGATGAAATGATTAGAGATGTGTTATCGAATCACGTGGTTTTATCTCTTTAACCTTTTTTAATAATTCTGCTACACAAGCAACTAGTATGACTAGTCGTTCCCGATCGCATTGGAAGTGATTTTTATGCTTATGTGATACGCTTAAGGCTTTTTCCCATAGAATTCACATGTACATATAGTTTTGTGCTTGGACTTAGAAATCAAATAAATTGGTTCTTTCCTATAATAGCAATTCCTATCTAGGGTGATTTCTTCGACATAGCTTAGTATAAATTATATATGCAAATTATTTTGCATGTAGAGTGTTGGAGTAAGGTACGCCTTCTATCCCATGCATGCATTCATAATTTAATGAGCATCGACTTTTCCGACTTCTTCCCTAGTTTTTCTAAGACCTAGAGTAATTGAGAATTAGAAATTTCAGGAAAAATCATTAGGCGTTATTGAAAAATACTCAAAAAAATTGAAAACACGAAGTTTAAAACAAAGAGTTCGCTAAATAAACTTTTAGCCAAATAAAATTTGCAATGGACTTCATTGTTTTGGGTTCATAAACCCTCGTTGTATTCATGTACCTTCCATAATGAGTGATGCATGACCCTTAGGGAATAGAGCCTGAATGCCAGCTTAGTACTTCCTTGATTATCGCCAAGGTTTATGAAATAATAACACTTCAATCGATGTGTGGGCGAGTAGAGCTGAGTCCACTTGTGGACTTAGTCTGAATTACTTGAGCATAGGGGTACTACGACATCAGGACCATGTCTCATCGTGCCACATCCGAGTACCCTGCAAGGGGAAAACATTTGATTCACCACATCGTCTTCCTCTATCTATATTCTTTGGATGAGTAACAGGCCCAGATTCGAGATCAAGGACCTTGAAAAAAAATACATTATTTGTTACAAAGGCAGTGGGAAGTACATGGCGTATGTTTAGTAGTATCCACTCGCCTATAAGGGAAACACTGAGGACATAAATTTGAGATATTTATTGCATACAATAAATAAAAACAGACAAGTAAATAACCAAATCTTCACATCTTCATCGGTGTTGAGTTGGTGAATACAATTGCATTGTGGTTTATTTGGATCTAGTTCAGGTCAAAGATCATAGTCCCACATATTTGTGTATTTTTCTCTTACCTCTATCCATTTCTCTTCTTTTTTTCTCATTTTTAGCATTTCCTCTTTACCTTGTCTTATCCTTTTCACTGCCATATCCTATATTCCTTATCTCACTCTTTTTTATCTCTCCAGATGATGACTCGGCAATGCTTAGTTTAGACACCGTGAACACTTCCCTTAGACTGACATCTCAAATAATTCGAGGCGATTCCAAAGAGAAAGATTCAGACTGTATGAACAGCTCTCAAGACTCCTCATTTCTTTCATCAAATAATCAGTATCACTCTTATCTCGATTTGTCTTCCTTCCGAATGGAGACAGAAAGATCTCCACTCTCATCCCTGATGAATACCCTTTCAATCATTCCT
The DNA here is from genome assembly GCA_037367405.1 of Ottelia alismoides. NCBI lineage: Eukaryota > Viridiplantae > Streptophyta > Magnoliopsida > Alismatales > Hydrocharitaceae > Ottelia > Ottelia alismoides. The sequence goes on along the minus strand of JAZKJV010005402.1, from coordinate 436,247 downwards.
TTATTTTGTCTTTAAAATCCTATCTAAATATAGGTAAATAGAGAAAACTTTTACAAATTAACTTTCTTACTGTTGTATGAAAATATTGCATAAATACATGTATTTAAATACAAAATAAATGAATTAAAGAAAAGAACGGAAAAAATAAAGGAAGTATTATAAATAATGATTGACCCTATACCCTAAGACTAAGCCAAGATTGACTTGGTCCCCAAGGAATAAAGTATGGGGAGATAAGGGTAAGTAAATACAAACAAAAAAACGTCATTACATAGAAACCATAAATGCCTCATACACTGTATATACACGAATCTTACACTAATTTATACACACTCTTACACACATAAAATAAAAAAATCAACATAAAACAAGTACACAAAATGTATAGAAAATACAAAAATAATTGCAAGTCAAAATAATGCACAATATGATTGGAACACGAATATGAAAAAGCAATAAACATAACTTCACATATCAATATCTTCTCCATACAAACTCAAAAATGATTAAACTAACCTTTATTGTAATCTAAATTAAGTTATCTAATTAATGAAGTTGATTTCATTAAAAATTGGAGTTAAGATACAAAAGTTGACTTTTTGGGTCCCATTGTATTATATACCGATATATTTTTATTCATTTAATTCATTATTTATTTTTTCCTTATATATTTTTGAATAATTAAAAATATTATTTGAATTATATTAAAAATATAAAACCATTAAAAATTTATTAAAAGAAACAATGCAATATAATATATAGGTATATTATACGTGTATTATACATACCCATATTATTTAAGTGTACAACAAAGTTCAGAAAATAAAATAAAATATATTTAAATATTTTGTAATTCTAAAATTCATGTACTAAAATAAAATATAAAATACAAAATAGAATATAAAATACACAATATATTGTTATTTAAACCTATAATGATACTAGTAAGAATCAACATATAATAAATTGTAGATAAATAAATAAAAATCAATAGTACATTAAATAAGAAAAACTTTAATGTTTTAAAACAAAATTATACAAATTATTTGATATTTTATTTCTATTTTCATTTCTATTTGCCTCTTCATAGATGACGTGGACCAATCAAGGAGTAGCCCTAGTTGACCTAGGTCAACTCCTCGCTTGGTCCAGTTTGTCATGTGTTCCACCCCCCCCCCCCCCATTTTCCCCTCATTTTCCTAATATATATAGACCTCTGCCACCCCCTATTCATTCTTGTGAATCCTTCTCCTAACTCTGATCTCTCATGTTTATCAAGAGTCGACACCAGTCAACCCTCGATTCCACCAAAAACCCTAACAAAGGTCATGTTGTGAGCATCATGTGTATATTCCTCCCCTCCTCCATTTTTGAAATTTTATCTATCTTGACTCACTTTAAACCCCTTGGATCAAAACCTGGAGCAATCCTATATGACAACAAGTGATTTCTATTGAGCCACAATGAGGAGGAAGGAAGTTTGAGGTGATTCAAACCCTCGCTGGAGTCCCTCCGCACAATCTCTGCTCCTAGATACATTAGGTAAGTGAGATTCTATTTTCTTTGCATTTTAGATTCTTAAAAGCAGTAACTTAGATCAGTCTTTTATTTCATTTAATTTGGTATATACTAGCGTAGATTCATTGATCGTAGTCTGCTAGAGCTCTAGGTTCCGGTTCTATTTCTGACCATATCTGACCGCCTCCTGATCGTTCAGCCATTTCCAAACATTCTCATGCTCATCTTCTTTCATCTTGATCCATTTTCACCCCAGATCTTTCTTAGATCTGGGAGATCAGCAATCCTTCTTTGCTTCTCACTAGAGTACCTCCGCCAAAACCATTCCATGACATCATTCCAACACATTTTCGAGCACATAAGGGGACGAGGAGCTTCACCCTCAATCCAGGATTCTTCCTGTGCATATAGGAACATCATAGAACCCCTTCGGGGGCTTGATTGTGTCCTAGACAGAAGCTCTGGGTCTTTGAAATTCATCGAACTCGAGGTCTCTCCTCAGCAAGATCTAGACCCATCTGAGACCTCCGGTCGTGGTAGAATCATCCAAGGTACATTTTGAGCCATCCAGCAATCGAAGAGATCCCTTGGATCAGGAGTTTTTCCTGATCGAATCTCGCCTACTAGATCCTCCTTCCCTATTCTTCCAGACATGCTCCTAGTCGTTGGATCAAGAACATGTGTCAGGTGTTGTAGGAGCCATCCAAACCAGAGACAAGCGACCGCCAGATAAGGGGGATCTAATCTTTGCCCTTCATCTGTGAAAAACCATCGATCATCCTCTACGTGCCACATGAATAAAAGGTGCTCCATCCATCATCTGCCTCCACCAATTGAGGGGTATATTGCACATTTCCCCTCTATTTTTTTGTATTTTACATTTAGTCCATAAACTTTAATCTGGCATTGGAATATTTCTGTAATATTTACATCAAGGACCCTAAGCTTTGTTCTATTTACATTTTAGTCCAATCCACAAGACCTCGTGTACTTGTGTTCATGTGGGGTAAGAATTTTGCGTGGATACCCTTATGGGTTTGTGTATTTTTATTTAAATCATGAACTTCGAATATACGATGTATTTTTTGTGAAATTTACATGCTTTTCCTTGTTATTATGAATAATTACATTTATACCCCAACTAGTGCAGATATTTTATTAAATTGTGGAAATATTTTATCTATGACACTGGACTTTATTTAAATATTATTAAATGCTTTGATACTTCTTGAAAATTGTAACTATATCCCTGTATGGTAGGTTTCATTTTGTAGTTGTATTTTGACTCTTAAAAGTATTATCATACATCTAAAAATTAAGTGAAATTATCTTAAGTGTCTATATCATATTATATCACATATATTTTTTGCAAGGTAACTAAAAATATTTTCCTATTTATTAATATAAAAAAACAATGCATTTCCCCTTGATTAGCATTTAAAAGTCTGTAAAATTACAAAATGTTTTAAAAATTCCAAAAAACACATGTGTATATATATATATTTAATTATCTAACAAAACATTTTTACAAAATATAAATTAAAACTCCTAAAAGTTGAAAAACTGAAGAAATGTTGTAAAAAAATCTAAAAATTCACACAAAAATCACAAAAATATGTTCTAAGCTTTCTGAATTTTCTTTAGGTTTTCTAGTATCGAGGAAAATTAAATTTGTGCTTAATCTGGATTGATAAATTTATTTTCGTAATTGACTATTTTTTTACTTTATGTCTTTATTTTTTTAAATCCATAAAAATTCCTAAAATTTATCCAAAAATCACCAAAAATATAGAAATTTTTATAAAACCAAAAAATGATTTATTTTTTTAAGTTTATTTGTTATATTTGAAAAATTCATAAACATCTATGTTATCCTTTGCTTTATATATTTTATTTATATATAATTATTTATTAGATAATAATATATATTTTATTTGAAAAAAATTAAAATTTACATAATTAGAAAACATACAAGATATAAAAATTAAAAACTACAAAAACATTTAAATATTTTTAATACACATCCTAAGTTGTTTATTTATTTATTTATTTTACTCTACATCTTGTGTTATGTTGTGGTTCAACCCCTACTTCTTGCGTACTATATAGATTTTTGTAGAATATAATAAATTTTAGATCACCTACATTTACTTGTTTAATCATTGTTGTGGGTTAATTGTTGATTGGCATGCTCGAGTTGAGTTTTGAGAGCGAAGAGAGGCATCGATATAGTGATTGTCATATCCGACTCGTTGGACACCATATGCCCTCCAAGATCGAATGTTAGGAACCTTGCTTGAGTGCCTCATGAAATGGCACCATCGTTGGGGAGCATTATTTTGTAGAGTATAGATCAGACACTTAGTCATTTATACCATAATTTATTTCATTGTATATTTCTCTCTTTATTATTCTATTTTTATATAAGATTATCCTAACCATTTTCTTGTTTGAATTTGTAGTAATACAATACCTTAAATAATTGAACTTTTTACAAAGTCCATTTTATCAAGTGATTGTTCACTTGAAGGATTTGATCGATTTTCCGTGATTTCATCGCTTTCTACTCTTTATTTCTCCCTATTTTCCCCTTTGTTTCCATTTGTTTATCGTGATTTGTGCTTTTCACCTTAATTTTTTATGCCTTGTGGGATGAGACCTTATATCATTAGGAGTGTATGTTCGACTAAATTAGGTACAAATCCCTGATATAGTTTATGATCCTATAGTTCTACGCTTGGATCTAGGGTGATTTACTCATTGCATTTCATATAAATTAGGTTTAAAATTTCTATTTTGCATCCAACATCGAGAGAGCTGGGAAGCATATTGCAATTCTTCTTACCGAGCTTCACATCATTTGATTTCTGACTTGCATTACTTTTCCATCTTCTCCCTCTAATTTTGACCACATAGGCCAATAATAGAATTGATCGATTTGTTAGGTCTTTGCATGAATATTACTCAAAACAAGTGAAAACTCATAAAAAAAATAAAGAAGGGATTGCTTAGAAAACCTTGACCTTATTAAAATTGATTAATTGAATTTCATTGTTTTGGCTTCACAACACCATCATTCTATACTGGTACCTTCTAGAGAAAGTGAGGCATGTTCCATATGGAATAGAGTCCAAATCCTACAAAGGGTACTGCCATGTCTATCGCATAGATTCATGGAGTATTGGTGCTTCTATCAAATGTGGATGAATGGGTCTTAGTTTGCTTGCGAACTTAGTATGAAGCATCGAGAATTTGCCATTCCCTTATGCGAGTGTCTGCCTCATTGTCTCGCATCCGAGTAGGTCCTTTTTTTCTTGAAGAGTTGGTCTCATGTATTGGTTTCACCTATCAGCTTCCCCTTTTACTTCTTTTGTAGAGTAGTGGTTCAAATATGATAATAAGGACCTTCAAAAAGTACAAACTATAGGTTACGAAGGAAGCGGGAAATACATGATAATTTTTCAGCAGTACTCACTCGCCTATAGGATTAGGTACTATGGACTAATTGACAAGATTGCATGATACAACCAATAAAATTAAAAAGATAATTGCCGAACTCTTACGGCCCAATGTGTTGAGTTGGTGAATTAATCCTTGTTTGTTGGTTTGATTGCTTAGTTTTAAACATGTCAAGATCAAAAATATCGTGCCTTTTCTCATTTCATCTTACACTCCTTTTCTCGTTTCCCCTTTTTTCACTCTCATTTCTAAGATTTCTCTTCTTATACCCTCTTGAGTTATTCACTTCATCTATTTTATCATCCACTTCTTTTTCTATGCCAAGATGTCGCATCTTGGATTGTTTTGGTCAGACCTTGCGAAAACCTACTTCAATTCCCAGATGTTGACATCTTCAATAATCTGGGGTGATCTTTATGAAGTATGTTAGGACCTTGTGAACTTCTCTTTGGACTCCTCGATCTTCACTTGTATCGAGGATCGAGATGACTCTTGTCTCGATCTTTCCCCTTCAACCACTTTCCTTAAACCAATAAATACATTGTTTGAAACAAACTCTTATCTCAAAATTTCTCATTCTTTTCTGAGTCTTGATCACGTCATATTTCCCAATGTAGATTCTTTACCCAATCAGGAGACCGAGTTATAATTTGATATTGGGATGACTCCCTAGAGACAATATAGGGGACCAACTTTGGATGAAAAAGTGGACAAGAATGAGATCAACAACGAATTGCTAGCATTAATCTAAGCCATTCAGCAACAGTTGATAGACCAAGATCTTGACTATGTTGTGTTCGGAGGGATAATGAATGATATGAGATGGGACAAAGAAAGTGGGTGAGGAGAGGAGGAAGAACTGCATGATGGAAATGACGATGACCAGCCTGCAGGAACCCATGGAGGAGAGAAGAGAGTTCGGAAGCCCAAACGAATGCTGAAGAGACATACAACCCTGGTGCTGACCAGGTTACTGAGTGGATCTAGATACTTATGATCCACGGATACTGCTAGTTGAAGCCATCATTGCTCCCTCATTTGCCAATCTTCCATGGCAAAACAAATAAAGAAACTTACATTCACCTGCAATAATTCAACAAGATATGCAGCACCATGCACTACCCCAACATCCCGTTGGAGGTAGTAAAGATGGCCACCTTTCCTTTTAGCATTCAGGATAAGGCTCCTTACTGGATCACTTTGTGAAAGTGGTAACGACTTGGGAAGGATTAAAATAAGCATTCTTGCACAAGTACTATCCTATGGATTGTCTGAATTAGATGCGAGCTTTGATCTCTAACTTCTCCAAAATTTCCCACTAACCATTTCACAAGGCATAGGAAAGATTCAAAGATCTCATAAAGAAGTTCCTCCATCATAAACTACCAATGACCAGCATGGTACAGAATTTCTTTAGGGGCTTGCACCAAGAAAGCTAACTTCTCATAGATGTCGCATGCAAAGGATGAATTTTAACAAGGATGAAAATGACATATGGTAGGTCTATCAATATATAGTTGAAGGCTCTGCCATCTTATCTTCATCCTGTGTGTTTTAGAAATCTCTAGCAATCTCGTACAAGCCAGTCAATGCAACATCATACCATGAAGAAGAGAGAGAGATGAGTTCCAAACTTGGCATCATCGGGAATCATCGCTCTAAGGTCGACACCATTAAAAACAATCACAAGGCCTTGAAAATTTAAATGTGATCAAAGAAAGAACAAAATTCCTAGACAAGTTTCTTGAGCTTCCGGTGAACATCATCCATGCTTGCCAGTTTATGAAGGAACTAGTCGAACACTCTTTCGAACCAAAGGAGCCATCCCATTAGCAAAATCAAGGGCCGCCAGGTTAGTTCTGCACATATACTACATGTAGACACCTGACTGGGGAACTTCATCACCATAATAGTAGATGGTGGTGTACCCCTTAGAGCCTCAAGCTTACCTCGAGCATTTCTATCCACCACCTCCACAAATCCTGGAGGTGAATGTCGCATGGGACAATGAACAAGCTCGTACCCATCTTAGAGAATAACCTTAAAGTTCGAACACAATTATCCATCTACTCATTCCTCATCAGGTGGACAGAACTTCCAGCCACAACAGAAGCAACACCATCAGTCTCCACACCAAAAGCAACAACTGGAGACAACATCAGTAGTACCAACAACCGACATATCACCCACCATACTATCAACAACAATTGACTTCTCAATATCTTAATCATTCCTTTCCTCCTCATTACCAACAATAGCAAATTCCTCTCATCAATCTCAATACTACCAGCAGTAGTCACAGTACCACCAGCAACATCTTCCTCAATAACAGATCTTCAGAGACCACTTCGATGAACGAGACCTTGGACTGCATGGCTCATCTATAAAAAACACGAAAAAGATGAATCATAAGATTGAAGACCTAACTATCATAAAGATAGTCATCCCTGCACAGGTTGAGGTGAACCCCAGCAACTTGAAAAGAAAGGAGTAGGAAGAATGTAGTGCAATATCAGCTTTTGTGATAAGTATGAATTCCTTAATGTTATATAATTTTATTAGTCTCAGGAGTGGTATAACACTCCAACCATCTTCTTCAGCAAAGGAGAAAGATCAAGCTTCTGACATTGAGTCTTCATCACCATCAGCTGAGCAAGAAGTGAAGTCTGGATTTTATGAGGAAGAAGGAGTAGCAACACCACCACCATATCAAAAAAGATAAAAAATGAAGAAAATAAAAAAATAATCATCAATAATGGCCAAGGCCATGTTGATGCATCCAAGGAGAAGTTAACGCCAGTAGTTGATCTCATGCAATCCACCACAACTGAATTTCCTATAGTTTTTTCACCTTTTGTTTTTGAAGGTTTTCCTATGCTCAACCATCTGTTTGTAGATAAGAACAACATTTCGCATAAAATGAGGTTTTTTATTATATACACGCTCTTTTTCCAGACGCTTTGAAATAAAAATCGTAAAAAAGCAACCATGTTTGATCCCAATACTGTGGAACATATTGCAAAACATTATGTTGAAGATCCAACTATTAAAAGCCATGGAGTGCATGCCAATTACGAAGAAAGGAATTAAAGAGGCATGTACTACAAAGCATCAACCCCACAAAAAGAGATGTCCAAGATCAGAGAAACACATTTTAACCATGGCAACTTTCAACGCAATAAGAAACCTCTTGATCAAGAAAAAGGATACGAGAGCACCTCTCATCAGATGCAAGATGTTTAACCAAGAGCTCGAAAGAACAATTCGTAATAGTGGGTCATTGACTAATCTGATGCCTACATCACTACTGAAAGAATGTTGGTTGGGACAGCTTAGAGCCACAAGAATAGTTCGTATACACTTCCATGAAGCGACCATGGGGAATTTTGGAGGAAGTCATTGTTACAATCCAAGGGATGTAATTCCTTGTGAATTTCATGGTGCTTGATACGAACACCTCAACACTCCTTCTACATTCCCCGATCATATTGGGAGGGTCGTTCCTTCGAATAACCGAAGAAGTGGTTGGCTATGGCACTGGAAAGATCACCTTTCCCTCAAGTAGTGACAAATGTACTCATTTTAATAATCCAAGTACCCAAGGCCATAAAGTCCGTGTGAAATGAGGGCGAGAAGATTAAGAAAAATATAGAAGATTGTGAATTCTTGACAAAAATCAGAGACATATCACAATTTTTGGATGATATTGAAACTCAAAAATTCCTCTCCAAGGAAAAATCCCTGGAAAGCACAATCAAATTTCCCTTTGTCCATGAATATGTGGTCCCTATTGATATGCTATCTGAACTTATTAAGACTGAACCATCCCATATAAAACTGAGATGAATTCATTGCATATCTTTCGGATGTCTTGTGCTTAGAGCCAAAGATACTCCAACTGGACAACACATATTCAATAGACTCGAAACATACCATTGAAGGATATTGAGAATCCTCAAGCGCATCACGGAAGCGTGTTGATCGCATCGTATGCAATCGGAGCAACTAGTCGTACTAGATGCTAGATGCAGCGGAAATTAAAATTTTAATCTTTAAAGATGAAACCACATGATCACGAGAACACTTCTCGGATCGTTTCATCAAACCACAAAGTACAAGGAATACCTCTTGAAGCGTGGTTGTGATCGCGAGATCCCAAAGTAGAGATCCTCCTATCTTAAGTCCGACCCACGGAGAATGCGCTTGCGGGCACGATGATGAGTCACGTCCTTCCCGCAATCCTTTGACGAAGATCCAAGCGTCGAGGCGTAGCAAAAAGATCTTCTTCCTAATACACAAAGTGGACGGCCACTTGAATATTAGGGAGACCCCACGAGAATGAGAGAGAGAGTAGAGTTCTTCAACTCAAGAATGTTGTTGTAACTTGGAAAGGCTACCCTAGCCCTCCTTTTATACTAGTTTAGGGTCCAATGGATCTCAATCCATGGGACACATGGATCCAAGGGCTATGCTTGTTCCATGCTAAATCAATGGCTATGATTGTTGTTGGTTAAAACCAACAACATTAATTTAAATTAAAATATGTTGCAACATTATCAACATAATTTAATTTAACTAATTAAGAGATAATGTGACAACAAAAAGGGAGTCAACCAACCACCCTAAATTATAGGGTGTTATTTTGTCTCCTTTTATTTTATCTTATTATTTCTTAATAAATTGCAATAACTATTATTGCAATAATATCCACCAAATTAATTCCAAATTAATTTGTGAATATTTCAATCATGCCATTGATCATTATGTGAATCATATTCACAACCCAAACTAATTTGTAAATTACATTTCCAATTAATTAATTAATGTGAATCCAATCCACACAATTAATTAACAAATGTTATTTACATAGATTCTCTCTCTTATATATGTATATTATAAATCATATTTATAACACACATATATCATGGATAGTGTTATCCACATTCTCTTAATCTTTGATAATTAAATCCCATTTAATTATCTTAGATAATCATTTTCACAATATGAATTATATTCATATTAAGCTTGATAATTAAATCTCATTTAATCATCAAGTCCTTGCTTGGATATTTCATCAAAAGAATTATTCTTGAACCCTTTCATGAATAATGTGCTTTCTCCGCAGATACTTGGAGATAAGGACAGGGCGATTGTATTATTCCACGTATAGTGACTTGGATATTGAGATCTTATCTCAAATCCAGATCTTACGAACCTCCCACAGATGCTTGATTAAATCAAGACCGCAAATCTAATCTTCTCATTGAATTTGAATCTCATTCAGACCAATGTCCAATATTTGGACTAAGATCAGATTGCTTCTCTACTGAGAGGAGTCACTAAAATCCAGACCTGTTTCATCACTCCCTCGGAATGGAAGCGTCATGGATATACAATCGTTTATGATCACATCACCATCAGGTATTCCCAATACCTGTACATCCTGCATACTGGAAGACCCGTGGTCAACCCGAAGATTAAGATCAATTTTTCCACTGTCTTCTTCAGGGTTTGATCACCAAGTTTCTCATTTGATCATTGGGATTTGGTATTGATCATATACTTTCCAAAAGCATATATCATACCTAGGTCTTGATCATATACTTTCCAAAAGTATATATCAAACCTACAAATTCAGTCAAGCTTCCAAAGCGAGACGACCGTGCACGGAATTTGATTCTTCCCAATATCTCATGAGTGAGCTCATGTCTTCCGGTTCAGTAGTGAACCTGTATGATCCCTTTGAGAGATCGTATTACTCATATGCCCTTATATGCACACCAACGCGCCAGTGTATAGACCTTGATTAGGTCATCAACCTATTGGTCTGTCAAATGTACATACTCAGACATATAGCAATACATCTGTCTCCGGTCAGAGGATGCGTGCCTATGCTGTGACAGCATTCAACATAGGACTTAGGTTATCTCGATCTCATTAAGTCAACTCTTTGACCTAACTAATCTGACACCTCTGAATCTCTATTCCTATGCAGAGGACCTGCATCAAGAGGTCGGTCAGATATCAGCCTATGTGAGAAAAGGATTGCCATCTCCTACTCAGGCTGGAGATCACATCTTAACAATCATCTGACGGTGCTTGATGAGTCCTCAATCTAACTCTTTAGATATTCATCCAAGCACCAACCTCTATGATTCAATCATTGAATCAACAGCTGTATGATCATTAAGACAGCCATGGTACATAACCCTAATTGTACAGAGGGACCTATTATGCAAATTATTTATTCTTCATTTCAGATCAGGGAATGATATTTGCAATAACATTTATTGCATAATGGCTCGCCGTGGGCTCACATGTCCAACAATCTCCTACTAGCCCAAAGAGCCATTAATGGGCTAATCATATAAACCCACACTCATGTGACAATCATAGGCTATTTAGAAATAGATAGGTAAGCTGATCAGTCACTCTGTTCCCAAAAGACTATGCCAAGTCCTTTTACGACACTTGCATATCCCTAGGTAACAGTGCTCGCATCCAATGCGAATGTTGCATCTAATGCAACCTATACTCAATCTAGTCAAAGCAGATATAGTGTCCTTGACACTATTGCTTAATAACTATTATAACCAGTATTTCCATAATCCTTATGAGAATACCCTTATTCCGGGAGATCACTATCTCTCAAGGTATCCACAGTTAAGACCTTTTAGATCTCTATCTATAAAGTCTTAAGCTTTTGAAGATAAGACTTAGAGATCACTATCTCTATAGCCTTGTCATCTTTGAAGATATCGTTATTTCTGCAATCAAGTGTTCTTTCTCCATAGTAGGATTAGTAACAGTTTACTACTCCCACTGCATGGCAGATATCTGGCTTTCGTACACATCTAGCATACACTAAGCTTCTCGTAACTGATGCACAAGTGCAAGCAGTTCTAGCATTCACTTCCTCAACTCTTTGAGGTGCTATTCCTTTAGATAGGTCAGTACCAAATCTCAAGGAAGGAAGCCTTTCTTGAAATTTCCAAGAATGGAATATGTCCAAGGTGTACTACAAATGTGACAGTCCCAATACCCTCTTTTCTTTGCTTCTGAACTCCTTCAGAACTAAGATCTAAGAGGTATTCTTGAGATCAAATCTCAAGGTATGGAATAGCCAGATCATAAAACACTTATTATCATCCTTATATCATTCCAAATGATTAGAATATTATCTACATTTAGCACGATGAACACAATGGCACTCCCACTAAGCTTCACATGGTACATCAAGATTCTATCTGAAATCATAACACTTATGATTTCATCAAATCTGATGTTCCAACTACAAAAAGCTTATTTGAGTCCATAGATGGATTTCTTTAGCTTTCACACCTTACTTTCCTCGACCATGAAGCCCTGGGGCTACTTCATTGTGAATATCCTCAGAGAGGTATTCTTAGAGGAATGCAATCTTGAATTACATCCTGAAGATGCAATAGTCAAGTTGTGTAGCTAAGGTTAGCAATATTCTGATGATTTTAAGAATGGTTACCGAAGAGCAAGTCTCATTGCAAGCAATGTCTTCTCTTCCGGTGTGTAGCTTATGGCTACGAACCGAGCTTTGAAGGTCTCTACCTTCTCATCAGGTTCCCTCTTTTCTTGAAGATCCATTTACACCTTTATGGGTCTTACCCATATAGGTGGATCCTCGAGGTTTCATATACAACACTTGTATATGAGGTCTACTTTAGACTTTATTGCTAATATCCATCTTTCCATGTCATGATCCTTAGGAGCTTCATCACATGAAGTCCGATCATTGTCAGACTTGGCTGACACATGGAATACACCCTCAAACTCATTTGAAGAGGTATTAATGTTTCATCTTTAATTGTCCTTTCAGTTTCCGATCTCAGGAGCCTCATTACCATCTCAAGATTAAATGAGTTCCTACACTTCATTTTCATCTTGATTCTCAAGAGAATCATCCTCTAAGAATCACATTCTAAGAGATGAGATCTTTTAAGAATCTCAAGGTCATAAAGTAGGTATCCAATACCATCCTTTATTTTCCTAATGAAGTAGCACTTTCAAGTGCTAGATTCTAGCTTACATGCATGGAACCTCATTAAGGATATATATTGTAGTCTCTACTACACATACATATCTGGAAACTAAGAGGAAATTATGCTAAATTTCATCATTGATCAAATCATGTCACACATGATCCAATTGTATCTCTCTACAACTCTATTGAGTTCAGGTTTATCTGGAGGAGTGAGATAGAAATGATATTCATATCTCCATAAGGTATTCTTTGAATTTTATCTAATAGGTACTTGCTACCTTGCTTAGATCAAATTCATTTCATTTTTCTTCAAACTTTGGTTCTAAACCAAAATTGTGAAATCTTTGAACATTTCAAAGGTTTCTCAGGTGAAGAGAAGAAATCTCATATCATACGTAATCATCAATAGATATCACATATCCATAATGTTTACTATGATATAGATGATCTACATACATTAATATGTATGAGATCTTGAATACCTTGACATCTAACACCATTCCCAGAGAAGGGTGTATTGGACATTTTACTATGAATACAATATTCATAAGTATGTAAGATTTGAAATTTTTAGACATTCTAAAGTTTCATATCTTACTAGTCTATTGATCACATCAGCAGACATACGTCTAAGACTTGATGCCAGATCATTGTCAAATGATCTTCATCCTCCTATTGATCTTATAAGGTTTGATTTTAAGTATTAGAAATCTTAATGAACCATTCATTAATTTTCTAATTTTGTGGAGTCCACTAGATGTTAGGTTACTATCTGAAATATTTCCATCATATCTCTTTATGATAGTTCTATCTCAGAATTCATGTTTATTTCCAACATTTAGAAACAAACAATGAGTGTACTCTACTATCTAGGTCATAGAGACATTCTCCAAGACTAAGGGCTCTCCCACTGAGAATATGAAGTCCATCTATCCAATAGAGATTGTTGTCACAACTACATCAATATCCATGTAGATGACTTTTAAACCTTAAGATCAAATTTCTAATCTTCTAATATATACATGCAACCAATTGCAAATGTTATTAGAAGATTGGGATACAATTGTTAGACTTTATCTTATGAAATAAGAAAGTCAGAGTCAATGATTATATGTAGATTATTCCGATGCTCTATCTGAGTCCTTCACTAAGGATTTTAGACAGATTTGATAGTCATACTATCAACACATCAACTTATTGCAGTATTGGCATTCATCCAACTCTTTGGATGTCATATGGAAGTCACAGAAGTAGGTCAACTCTTTGACTTTCCTTCTTACTCGGGTCCTACCCATGCTTCCACTGCGCTCTCTTCATCTATAAACAACCATTGTTCAAGACAAAGAATCTCTTATGTTGAATTCTAAGGATTTCAATACAAGAGCATTTCAACATTTATACATGCTTCATTAAATTCATTCAAAATGATTAATATGAAGCTTCATGAATGACTAGAGTATAGACAGTAGAATGATGACACTCATCATATCTACATACATCTTAACTCTTAGACTTAGGTTCAGGTAGGTATTCAAACATTTTGAATACATCATCTCTTTCGAGCCACCATTCTGCATAATACAGAGAACCATGTCATTCATGATTAAATGTCTAGAGCACATTTGTATGCCAAAATTTCTTCTTTTATTTTATAAGGATTATTCGACAATTACGATCACCATCTACATGTCACTTCCAAAGTACACTTCGATGAAGGATCAAGAACACAGAGACATACAAACCCTAAGGTGATGTCTTATTGTCTTATTTAATTGCCCTTCCTCATTATGTTGAGGGGACTTGCACACTGCAACCACATACATTATGTGTCCAATTGCAAGTACAATATCTGGATCATGAGTCCAATCCAAGATATTTTACTGGTTATTATTGAGTATAACATTGAGTGGGTTTAATGAAGGATTATCTGAAATAAGAAATTTGCATAAGGGTATATATTATATATATATACATATTTTACTTTGATTTAGGAATTTTTATATCAATGTTGTCTTACCTTGTCAACACTGAAAGTTCATTCCCTTAATCACTTTCAATGTAAGAGATATTCTTACCATTATATCTCTAGCAAGATCTGGGATCTCCTTTCCTATCTTCGTTGCATCCCAATAATATGAGAACCTACAACTCGGATAAAAAGAAGCGGGAACACATTCCGCCTTGCAAGTCCAACTTGCATCTCCCAATTCGGTCTTTAACACCCGGGCCCACCACCCCTAAGATGATGTTGACCCGTCATTAATTGAACCAACCGTCAACAGGCTTAATACTCGCTATACGCAATCCAATATCGCCCCAATAATATGAGGACCCGATATTGGGGTCACTACGTATACGGCCTTACTCTTTCGAGAAGCAAAGAACCCGATCCAATTAAATCATGCACAGGATCTGTCACTTCGGACAGGCGTCTCCCATACACAACAACTGGCGACGGAATCCTTTGCCTTGACGGGAGACCATGGATGTCACTTATGTGATCCTCCACCTCATATTCAAATTTTATAATTAATTATGGTGAATCACATTCACATAATTAATTCTTCCAAGGGAAATACACATCTATTCAAAATAGAGTGTTTATTGGTTATAATTAATTTATTCATATTAAATTAATCATTAATCCAATCATCAATCAACAAACATGTCTTTTACTTGAATAGTAGGTATATACTCAAAGTACGTATTATTCGAATTTTAATAATTAGAAAAATACACATTGTCTGTCTCCGGTATTATACAGTCCCTACCCGCTGTCATGGCCAGTACCGACGAGAGTGGGACGGACCACATACGTTGCAACCCGCGACCCCAATGCTCTCCGACTAGGCACCACATCCGCCTCGGGAAAGGATAATACCAGATAGACCATCATGTACTTTGAGATGTTCATCGGTTTTTCAACCGAAATTATACCATATAATATAAATCAAAACATTTTTGATTATAAGGAGATTTGCTAGACAAATCCCCAATCCTATTCAAGCAAAAGGGTTTTTCATGTAAAAGTTGTCCTACAACTATTGTAGGATAAACTATAGTTTTCATGAAGGCAATGTTTGTTGATGAACCAATGATCAAGATCTAATATCTCATCATTGTGGTTTAGGCAAGTGTCATTCAATGAAATAATTATTTCTTTAAATATTTCACAAATATTTATCACTAATTATTCCAGAAAATTAACAATTAATTTTCATCATGATAATTGAATGACATATCACAAGGTTCAAGATCAAGAAATTGTTAATTTCCAGCAGTGACCCCCAATCACTAAAATTAACTTATCTTGATCAATTTAAATCCAAAAAATGCAAACTCAGTTTCCAAAGATTGCCTATTTGATTTATTAAAGAACCCAAGTGATAATTCACGCATTTCTAGGCGGATTAAAACCGTAATTATCTCATTAATCACGTTCAAATCCGCAGTTCCCGCAACAGTGAATATAGTCATATTCAAAAAGCCATATCTTGAGCAAATGAAGTCCAAATTTAGTAAACTCAAGTCCTATGGTTTCCTTGTTTAATGGGGAACAAAATCCGATTGAAAATTTCGTGTTTAAACAATTTAAACAGTACAGAAAAATTCAATTAGACAGAGGTGCAAAAATTGAAATGCAGTAAAAATTTCGCAACCCTTTCAAGAACCAAATCGTCTAAGGTCTATGGATCATATCCAAAACCTTATTCAACCTATGGCTCTGATAACACTTGAAGGATATTGAGAATCCTCAAGCGCATCACGGAAGCGTGTTGATCGCATCGTATGCAATCGGAGAAACTAGTCGTACTAGATGCTAGATGCAGCGGAAATTAAAATTTTAATCTTTAAAGATGAAACCACATGATCACGAGAACACTTCTCGGATCGTTTCATCAAACCACAAAGTACAAGGAATACCTCTTGAAGCGTGGTTGTGATCGCGAGATCCCAAAGTAGAGATCCTCCTATCTTAAGTCCGACCCACGGAGAATGCGCTTGCGGGCACGATGATGAGTCGCGTCCTTCCCGCAATCCTTTGACGAAGATCCAAGCGTCGAGGCGTAGCAAAAAGATCTTCTTCCTAATACACAAAGTGGACGGCCACTTGAATATTAGGGAGACCCCACGAGAATGAGAGAGAGAGTAGAGTTCTTCAACTCAAGAATGTTGTTGTAACTTGGAAAGGCTACCCTAGCCCTCCTTTTATACTAGTTTAGGGTCCAATGGATCTCAATCCATGGGACACATGGATCCAAGGGCTATGCTTGTTCCATGCTAAATCAATGGCTATGATTGTTGTTGGTTAAAACCAACAACATTAATTTAAATTAAAATATGTTGCAACATTATCAACATAATTTAATTTAACTAATTAAGAGATAATGTGACAACAAAAAGGGAGTCAACCAACCACCCTAAATTATAGGGTGTTATTTTGTCTCCTTTTATTTTATCTTATTATTTCTTAATAAATTGCAATAACTATTATTGCAATAATATCCACCAAATTAATTCCAAATTAATTTGTGAATATTTCAATCATGCCATTGATCATTATGTGAATCATATTCACAACCCAAACTAATTTGTAAATTACATTTCCAATTAATTAATTAATGTGAATCCAATCCACACAATTAATTAACAAATGCTATTTACATAGATTCTCTCTCTTATATATGTATATTATAAATCATATTTATAACACACATATATCATGGATAGTGTTATCCACATTCTCTTAATCTTTGATAATTAAATCCCATTTAATTATCTTAGATAATCATTTTCACAATATGAATTATATTCATATTAAGCTTGATAATTAAATCTCATTTAATCATCAAGTCCTTGCTTGGATATTTCATCAAAAGAATTATTCTTGAACCCTTTCATGAATAATGTGCTTTCTCCGCAGATACTTGGAGATAAGGACAGGGCGATTGTATTATTCCACGTATAGTGACTTGGATATTGAGATCTTATCTCAAATCCAGATCTTACGAACCTCCCACAGATGCTTGATTAAATCAAGACCGCAAATCTAATCTTCTCATTGAATTTGAATCTCATTCAGACCAATGTCCAATATTTGGACTAAGATCAGATTGCTTCTCTACTGAGAGGAGTCACTAAAATCCAGTCCTGTTTCATCACTCCCTCGGAATGGAAGCGTCATGGATATACAATCGTTTATGATCACATCACCCTCAGGTATTCCCAATACCTGTACATCCTGCATACTGGAAGACCCGTGGTCAACCCGAAGATTAAGATCAATTTTTCCACTGTCTTCTTCAGGGTTTGATCACCAAGTTTCTCATTTGATCATTGGGATTTGGTATTGATCATATACTTTCCAAAAGCATATATCATACCTAGGTCTTGATCATATACTTTCCAAAAGTATATATCAAACCTAAAAATTCAGTCAAGCTTCCAAAGCGAGACGACCGTGCACGGAATTTGATTCTTCCCAATATCTCATGAGTGAGCTCATGTCTTCCGGTTCAGTAGTGAACCTGTATGATCCCTTTGAGAGATCGTATTACTCATATGCCCTTATATGCACACCAACGCGCCGGTGTATAGACCTTGATTAGGTCATCAACCTATTGGTCTGTCAAATGTACATACTCAGACATATAGCAATACATCTGTCTCCGGTCAGAGGATGCGTGCCTATGCTGTGACAGCATTCAACATAGGACTTAGGTTATCTCGATCTCATTAAGTCAACTCTTTGACCTAACTAATCTGACACCTCCGAATCTCTATTCCTATGCAGAGGACCTGCATCAAGAGGTCGGTCAGATATCAGCCTATGTGAGAAAAGGATTGCCATCTCCTACTCAGGCTGGAGATCACATCTTAACAATCATCTGACGGTGCTTGATGAGTCCTCAATCTAACTCTTTAGATATTCATCCAAGCACCAGCCTCTATGATTCAATCATTGAATCAACAGCTGTATGATCATTAAGACAGCCATGGTACATAACCCTAATTGTACAGAGGGACCTATTATGCAAATTATTTATTCTTCATTTCAGATCAGGGAATGATATTTGCAATAACATTTATTGCATAATGGCTCGCCGTGGGCTCACATGTCCAACAACCATAGTTGTTGAAGTCATTACCGAACTAACTCCAACCCTATCAGAGCTGAAGCCATTACCCCCATCAATGAAGTACGCCTTCCTTACAGGTGGGAAAAACATGTTCCCGGTCATCGTCAATTCTCAGTTGATCGTGGGTCAATAATCTCGTTTCCACAAAGTTTTAGAGAGAAACTGCAAGGCTATTGGTTAGAAAATTTCGGATCTCCACGGTATAAACCCTTTATTGTACTCACATCACATCTATTTGGAAGATGACTGCAAGCCTTCCCATGAGTTTCATCGTAGGTTGGACCCAATCCTTTGAGAGGTCGTGATGAAAGAAATCATGAAGTGGTGCTTTGTAGGATTTATCTTATCCCATCTCTTATTTAAAATGGGTAAGTTTGTAGAATGTTGTTCCCAATAAATAAAGGATCACCATCGTAATGAACAATAAAGGAGAGGAGATTCCAACCAGGGTACCCACTTTTTGGCACGTTTGTGTGGATTATAGATGACTGAACCTAGCGACCAAGAAAGATCATTTCCCTTTATCTTCATTGATTAGATAGTTGAAATACTTGGGGAAAAGGAATATGTTTCTTGGATGGGTATTCCAGATATAATCAGGTTCTATAGCCCCTAAATACCAAGAAAAGACCGCCTTTACCTATCCATTTGGGATGTATGCTTTCAAGCGTATGTTGTTCGGACTGTGTAATGCCCCTGCTACACTTCATATATGTATGCTGGCCATATTTGCAGACAAGGTGGGTAGTTTTTGTAAAGCCTTGAACTTGGCATATCTCAGATCCTATATAATAAGATCCGTCTCGTCAAGAGAAAACCAACGAAATTTGATTCGTGTGAATCAGACTTCGTTTCGAATTGTTATGATTTTCGGAAGGAAGAGAAGGAAGGCTAAGATGTCATTAACCCATAATGATTGTCATTAAGATTAATTAAACATGATTAAAGAAACTAATGACGTATTGAAAACCGCTAATGATCATTAGTAAACACTAATCAATAGTTAGCAAAAGATAAGCCTAAGCTGCGAAAGTTAAATCGCGATTAGTGAAAGTTAATCACGATTAGTGTTAATTAAGCGTCATTAGCGAATCTAGAATCCTCTGGAATGTTCTAACTTAAGCCCCAAGTTTGGGATAGGTTTTGGCTAAAACCATGCTCCAAAACCATGGGCTGCTAAACCATGGTTAAGGCCTAAACCATGGTTTTCTAACCATGGTTAGTGGCTTTCCGGGGCCTATAAGTAGACCCCCCTACCCATTCATTCTCTACAACTTCCAATACCACCACCACCCCAAGGGCTAAGGTCGAGAGGTCGGGAGGAGGAGTGGGAGGCGAGGGAGGAGCGCTAGCGAAGCGCTGCCGGGAGAATGAGGAGGAGAAAGGTACGATCTTCTCTTAGTTGCTTCGTAAGCTAGGCTTTCAATTCATCCTCTTGTTCTTCCAAGTTTTGCTCTTGATTCATCTTTCTTTCCGATTCGTTTTCCTGTTGTGGTTCGAGGAGAAATCTGTGTAACACCCTACTTAGGTGCGGGTGGTTATGCACGTCAGTGACCCTGTGATTCGTCACACGTTCACTTATCTAAGACGCGTGGTGTCTACCGATTCTCCATCGTTTATGTTTCTATTCTTTCTGTTATGCTTTTTTAGTTATTTTCATGGAGAAATCTGTGTAATACTCTACTTAGGTGTGGGCGGCTATGCATGTCAGTGACCCTGTGATTCGTCACACGTTCACACATCTAAGACGCGTGGTGTCTACCAATTCTCCATCATTTATGTTTCTATTCTTTCTGTTATGCTTTTATAGTTATTTTGATGGAGAAATCTGTGTAATACCCTACTTAGGTGCGGGCGGCTATGCACGTCAGTGACCCTGTGATTCGTCACACGTTCACTCATCTAAGACGCGTGGTGTCTACCGATTCTCCATCGTTTATGTTTCTATTCTTTCTGTTAAGCTTTTATAATTATTTTGATGAAGAAATCTGTGTAATACCCTACTTAGGTGCGGGCGGCTATGCACGTCAGTGACCCTGTGATTCGTCACACGTTCACTCACCTAAGATGCGTGGTGTCTACCGATTCTTCATCTCTTGTTGTTTGAGTATATTCTTTCAGTTTTGTTGTTATTTTCCTCTCGATTGATTTTATAGAGGAAACTCTTTTCTTTTTTATTTTTAAATTTGTCCCGATATAAGGGGAAACTCTGCCGAAATTTTCGAGAAATATGTCCCGATATAAGGGGAAACTCTACCGAAATTTTAAGAGAAAATATGTTCTTTGCGTTCTTCGTGTTCTTTGTGTTCTTCATGTTCTTCGTTTGTTCTTCGCGTTCTTAGCGTTTTGATACGAAAATGAAATTTGATCTTTTCAGGAGCCTTAAAATAGCCTTTCAAAAAAAACGAAACACGGATAAAGCCTTGCATACACGAGAGAGAGCTCGATTAGGTAACGAAATCCTTCCTTTTGCTGTTGGGTTTTCAAACGAGTTTGTTGAAATTCTTGATTTTATTTTCTTTGCTATGAAGAACCCTAATTTTGGCTATTTTTGAAAAAGTCTGAAAAGTTGCTTTTTGATTCCCTCTAAAATACTGTTTAAGCATCAAATTGATGCGGTGGCTTTGAAAGTTAGGGTTTGGGAGTTAAAATAGGCATAAATACGAGTATATATGGTTATGAATAATATATATGTGAGTCTATACTAAATATTGCTAATAATGCAAATCGAAGATTTAATGAAAGAATTACATCATGCGAATTGATGTGGCTTGAGTTGGATCCTGAAAAGGATCGTGTATCACGTTAAGGATGATTGGGAGTAGAACTACCGGTCGGGCATGCAACCTGTAGGTTTGTCGGAAGGAACTCGTATTGGCATTTCCCTACCTAGGTGGTACACGGTTGCCCTGTTATGATAAGTGCGCACGGAATGAATGTTTTGCAACGTGTGGTACCGGGAGCCAATATCTTGGGGCTGAACGGCGGAAGATGTAGTCGTGCCATGTGGAGGCACGGGTGGTTCAATAGCGGCAGGGTTACGGTAACATGTATTTAAAGCCGCTAGGTTATATGATTAAATGTTAGCATGAGGTTTTAAGCAACCGAGCCCTCGAGGACGGTGTGCTCATTTGTTTTTCCAGGCTGAGGGTTGAGACCCTGTTTAATAAAAGAAAAGGAAATTTCCAGGGTAGTATTGGAGGATTGGTTGAGGCGACGTGCGGAGGCATAAGCTTACTAAGATCAACACAATCTCCAATCCCAAAGTGTCCACAGCTTCGGAGTCCAAGAATGGTGGGGTTCCCCTGGACTAATCCCTGATGTGGAATAGAAAGGAATAGGACTTAAATTAATGAAAAGGAATGGAATTTTTGTGATATCAAGTTTTGAAAAATTACACAATTTGATTGCTTTTCTCTTCTTCGTTACTTAGCATTCGCTAATTTTTATCCTATGATTTATGGAAAACCCAACAGTTATCGGTGAGCTATCGCAAGGACTTTAAAAAAAATTCATCCAGCTTATATATTAGACATCCAGCCAGCCACAACAGCTTTACTTTTTACGGTAGTTAGTAATCTTTTGTATATTTTCCTTTCAAGCTGATGTACATGTAAATGGTTATAGTGGGACAGTGTATCATCTGAACTTTATTTAGTGAATGGAACAGTGTTGAAATACTTTCTTCCAAGTATTTTTATTTGCAGTCTATTTCTGAATGTTAGTTGTGATTGTTGAATAAATTATTGCTGAGTAATCAGATCCGGATATGGGAGGATCCGACGGCCCGGGAATCGGGATCGTGATAGATTGCTATCAGAGAAAGGTTACTCCAGTAATTTATTTAGTAATTATCAACTATGAGCGGTATTCAGAAAACTAAGGTTGTATTAAGATCCTTTGATCTTAATAACTGACTGTTGTACCATTCACAAGTCATTGTCCCTTATGTACATCATGCTAAGACATATAGGATCTGACCTTTGACCTTGACTCATCTCAGGATCATGGAAGACCAAGACGTGTCTAGACTATTAGCGGCTATGATGGCAATGCTCCAAGACATGGGGCAAAGGCAACAAGCATTGGAGGAGAGACTCAATGCACAGGCTGAGAGACCCGAGGCATCTAAGCCTGCGGATGCTAGGATTGAAGGTTTTGTCCATCTTTCTGAGGAAGAATCTAGTTACCATCCTTCAACTGAGTCTGCTCCTACCCCGGTTGAAGGAGCAATGGAGAAGGCCCTTCTTAGACACCAAACATTACTAGATAATTACCGAAAGGGAAAGATTCCTCGATTCAAAGGAATAGAGACACCTGCCAAGGTTGAGTTATGGATCGATGATGTTACTAGGATGTTGAGGATAATCCATGCACCAATTGACACCTGGGTGCACTTTGCTTATTACTCCCTAGCAGATTATGAACAACGATGGTGGAGAGCAATTTCCAAGAAATTAACAGATCCTGTTCCATGGGATATCTTTAAAGTGAGGTTCCGAGCTCACTTCTGTCACTCTCATTGGGAAGAATTAAAGAGGAGAGAGTTGGCTTCTCTGAATCAGGGCTCTAAGACCGTACGAGATTATCATATCCACTTTACTGAGCTACTACGGTACTCACCAGCTTTAGAAGCTTCCCCACAAGAGTGTCTTACCGAATTTGTTAGCGGTCTTCAGGGAGATTTGAGAGAAAAACTTGCAGGTTTTAGAGCCACCACTATAGATGAATCCATGGACATCGCCTCTCGTATTGAGATGGAGAGGGATGAAAACCGCCAAAGAAGAAATTTTCACTTTAATGGTGGACCATCCAAAAGCAAGGCACATTATAATCGTAGAGATCGTCGCTATCATCCAGCTGGTTCCAGTATAAGCTCACTACAAACCTTAGGTCAGGAATTATCAGGAAGAAGGGGTTTCTCTAGACCTCCACTATATCCTCGCGACTCAGCAGCAGGAGCTAGCACCTCTGTGGCTGGATCTTCAGCTCAAACAAGAGCACGGGTGTGTTTTTACTGTCATCAGGAAGGCCACATCAAGAAAGATTGTCCGAAGTTGAGAGGTTCAGGGTTTAAATCAACCCCAATAAACAGTATAACATCCACCTCGAGCAATGGAGCAACATACGGAGGAAGACATGGTAGAGGTCGGGGCTCACATGGAGCGTCTCCTACACAACAACCACCACAAAGTGTTGCAGGTTCTAGCTTGCCTATTCCTAAAGGCTAGCTCAATGAAATCACTGAAGAACAAGACTACAATTCAGGCACAGTCGTATGAGGTACCATTATTGTTCATGTCTTTTCAGTACATACCTTATTTGATTCTGGTGCTTCACATTCATTTATTGCTCGATGATTAGTACCCACTTTGGGTAAGATACCAGTAGAAGTATAACATTCCTATCTGATCAAGGGACCATGAGGACAAGTATTTATAATCAGAGAAATCCTGGATAATTACATAGTAGTGATAGCGGGACATCAGTTACCCGATTCACTAATACTAATAGAAATGGAGGACTTTGATCTTAACATAGGGATGGATTGGCTAGAAAGGCATCATGCATGTCTTGACTGTTTTCAGAAGACAGTAATGTTTCACCTTCCTAACTCGATAGAGTTCCAGTTTATTGGAAAGACATCCAATGATAATATCGAATATATCTCTACATTGAAGGCACAACAATTGTTAGAGCAAGGGTGCCAAGGTTATTAGCTTATGTAACCACTACATCAGGGTCAGACAGAATGATGGAAGATATACCTATAGTGTGCAAGTTTCCTGATGTATTTCCAGAGGAACTACCTGGATTAACACCTGAGTGAGAGATTGAATTTGAAATCTCTCTCATACCTGATACTCATCCTATCTCTATCCCTCCGTATAGGATGGCACAAGCAGAGTTACGAGAGTTAAAAGTACAATTGCAAGAACTGTTAGATATAGGATTCATTCGTCCTAGTACTTCACCATGGGGTGAACCTGTCTTATTTGTTAGGAAAAAGGATGGGTCAATGCGGTTGTGTATTGACTATAGACAACTAAAGAAGAGGACAACAAAGAATAAGTATCCACTGCCAAGAATAGATGACCTCTTTGATCAGTTACAGGGTTCAACTGTATATTCCAAGATTGATTTAAGATCTGGATACCATCAGTTTAAAATTAAAGAAACAGATATTCCCAAGACAACTTTTCGAACTAGATACGGGCATTATGAATTCTTAGTTATGCCTTTTGGACTAACAAATGCCCCAGCAGCCTTCATGGATCTCATGAATAGAGTATTCGAGGAGTTCTTAGATCACTTTGTAGTAGTCTTTATTGATGATGTGCTTATTTACTCCAAGGATAAGTATCTGCATGAACATCATCTCAGGAATGCACTTGAAACTCTAAGGAAGAACAAACTGTATGCTAAATATAGCAAATGTGACTTCTGGCTATCTGAAGTATCTTTCTTAGGCCATGTTATTTCTGGGGAAGGTATATCAGTTGATCCTACAAAGGTTAGTGCGGTGATGAGTTGGGAACGCCCGAAGACTGTCACAAAAATACGATCTTTTCTGGGATTAACTGGATATTATAGAAGATTCGTGAAGGACTTTTCACGAATAGCATTACCAATGACTAGACTAACTCAGAAGGAGATCCCATTCTTATGGTCTGATACATGTGAATCTAGTTTTCAGACACTGAAAGAATGACTAACATCTGCACCAATCCTTACTCTACCCTCCGGGAGTGAAGGGTTTACAGTGTACACTGACGCATCTAAAGAAGGACTTGGGGCGGTTCTTATGCAACATGGTAAGGTAGTTGCATATGCATCACGACAGCTCGGGACACATGAGAAGAACTACCCAACACATGACCTTGAATTAGCTGTCGTAGTTTTCGCTTTAAAGATATGGAGACACTACCTGTATGGTATTACTTTTGAAATCTTCACCGATCATAAAAGCTTGAAATACTTGTATGAACAAAAGGAGCTCAATATGAGACATAGACGGTGGCTAGAGTTGTTGAAAGATTATGATTGCACTATCTCCTACCACCCAGGTAAGTGGAACGTCGTAGCAAATGCCCTTAGCAGAAGAATTTATTCACCTGGGTTGGTGAGTGCTATCCACTTCTGGGGTTTACTATCAATGTTAAGTGAATGGAAATCATTTGATAATAGTACTGATACTATAACTATTCCTCACCAATACAAACCAGAGATCTGGGATAGAATAAAGAAAGGAGAGGAGGATGATCCAATCCTTAAAGACTTGAGAAAACAACTTGAGAAGAATGAGATAGAGGGATTCCAGGTACAAGATGGGTTACTATATAACCATCACAGAGTTTGTGTACCAAACATACCTGAACTAAAGAAAGACATCTTACGAGAAGTGCACTGCTCAAGATTATCTATTCATCCAGAAATTACAAAGATGTATAAGGATCTTCATTCATACTTTTGGTGGCCAGGAATGAAGAAAGATGTTGCTGAGTTTGTGAATTCATTATACCTAAATGGAAATGGGAAAGCATTTCCATGGATTTTGTTACTAGCTTACCTCAGACGACTGGTAGTAAAGATAGTATCTGGGTTATAATAGATCGTCCGACAAAGGTAGCACACTTTATTCCGATAAGCTTATCTTTCACTCCAGACTAGCTTGCTGAGTTATATATTACACATCTGATTCGCCTCCATGGTATTCCAAAGGAAGTAGTTTCTGATAGAGATTCACGATTCACCTCACACTATTGGGAGAACTTCATGAAAGCCTTAGGTACACAATTATGCTTAAGCACAGCATATCATCCACAAACAGACGGTCAGTCAGAACGTACGATTCAGACACTAGAGGATATGCTACGAGCATGTGCCTTAGAATGGGAGGGATCGTAGTCTACTACTCCTTTGTGTTGGCAAGAGGTCGGAATAAAGAACCTTTATGATTCAGATAGACTTCAGGAGACACGGGAAGATGTAGAGCTCGCTAGAAAAATACTATTAACTACCCAGAGTCGCCAGAAAAGTTATAGTGATACCAGACGAAGTGACCTTGAATTTGAGGTAGGTGACTTTGTATTTCTCAAAGTATCACCTATGAAGGGTGTTCAGAGGTTTGGCTTGCGTGGGAAGTTAGCACCCAGGTTCGTGGGTCCCTTTGAAATTATTCAGTGCATTGGAAAAGTGGCATATAGACTTGCACTTCCTCCACATCTTTCGACAATACATGATGTATTTCATGTATCAAATCTGAGAAAATACATTAGGGATCCAAAGCATAAGATAAGTTATGATGATTTACATGTTGATCCAGACTTGACATACCAAGAGATACCTGTACAAATACTTGAAAGGGATATCAAGAAGTTGAGAAACAAAGAGGTGCCTCTAGTTAAAGTATTGTGGCGGAACCAAGAGTTTGAAGAAGCCACATGGGAACCTGAGGCATAAATGAGAGAGAAATACTCGTACTTATTTGAACTATAACACTATGTATTATGTATATCTTCTTTATAAATGAAATGACGTTCATTCTCTTTAAGGTTGTTATGATTTCAATCCTCTTTAAGGTTGTTATGCCTGCATTTCTAGTCTCAAGGACGAGACTTACTTTAAGGTTGTTATAATTGTAAAGCCTTGAACTTGGCATATCTCGGATCATATATAATAAGATCCGGATCGTCAAAAGAAAACCAACGAAATTTGTTTCGTGTGAATCAGACATCGTTTCGAATTGTTATGATTTTTGGAAGGAAGAGAAAGAAGGCTAAGATGTCATTAACCGATAATGATTGTCATTAAGATTAATTAAACATGATTAAAGAAACTAATGACAGATTTAAAACCGCTAATGATCAGCAAACACTAATCAATAGTTAGCAAAAGATAAGCGTAAGCCGCGAAAGTTAAATCGCGATTAGTGAAAGTTAATCACGATTAGTGTTAATTGAGCGTCATTAGCGAATCTAGAATCCTCTGGAATGTTCTAACTTAAGCCCCAAGTTTGGGATAGGTTTTGGCTAAAACCATGGGCCAAAACCATGGGCTGCTAAACTATGGTTAAGGCCTAAACCATGGTTTTCTAACCATGGTTAGTGATTTTCCGGGGCCTATAAATAAAACCCCCTACCCATTCATTCCCTACAACTTCTACTACCACCACCACCCCAAGGGCTAGGGTCGAGAGGTCGGGAGGAGGAGTGGGAGGCGAGGGAGGAGTGCTAGCGAAGCGCTGCCGGGAGAACGAGGAGGAGAAAGGTACGATCCTCTCTTAGTTGCTTCGTAAGCTAGGCTTTCAATTCATCCTCTTGTTCTTACAAGTTTTGCTCTTGATTCATCTTTATTTCCGATTCGTTTTCCTGTTGTGGTTTGAGGAGAAATCTGTGAAACACCCTACTTAGGTGCGGGCGGCTATGCACGTCAGTGACCCTGTGATTCGTCACACGTTCACTCATCTAAGACGCGTGGTGTCTACCAATTCTCCATCATTTATGTTTCTATTCTTTTTGTTATGCTTTTATAGTTATTTTGATGGAGAAATCTGTGTAATACCCTACATAGGGCGGCTATGCACGTCAGTGACCCTGTGATTCGTCACACGTTCACTCATCTAAGACGCGTGGTGTCTACCGATTCTCCATCGTTTATGTTTCTGTTCTTTCTGTTAAGCTTTTATAGTTATTTTGATGGAGAAATCTGTGTAATACCCTACTTAAGTGCAGGCGGCTATGCATGTCAGTGACCCTGATTCGTCACACGTTCACTCATCTAAGATGCGTGGTGTCTACCGATTCTCCATCGTTTATGTTTCTATTCTTTCTGTTATGCTTTTATAGTTATTTTGATGGAGAAATCTGTGTAATACCCTACTTACGTGCGAGCGGCTATGCACGTCAGTGACCCTGTGATTCGTCACACGTTCACTCACCTAAGATGCGTGGTGTCTACCGATTCTTCATCTCTTGTTGTTTGAGTATATTCTTTCAGTTTTGTTGTTATTTTCCTCTCGATTGATTTTATAGAGTAAACTCTTTTCGTTTTTATTTTTAAATTTGTCACAATATAAGGGGAAACTCTGCCGAAATTTTCCGAGAAATATGTCCCGATATAAGGGGAAACTCTACCGAAATTTTAAGAGAAAATATGTTCTTCGCGTTCTTTGTGTTCTTCGCGTTCTTCGTTTGTTCTTCACGTTCTTAGCGTTTTGATACGAAAATGAAATTCGATCTTTTTAGGAGCCTTAAAATAGCCTTTCAAAAAAAAATGAAACATGATAAAGCCTTGCATACACGAGAGAGAGCTCGATTAGGTAACGAAATCCTTCCTTTTGCTGTTGGGTTTTCAAACGAGTTTGTTGAAATGCTTTATTTTATTTTCTTTGCTATGAAGAACCCTAATTTTGGCTATTTTTGAAAAAGTCTGAAAAGTTGCTTTTTGATTCCCTCTAAAATAGTGTTTAAGCATCAAATTGATGCGATGGCTTTGAAAGTTAGGGTTTGGGAGTTAAAATAGGCACAAATACGAGTATATATGGTTATGAATAATATATATGTGAGTCTATAGTAAATATTGCTAATTATACAAATCGAAGATTTAACGAAAGAATTACATCTTGCAAATTGATGTGGCTTGAGTTGGATCCTGAAAAGGATCGTGTGTCACGTTAAGGATGACTGGGAGTAGAACTACAGGTCGGGCATGCAACCTGTAGGTTTGTCGGAAGGAACCCGTATTGGCGTTTCCCTACCTAGGTCGTACACGGTTGCCCTGTTATGATAAGTGCGCACGGAATGAATGTTTTGCAACGCGTGGTACCGGGAGCCAATATCTTGGGGCTGAACGGCGGAAGATGTAGTCGTGCCATGTAGAGGCACGGGTGGTTCAATAGCGGCTGGGTCACGATAACATGTATTTAAAGCCGCTAGGTTATATGATTAAATGTTAGCCTGAGGTTTTAAGCAACCGATCCCTAGAGGACGGTGTGCTTATTTGTTTTTCCAGGCTGAGAGTTGAGACCCTATTTAATAAAAGAAAAGGAAATTGTCAGGGTAGTATTGGAGGATTGGTTGAGGCGACGGGCGGCGGCATAAGATTATCAAGATCAACACAATCTCCAATCCCGAAGTGTCCATAGCTTCGGAGTCCAAGAATGGTGGGGTTCCCCTGGACTAATCCCTGATGTGGAATACCAAGTAATGGGACTTAAATTAATGAAAAGGAATGAAATTTTTGTGATATCAAGTTTTGAAAAATTACACAAGTTGTTTGCTTTTCTCTTCTTCGTTACTTGGTATTCGCTAATTTTTATCCTATCATTTATGGAAAATCAAACAGGTATTGGTGAGCCATCGCAAGGACTTTAAAAAAATTTCATCTAGCTTACATATTAGACATCCAGCCAGCCACATCTGCTTTACTTTTTAAGGTAGTTAGTAATCTTTTGTATATTTTCCTTTCAAGATGATGTAGATGTAAATGGTTATAGTGGGACAGTGTATCATCTGAACTTTATTTAGTGAATGGAAAAGTGTTGAAATACTTTCTTCTAAGTATTTTTATTTGTAGTCTATTTCTGAATGTTAGTTGTGATTGCTAAATAAATTATTACTAAGTAACCAGATCCGGATATGGGAGGATCCGACGGCCCGGGAATCGGGATCGTGACAGTTTTCTTGAGGTATTCATGGATGACTTCTTAGTCTATGGATAAAATATTGTTCAGTGCTTGACATATTTAGACTGAGTACTTCAGTGATGTTGTGAGGTTAACATAGTTCTCTTATGGGAGAAGAGTCACTATATAGTGACTGAAGGAATTTTGTTGGATCATGTCATCTCTAAGAGATCCATGGAGGTCGACTCAACCTAGGTGGAGGTAATATCAAAACTTGAGTCACCTACTTATTTGAAACAAATCCATTCATTATTGCGGCATGTCAGTTTTCACAAAAGGTTCATCAAAGACATCTGCAAGATTGCCTGAACATCGACAGAACAAGTAGGAAAGGACACTGAATCATTGTAGATGACAGAATGCTCCATACTTTTCATCAACTAAAAGAAATAATCACCCAGGCTCATGTCCTACAGCTGTCAGATTTGTCTCTTCCAATCGAGATCATGACAAATGCATTAGATTATGCTATTACGGTTGTGTTGGGACAATGACAAGATGGATGGATGTTTGTTACTCACTAAGCTAGCATAACTCTAGATGAAGTCTCAAGGAGTTACACTATGAGAGAAAAAAAGATGCTAGCCATAGTTTTTGCAATGGAAAAATTCAGGTCGCACTTACTCAGCTCAAAATTAATCGTATACACTGACCATTATACCATACAATACCTACAAAGAATGAAGAATGCGAAGTCACATTTACTTCGTTAGATCCTTTTACTCTAGGAATTTGACCTTGAGATACAAGATAAACTTGGAGTAAAAAATTTCGTGGCAGCTCACCTTTACAAATCATGGAAGCAGATACTCCTACGTAGAATATGGTAGTCAATACCTAGAACCTTGCTAGATGAATCCATATTTTACGTCACCTCTCTCCTTTGGTATGCCAATATCATGAACTACCTTATCTCTAAGGAAGTCATACACGATTGGCCTAGGCTGAAAGTGGACAAGTTCATGTCCAACATACATTTTTACCCATGAGTATCCATATCTGTTTCACGAAGGTGCATATTATTTCTAGAAAAGATGCATTCTTGAGGAGTATATGAGTGTCCTGAACCATTGGTACAAGCTATAATATGGTGGACACCATTCTGAAAAGTGGGCAACAACTAAAATTCTTCAATGTGGCCTCTAGTGGCCAACTATTTTCAATGATGCTATTGATCATGTCAACGAATGTACTGACTGCGAGAAGATGGGTGTCACCATTAATTCCCGAGACATCATACCTCTCAAATATATTCAGATCTCAAATGTCTTTGATGCATGGGGTAAAGATTTCATGGGACCATTTCTAAACAGTCAACCGAATGAGTACATCTTGTTGATTGCCGATTATGTCATCCGATGAGTGGAGGTTATCCTTGCTCAAGTTGTAGACAAGCTCACAATCTATCAGTTTCTCAAATATAACACCATTTCATGGTTTGAGATTCCCACGAAACTAATATCAGATGGGGGAAGACATTTCATAAACAGAGAGGCGAAGAAGATAACCAAGGAGTATGACAAGAATATGGTATCACATTTCCATACCACACAAAGACTTATGGCTTGGTTGAGTGTTCACATATGCAGATAAAAATAATTCTGCAATAACTTGTACGTATTGATTGCAATACTGGTCACAATTGCTTAACTCAGTTCTTTGGGCTTAACAGACTGCATACAAGTTTCTTTTAGGCATATCTCCCTAATGCCTTGTTTATGTCAAGCTGTACCATTTGCCCAAGGTACTCATTCATAAATCCTTGTGAGTAGTTTGTGGATGCAATCTTGATAGAGAGGAAGCTGGGGAAAACATAATGATAGAATTGAATCGTTTGTTGGAATTTTAAGACTTTGTGTATGATAAAAACCTTGTGTACAAACAAAAGGTCAAACGATGGAATGACATGCATATTTGAAGGACCTTTGAGCCAAATCAGAAGATGTAGTTGTTTGACACAAAGTTAAAGTTATTTCCAAGCAAACTGAAGAGCATGTTGTTCGAGCCTTTCATCATTAAAAATGTGTGTGACAATGTCAATATTGTAATATTAGGCTTGTCATATGAAGCACAACCATTGGTAGTCAATGCATAGTTGTTGAAACCATACCTTGAGTATGACACTTTCTTGTCTATTGTCAACACATTTCAGGTTATATATCAAGAAGAGCTACAATCCTGTTGGTATATCAAGTAACTAGAAAACCCAAAAATATCATTTCTATTTCTTCTTTTCTTATTTTGATTTCTTTTTCTATTCTTCTATTTGCTCAGTCATACCTTTCATCATTGTTATACTTAGAATATGCTTCATCCTATGTATGGGGGATGACTGACTCGGGTGTTCATTCTTTGATCCATCTCCTGTCTTTCAACTTGTTGATATTATCTCTATAGAAGGGGCTATTTTACCCGAAGTATGGGGGACGGGCTAAGCCAATGATTTTGTACATTCTAACCCTCGATCTTCCCAACCTTATATACATTCTGCTATACTTTGAATTAGCTAATCCAAAGTATAAGGGGGATGAACGACTTCTTATTGTTTGAGTCATTATAGTTTAGAGTTTTCTGTACTTAGTACTAGTTATGTGTTCCTTTCTTCTTTTTGACCACTATGAGGACATAGTTCGGGCTAAGTATAGGGGGTCGTATACATACAATTAGACATAACTCATATTTACATATTTTCAATAAATATTTCTAATAGAACATTAGGTAAGGGTATAGGACAAATAAATAATAATGAATAACACTCATATAGAATCTGCACATAATACTTTTTGCTTTTTCAAAAACCCCAGATTTTTTTTAAAATATCCAAAATATTAAAAAATTCAACATGTTAAAAATCCCACAAAAATGAAAAAAATTGAAAACTCCATAAAATTTAAAATCAGAAAATGACTTTACACAAATATTCCCTTTCCTTACATCATTTTTTTTCTGAATGATCTTGACAATTGAACAAGTATGAATAAAATCTGATAATTAGATCTTTGTTAAGACCTTTATCCACCTACTTTCAAAGGAACCTGTTAAGGACTAGATTTGAGATGCTTCAGGTAATTTTGACTTAATTCTCTGGATTCCATGAGATTGTTTTCATGTGTCAATTCAATATGGCTAACTAGAACTTTTCTTATCATTTATACGATTCATGCGACAATGGCTTGACTTAGAATATCACACTCAACACTTACATCAACTAAGATGAGTTGTTGAAAGATCTAGGAGTCTAAGTCTGGACGATACTAGGTCGCTTCATCAAGGGTGTCTCATGAACCATTCTTAGGGATTACCGAAATGGGTACTTCAAGCTATTACTTATCTGGTAGTATGGACACCTAATGACCGGATATTGGATATAAATAAAGCTTGGGATGAGGAATGGTCTGCTAGCACAACTTTTCTAAGACCCCAAAACATGGGCGGACCAAAATATTCCATATATATTAGGGAAAAGAAGAATGTAGTGCAATACCAAATAAAGAAATATAAAAAAGAATCTTATAAAAAAAATCCAAAAAAGTGTACATTAGAAAAGGCCTGATTCATGGTGTGGTCTCGGTTATACTAACCAAACTTCACAAGGAAATGTGACTACACTGGTCCACTTCCGCTTCTTTTCCCTTTATTCTAGCTTCCACCCTCTTTCTTGTGAATTAACATGTACATGACTTAGAAGGAAATATTCATCTCCTTGAGGACAAGTTACCAAAGGAGGAGACCACCATATAGTTCAATGACTTATCTAGGAAGAGTTGACACCATCAACACATTTGGTACTAGTCATTTCAATGACACAAGAGTATATAACTGAGAGGACAGTTCTGACAAGAATGTTTAGTTGAACTGAATAAAAGAGCATGGAATCTAAGGGCTTTTGAGTTACAAGTCCTAACCTTAATGTGATTCTGAACACATTGTTAATCTAAAGGTCTTAACTGAGCTTCATTCTTCGATTTTGTAAAGACAAATTTAAAAATCATGATCATTCTATCTTCTTTATTTTTGTTTTCTTTATTTTCAATTTTGCATCACTTATTCCCCTAGTAAGTGTTTGTTAGGGACTGGCAAAGGTAAGTATAGGCGGGTGATGACCATGCACCTTTATTTTTTTATTTTGATTTTTAAACCCTAACTAAATATAGGTAAACAAAGCTAACTTGTACAAATTAACCTTCTAACTGTTATCTGGAAATAGTGCATAAATACTTGAATTTGATATATTTAAATGAATAAAGAAAATAAAAGAAAAATAAAGGAAGTATTATAAATACTTAACGACCTGAAAGGGTGAGACCTAGTCATTATTGACTTGGTTGACAACAAATAAAGTAGGGGAGATAAGGGCAAATAAATACATACAAGATAACATTGTCACCTATAAACCCTAGGTGCCTCATACATTGTATATACCTGAAACTTACCATAATTTATACATACTCTTACACACTTCAAATAAAAATATTTTCAACATAAAACATTTACACAAAAATTTATAGAAAATACAAAATAGTTGCAAGTCAAAGTAATGCACAATATGACGTGGACACACAAATGAAAAAGGCGTAAATAGAACTTCATGGATCAATATCTTCTCCACATAAACTCAAAATTGAGAAAATTGACTTTTTTATACTACAAATTAAATTTCATATTTAATGAAGGTTATTTCATTAAAATTGGAGTCAATATACAAAAGTTGGCTTTTTGGGTCCCATTGTATTGTATACATATATATTTTTATTTTTGACTATTCTTTATATTTTCCTTCTTCTTGTATTTTTAAATACTTATAAATATTATTTGAATTATATTAAAAATACAAACATAAAAGAAACCATTAAAATTTTGTTAAAATAAATAATGTAATATAATATATAGATATACTATACATGTATTATAGATACCCATATTTATTGAAGTGTACAGATAAACTTAGAAAAATAAAATAAGAACACGTAATACATATTTAAATATTTTATAATTATATAAAATATATACATAAAATAATAAAATATAAAATACAAAATCAAAATCATATACTATATATATGTATGTATTTATACTTATAATGATAATGGTAACAATTAACATATAATAAATGGGTCGATAAAAAATAAATAAAAATTACCTAAAAATAGTACATTAAATAATAAACAACTTTCATGTTTTAAAAAAATAATAAAATCAATTTATATTTTATTTTATTTATATGTTCTTTTTTGTTTTGTCTTTTTATGGATGATGTTGACCAATCAGGGAGCGACCCTGGTTGTCCTAAGTTAACCCCCTACTCCCACACTTGGATAGGTCCATTGATGAATCTACATTTCATCATCTTTATTCTATCATTTTGGCCTTAAAAACAATAGTAAATGCGTGTAAATAGGCTTAATTTAGGCTTTTTATCATCCATGCATCATTGTGTAAATAGTGTATAAAATGAGGTTTTTAAAGTCAAAATTATTGAATAAAGAAAATAAAATAAAAATAATAAAATATTTCAAATATTTTATGACTCGAAACCCCGAGACCTAGGCATTTCGATGACTAGGTCGACAAAGAATAAAGTAGGTGGAGATAAGGGCCAAAATATAATAAAATACCCTTTTATTTAATTCATTCTCTATTCATTTTGGGACCTATTTTTGGTTCCACTTTTTACACCTCAAATAAAGAAACTTTGTACATGAAAGTTGTAGATAATTAAATGAAAAAAAATACAAAATTTATTTCATACAAAAATAATGTATATATAAAAAGTTATGATCTAAATAAGTTTCCCGAATCACAACTTCCCATACATGTATCTGTCAAATAAAAACTGGAAATGTATCAAAATCACCTTTAATTATATATAACTTTTAATGATCAATTTAATGAAGGTGGTTTCATATTTTTCGGAGTTACGGTTTGAAAGTTGAGTTTTGGACCCTTCACGTATACTTGTACCAATTAAAATTGTCAATTTATCTATTATTTTTTATATACTTTTATTATATAGTTTTGTAGATATTATTAAAACTGGAATAAAAGCACAAATAAAACATAAAAATAAAGTAAGTGTATAAAATACATAAATTAATTACCTATACTTATACCTATATAAATAATACTTCTATTTATTTAATTGTACATAATACATCAGAAAAATAAAATATAAAATATATATATAAGTTCATAAAATTAAGTTATCAATTTATACATTCATAAACAAAATATATAAAATTAAATATATAAAAAAAATAAAACATTAAAATATATAGATATGTATACCTATACTGGCCTTAAAAGGTAACCTATAATTCCACACCCAGAAAAAATAAATAAAAATCACCATAAAATACTTTACAAAATAATAAAGATTTTTTCTTTGATAACCTAAAATTAATTAAATCATTTGCTATTTTAAATCAAAGTTATAACTCTTTTTTCTAGGGATTTTTCTGCTTGGTCCACGTGGACCAACCAGGTTCCTTCCCTGGTTGACCTCGGTCAACTCTCTAACCGAGGTATGGCCTTGTGTCAGAATGGGTTTTGACCCGTTTTTGCAGATTTTTAGAGGATGAATCTTGCATCCTTTCGTGATGATATCTTCTGCACTTTTTCTCCTCGATAATACACGATACACACCCGTGGCTTTCCTTGGGGATTGCATTGCTGATCTGCTTGATTCACCTTGTTCATTTCGCCACTTTGTCAACCATTCAAAAAGGACCTCGACCTTCTTTGACTCCTTGATCGCTCTTCCACCACTCTACTATCAACCTAATACGTCGAAGACCTTCCTGGTGACAGCAGGAAGCGTTTGCACGCGTCAGGAGGTCGGAGAGGCGTCGAATCGAGCGAATCCACCTCGTCGAAGCACGCCACCCAAGCTCATCATGGGTGCACTACGGTGAGCGTTTTTTACATTCTATTTCATTTCTTTTACGCTCTTTAGGAACTCAATAGTTGGGTTTAGCTAAACAAGTCGCCGATCTGATCTGAATCATCACAAAATCGCCTTAATCATGTGTGGCCTGAGCTCGAGTTCTTTCCGGTCTTAGCTGATCATCTCACGCTTTCCGTCGTCGTTCCACCCTCCAACGGAGTCAAGGCATTTTGCCCCCTACTTCTTGAACATTTCCTGCAGGTACAAAGGGGACTGCAATGACTGGAGCCAAATTTTGGCTTTCATTGGAGGTTCTACAGCCCCTCAGCTTCGCCACCTCCGTGCAAGCACACCAGGCCACCTCATCGCCTTCCGTGGCCTCCAGCGTCTACAGGGCACCTGCAGGAACACCTCGGGCCTTTTTGGAGCTCCATCGAGCAACGGAGGAGGAATATTGATGCGGGGGAAACTCGCCCCTCGTGAGTTCTTCTCAGTTCATCGAAGGGACTCCCCGTCCGTTGGATCAAGAACACCAGCCCCAGGTGTGCAGTAGCCGTTAGATTCCTTGCCCTGCAGCCGTTCGATCAAGGGCCATGATCTAATCCTGGTCACTCATCCGCGAAGGGGTATTACGCATCCGAGGCCAGCCATATATCAAGTGAAAAGATTGCAGCCATCGGATCTGAGGCTTGGGTATTTTGCATCTTTTCACCCAAGTGTTTTTTATATTTATTAAGTAGTATATAATCATTCATCTACAGTTTTTATTATTTTGGACATTTTGCAAAAAAAACCATGTAGTCTGGTTATTTACACTATGGCCTCGGTCCACGTCACCTCACGTGACACGCGCATGTGAGGATTGGACATTTTGCTTAGGGACCCTTATAGCTTCTATTATTTCGTTTAGTCCAGGTGAAATTGCAAATAAGCCCTTAGGTTTTTGATTAATCATAGAATGGTCCTTTCCAGGTCACGTGCGGAGTGTAGTGACTTTGGACATTTTGCACAGATACCCCTATGGGTCTGGAAATTTGTATTTAGTTCAGAAAATTTTATATTGCGTTATATATTTGTGAAAATATGCATATATGCATTTTCAACTCTGGAAATGTGAAACTTCTGGATCTTTACATAAATGCCCTTGCTAGTAATGATTTCTCTTTTTGCTTCCTTTAGTTATTTCATGCATCTATAAAATCTCAAAAATTACGAAAAAATTCCCTTAGGTTCCTATTTTGTTGAACTTTCACGCCATATTTTTGTTTTGCAATTTTATTGCATTTTAATATTTATAAAAATTCAAAAACATGCATTTTCAACTCTGTTTGCATTACAAAATACATAAAAATTATCAAAACCCATTGAAAAATCCTAAAAAAATCACATTTTGTTTGTTTCTGTGTGTTTTAACTTAAACCAAAAATCACTAAAAAATGCTACAGAAAACTCCTAAAAATAGCAAATATCTAAAAATCTTCATAAAAATATTAAAAATTCTAAAAAAATCCTAAAAATATAATTTTTGTTACTGAATTTTTTCTATTTTATCACCTGAATTTTAAAATTAATTTAAGAAATTTTGGACTCTGTTTGACATTTTTATCCTCATTTTAGTTTCGGCCTTTTAGTTTACTCACTGTTTTTATTATTTTTTGCATAAATATCCAAAAAATTAGGGAAAATATAGTAAAATCACAAAAACATTAGAAAAATATAGAAGACAAAAATATTTTATTTCTTGAATTTTGACTATTTTGACCTCTTTTTATAAATATTTTATCTTCCTTTTCTTATTTAGTATACATCTTTCATCCAAAGAAAAGAAAATATAAAAAAAGTAAAAAATATAAAAAGAAAATACAAAATCAGAAACTCTTCTTTGGTAAATACCCAATCCTCAGATTCGATAAAAAGGTCATTACTTAGCGGCTCTCACTTAGATGCAAAATACCCAATCCTCAGATTCGATAAATACAACACTTCTTTGGTGGGCTCACACTTGAGAGACAAAAACTCGTCTATGCCACTTGTGGCGGCTCACATTTTAACAAGGACGAGGACGTGGTGTGGAACTTCTTCGAGGAAAAGACTGAAGGAGAAGCCGCTCAATCCTCGTCCCGAACATATATGAATATGCCAACCGCCATCAGCAAGCCTGTGAACATGGCTTCTCACACCAATGACAGGGATGAGAGCTCCAACTTAAGCATCATTGGGAGCCATCTGTCTAAGGTGGACATCATCGAGAAGAGGTCACAGGACCTCGAAAAATTGTCTGTGATAGAGAAAAGGATATAGGGTTTGGAAAAGCTCGATATGATTTCCCAGCTGCTGGAGCAGCTCGTTCGTGCCTTGAACGCCAACATGTGCAACGTTGTGTCTACCACTGCCGAGCCGATCACTGAGAAGAAGGAGCCTGCACTACATCAAACCCCTCATCCGACTCCACCACAGCCCCAGCCTATTCAGCACATGTATTACGTGCAGGTTCCGGAGCAGCCCCCGCAACCTCAAACACAGATGGTTGTATACCAGCAGAGTCCCAACCAGCTTACTCCAAGCAGCTCTCTCAACCCCGCCACTAATCCAAGAAATCAATGGTGTAAGGAACAATGAAGCGCA
The DNA here is from genome assembly GCA_037367405.1 of Ottelia alismoides. NCBI lineage: Eukaryota > Viridiplantae > Streptophyta > Magnoliopsida > Alismatales > Hydrocharitaceae > Ottelia > Ottelia alismoides. The sequence continues at coordinate 395,919 of JAZKJV010005402.1, read as the reverse complement.
ATTGACCCGTCCTCATGGACATTCCCAAGGTCAGAACATGGGCAACATGCCCTATCACCAGCCGCAGCAAGGTGGAAGACCCTTCCAGCCCTCGCATCAGTATCAACCTCCATCTCAGGGAAACACCTAGAGGCAGAATTATCAACATGGTCCTCAACAGTCCGGATATCGTGGTCAAGGATATCATCAACAATCGGCTGCTCCCTATCACAAGCAGAACTCACAGTATTCCCCCTACCCTCCTCCTCACCAATCCTCTCAGGGTTACCAGTCACAGTCTCATCCTTCATACATACACTCTAGGCCCCATCAGGGGGATTCTTCAGAGATTGTGCATGTTAATCCAGCCCTTGCCTGTCTCGAAAAATTGATGAAAAACATGGCTGAGATGAACCATAGGATCGACGACTTGACGAGTGCGAAAATGGCCATTCCTTCTCAAGTTGAAGAAAACCTGAACAATTTCTGATGCAAGGAGTAGGTAGCTAGCAGCGACAATCCGATCCAAGTGAATTAAATTGTTTGTTATCTAATGTTGTTACTCTCAGGAGCAGTAGGACGCTCCAGCCATCAACGATGGTGAAGGGAAACATCTTGCATCTTACGGGGAATTGTCAGCCCGACCAACACAAGGGCCAAGAAGTATTTCTGGAGCAGCACCATCAACAAGAAAATCAAAAAAAATGAAGAAAACAACAAAACACAAAAAGATAGTAGCAACGTCGGTGGAGATAGGACATCATTGGAGACGTCTGCACCTGCCCCAGAACCAGCTCCTGACAGAAGGAGCCTTGCACTTGCAGCGAGTCCAACACCAGTACCTGAAGTCGAGCCAACCATTTTTGGCCCACACAATGTAGATGATTCCATTCCTTTTTACCATCTACCTATACACAACAATATGGACACTATTTTGAATGACATTTGTGGAGATTCTTTAAATATTCCATTCCTAGAAGCAATGAAAAAACACAAAAAATGAAAAATTTGAAAAATGCTTTGTCTGATCCTGCCATCATAGAAATCATTCAGAATTTAGTATTGAACATGCCATTGATGAAATTTATTGAGTACATGCCAGCTGTAAAGAAAGGATTGAAAGATGCATGTACAACCAAGCGTAGGACTCACCCTCATAATTCCAGAAGTAAAGGTGGCAAGTTCAAAAAGCATATTCTCATAATGGCCACAGTTAATGCCATCAGCAACCTCCCGGACAAGAAGCCAGATATGGGAGCACCTCTCGTGCGTTGTTAGATGTTTAATCAGGAATTTGAACGAACACTGCTCAACAGCGGGTCTTCTGTCAACCTAATTCCAGCTTCATTGCTAACAGAATTTAGGCTAGGACCGCTCAAACCTACAAAGATGATTCTACAGTTCGCAGACAAATCAGTCAAGCGGCCTAGGGGTCTGTTGGAGGATGTAAAAGTCGCGGTTCAAGGGAAACAGTTCCTAGCCGATTTTGTGGTACTAGATATGGACATCCCCGCTCCATTGCTCTTGGCCACTATAATACATGGATGACCACTCCTGCGAATGTCAAACGCAGTGGTGAATTACGGGACTGGAGAAATCACTTTTGGCGCTGGCACTGAAACAATAAAAGTAGAGGCCCTGTCCGAGGGAGCACCAACAAAAAGAACATCTGCATCATGCGCAAGGGTGATTGAGTATTCCGAAGACTGCGACTTTCTAGCAGAAATTCAAGACACCAATTTATTCTTGGATGACAATGAGATCCATGAACTCCTTTACCATAAGGAGGGATTGGAGACCGCAGTCGAATTTCCCCTTATCAATCAGGATGAGGAACTTGCTAGTACACTGGATGAAACTCCCGCAGGGGTGATGTGCCCTCAAGATCAAGAGAAAATTATTGAAGAATCTTGGGATGAAGAGGAAATTATTGAAACATTATGTCAGGATCTAAATGAAGAGGCAGAACAGAGTATGGTGGACATCGAACAGATGAAAGAATCACCACCTAAAATAATAGTTGAAGTCACATTGGTAGCAGCTCAGACTCCACCAGAGTTGAAACCCTTGCACTCCAATATGAATTATGCCTTTCTTGCGGGAGAACCTATCATGTACCCGATCATTATCAATGCACATCTGATCGAAAACCAAGAATCTCATCTGATGGAGGTTCTTGAACACAACCGTAAGGCAATAGGCTGTCAAACTTTGGATCTCCATGGGATCAATCCATCATTATGCTCGCATCGGATTTTCCTGGAAGAAGATTGCAAGCCCTCTTGAGAACTCCTGAGGATATTGAATCTTAATCTTCAGGAGGTTGTTATAAAAGAAATCCAGAAATGGTGCGATTTGGGATTTATTTATCCCATCTCCGACAGCAAATGGGTGAGCCCTCTGCATGTTGTGCCAAAGAAATCAGGGATCACCATTGTAAAGAATGACAAAGGAGAGGAGATCGCAACCAGAGTACCCACTTTTCGGCGAGTATGCGTGGATTACAGAAGACTAATCTCGCCACCAACAAGGACCACTTTCCTTTACCCTTCATCGACCAGATCTTGGAGAGATTGGCCACAAAGTAATACTTTTGCTTCTTGGATGGATATTTTGGGTATAATCAAGTTGCTATCGCTCCTAAAGACCACCGAAGATCACGTTCACCTATCCTTTTGGTATGTATGCCTTCAGACGAATGTCGTTCGGGCTCTGCAACGTCCAAGCCACTTTTGGAAGGTGTATGCTAGCAGTTTTTGCCGACATGGTGGGCAACTTTCTTTAGGTCTTTATGGACGATTTTTCGATCTATGGGGATTCATTAGATCAATTCTGGATTATTTATACCGAGTCTTACGGAGGTGCTACGAAGTAAATCTTGTGCTCTCGTGGGAAAAGAGCAACTTCGTGGTGATCGAAGGAATCGTGTTGGGTCACGTTGTTTCTAAACGTGGTATGGAGGTTGACCCAACCAAGGTGGATGTAATTTCTAAACTTGATCCACCTACACCAATCAAATAAGTCAGGTCATTCTTGGGCCATGTCGGTTTTTACCGACGATTCATCAAAGATTTCAGCAAATTGGCCAGACCATTGACTGAGTTGCTTGACAAGGAGAATGAATTCATTGTAGATGATCGTGTGCTCCTTGCATTTAATCATTTGAAAGAACTTATCACACATGCCCCTGTCTTGCAACCACTGATATGGACTCAGCCTTTTGAGATAATGACCAATGTGTTAGGTTATGCCATTGGTGATGCACTTGGATAGAGGAAAGATAACGTGCCGTTTGCAATTCACTACGCTAGTCGAACACTCGATGAAGCATAAAAAAACTACACTGTCACCAAAAAGGAGCTGCTAGCGGTAGTATTTGCTTTGGAGAAGTTCATATGTTATCTTCTCGGTTTCAAAGTGATCATCTACACTGACCATTCGTCCATTTGGTATCTACAGCAGAAGAAGGACTCCAAACCATGCCTTATTTGGTGGATCATTCTCCTCCAGGAATTCGACCTTGAAATTAGAGATAAACCTGGGGTAAAGAATGTGGTGGCCGACCACTTATCAAGGCTTCTTGAACCAGAGTCTCCTGAGCTGAGCCTGCAACCTATCACAGAGACCTTTCCATATGAGGCAATTATGTCAGTCACCTCGCTTCCATGGTATGATGACATTGTGAATTATCTCGTGACCAAGAAAATCCCATAAGATTGGCCGATGTTGAAAATCGACAGATTCTTGTCTAAAATCCATTTCTATCAGTGGGAGGATCCATGCTTATTTTGTGAGGGGCAGATTGTATCTGGAAAAGGTACATTCCTCAGGAGGAAGTCCCAAGTGTCCTCACCTTATGCCATGATCAAGATTCTGGAGGACATCATTCAGGCAGACGTACGACAGCAAAGGTTCTTCAGAGTGGCCTTTGGTGGCCTACACTATTCATAACACGGTTCAGGATCCCCAAGATTCTCATATCTTACGGGGGTAGTCATTTCATAAACAGAGAGGTGAAGAAACTGACTCAGGAATTCTGCATTGAATATCGTGTTGCTTCACCTTACAACCTGCAGTCCAATGGCTTAGCTGAATGTTCAAACAGGGAGATCAAGACAATTCTACAGAAGCTTGTATGCCCGAATCGCAAGAATTGGTCTCAGCTGCTTGATTTAGTTCAATGGGCTTATAGAACAGGGTACGAGTCACCCTTGGGAATGTCTCCCTACCTCCTTGTGTATGGCAAGCCATGTCATTTGCTCGTTGAACTCATTCACAAATCTCAATGGGCAATCAACGTCTGTAATTTGGATTCTGAGAGAGCAGGAAAGAACAAAAAATTGGATCTGAACAGATTATTGGAATTCAGAGATTATGCATACGACAACAGCCTAATGTACAAGGAGAAGGTCAAAACATGGCACGACAAGCATATCCGCTGCAAGTCCTTTGAACCATGTCAGAAGGTTTGGTTGTTTGATTTGAAACTAAAGATCTTTCCAGGGAAAAGCATCATCCAACCAACCCTTCCACTAGTTGTAAGGTGGAAGGAATGTCCAACAAAACTAATATCACAACCAGTCTCCACAAAAAGCACATACTTGGAGACAAGTTAATAACAACTGACAGATCACCTACCTCAGTACTATCATCAGCAGATGGTTGCTCAGTACCAGAACCAGCTCCCTCCTCCTCCATATCATCAGTAGTATCCTCCCCATCCTTATTCTTTGAATTATTAGTCACGACCTCCATATTATTATTAGAGTCAGCATGGTCAACACGTTGAATCCTCAGATGTCTTGCCCATGAAATATGCATTAGATTTCTTACCTCAGCTAGTTAAGAGCATAACTGAGATGAGCCAGAAGCTCGATGACTACACTACCATAAAAACTAACATTCCCGCATAGGTCAAGGCAAACCCAATAATTTCCGACACAAGGAGAAGGTAATGTGTGGTGTGTCCTTCACCCCCATAGATTAGGTATAAATAATGCATTTATGTTATATAACACTGTAACTCTTAGAATCAGTGAGACCATGCAACCATCTAAAACCACCAGGGAAAAGAATAAAGCTTCAAAGGGAGAATCATCATCTTCTACATCAATTGATCTAGCAATAGGTCTGGGGGAAGAAGAAAAATATAAATTGTACCAAAACCAAAAATACAAAAAAGGATAAAATAAAAATTACAAAAAATAGAATAAAATCCAAGGTCGAGACGAGCTTGCCAAGGAGTTACTAGTACATACAGCAGATCCCAAGCCAGTCGACGGCACTAAATTCCCAGTCTTGACATTTCCTTCTGTTTGGATGATTGTACCCCTTTTAGTCATCCAATTGTAGAAGATGATCATGTTGTCAATAAGAACAATTCTTTTGATGATGTAGATATTCTTTTTCCTGATGCTATGAAAATTCAAAAAACTAGAAAATTAAAAACATCATCCCCTAATCCCGCCATCGTGACAATTTTACAGAATATATTTCTTGAAATGCCTTTGCTAAAATTCATGGAACACATGCTTAAAGTAAACAAAGGTATAAAAGAAGCATGCACATCTACATGTCAGCCCCGCAAAAAGAGACATAACCATTCGAAAAAGCACATCCTCACCACGGCTACTACGAATGCGATCAGTGAACTCCAAATTAAAATGAAAAACAAGGGAGAACCTTTAATAAAATGTGAAATTTTTCATTAGACTTTTGTGCGAAATTTTCTTGATAGCAATTCCTTTATTAATCTCATGCCCACATGACTACTTAAAGAATTTGGGCTTGGTCCTCTTAAACCCACAATAATGATCCTTAAGCTTGCTTATTGATTGATTAAGCGACCTCGAGGTTTATTGGAAGATGTTATCATAAATGTGCAGGATATAATATTCCCGGTGGACTTTTTTGTTCTGGACATGGACTCCTCTAAATCGTTACTCCAGACACCGATCATACTATTGGACATGCAACCCACGACGAGCCATTATGCAATAAATGTTATTACGAATATAATTCCCTGATCTGAAATGAAGAATAATTAATTTACATAATAGGTCCCTTATTACAATTAGATTTATGCACCATGCCCTTCTAAATGATCATACAACTGTCTATTCAATTATTGAATTATAGAGGATGGTGCTTGGATGAATATCTAAAGAATTAGATTGAGGACTTATCAAGCACCATCAAATGATTATTAAGAGATAATCTCTAGTCTGAGAAAAGAGATAACAATCTTTTCCTTAAAGGCTGATATCTGACCGACCTCTTGATGTGGGTCCTCTACATAGGGATAGAGATTCAGAGGTGTAAGATTAAATAGGTTAAAGAGTTGACTTAACGAAATCGAGATAACCAAAGACCTATGTCGTATGCTGTTACGATATAGAAACACATCCTCTGACTGGAGACGAATGTGTTAATATATGTCTGAGTATATACATTTGACAGACCAATAGTTTGATGACCTAATCAAGGTCTATACATTGGCGCACTGGTGTGCATGCAGGGGCATATAAGTAATACGATCTCTCGAAGGGATCATACAGATTTAATACTGAACTGGAAGACATGAGCTCACTCATGAGATATTAGGAAGAATCAAATTCCGTGCACAGTCGTCTTGCTTTGGAAGCTTGAATGAATTTATAGATTTGATATAAGCATTTTGGAAAGTATATGATCAACACCTGGATATGATATATGCTTTTGGAAAGTATATGATCGGTACTTACTCCCAATAGTCGAATGAGAAACTTAATGAAAACCCCTAAACTAGATAATCAAAATTGATCATATACTTTACATTTATCCTGGGTCTTCCAATATGCAAGATGTACAGGTATTGGGAATACCTATGGGTGATGTGATCAAAACGATTGTGTAACCATGACGCTTCCATTTTTAGGGATTGATGAAATGGGTCTAGATTTTAGTGACTCCTCTCAGTAGAGTAGTGATATGATCTTAGTCCAAATGTTGGACATTGATATGAATGTGATTAAGATACAATCAGAATATTAGATTTGCGGTCTTGATTTAATCAAGCATCTATGAGAGGTCCGCAAGATCTGGATTTGAGATGTGATCTCAATATCTAAGTCATTATACCTGGAACGATACAATCGCCCTATCCTTATCTCCATGTATACACGGAGAAAGCGCATTATCCTTGAAAGAGTTCAAGATGATTTCGTTGTTGATATATGAATTAAATCATTGAGAAAATTGATTATTAAATACGATTTGATTATCATGAATAATATGAATTTGATTCATATTATAAGGAGAGTTATCTTAGATAATTAAATGTGATTTAATTGTCAAAGATGTGAATAATATGAATGTGATTCATATTATTTGCGCACAAGAGAATAGATATCCAAGATCACTAAATGTGATTTAGATGTCAATGGATATGAATAATATGGATAGAACTATCCATATTAATCATACATATTATAAATGTGATTTATAATATATAAGAGTGAGCTATTTGTAATTTACATTTCTTAATTAAATGTTGATGTGAATTGGATTCACATTGGACAATTAATTGAAAATGTAATTCACATTTTGTTTTGGGTTGTGAGTGTGATTCACAATTTCCTAATAACAAGATTGCAATATTCACAAAATAATTATGAATTATTTTGTAGAATAATTTACAACAAGTGTTATTGTAAATATTGAATATTTCCATGAAATAATGTATCTCATGAGATTACATAAGATTCCCACCAACTCCCAGCAGGAAAGGGTGATGTAGTCTTCATTCCATAATCTCCATGCTTGATTGATTTAATTTGGGATTAATTTATATTGATTTTTCATTATATATTTAATCTAAATTAAAATATTTTTAAATTTTTACAACCAAAATCTTGGCCATTAAAAGGAATACAAATCAATGTGAGCCATTGGAGGCACCCCTTGGTCTTCAATTTACACTAGTTGGATAAACAACATATGCTCTCTCTCTCTATTCTTCTACACGCCATCTTTCTCCCTCTCTCTCTTATGGTCGTCCACCTTGAGATCCCATAGAGAGTCGCTATCACCACAACGTTACCATTATGCTGCTGGATTGTTTGCTCCTAAATCTTCGTCTCCTTCAAGGCGCCTCGCTTGTGTAAAAGACTTTGGATCTTTTGTATTGAGATAAGGAGATTCATCTCTTGGATCATCAACATGGATTACAAGAAGCACATGTTTCATCAACACGCTCGCGAGCATCCTCTCTGTCGGATCGGACTTGAGATAGAAGGTCTCTTCGTTTAGAGATTCAATCGCAACCACGCTACAAGAGGTAACTCTAATACTTTTTTTGTTTTAGATGAAATGATCTTATAAGTGTTCTTGGATCATGTGCTTTCATCGCATGAAAAATTTTAATTTCCGTTGCCTCGAGCAACTCGTGCGACCAGTCGCTCCCGATCGCATACGATGTGATCCTCAAACTTCTATGATGCGCTTAAGGATCTTTCCATATCCTTCAAGTGGTATCAGATAGTTTGGAGTTTTTGAATACGATCCATAAATCTAGTACGACTTGGGCTCATTAGGGTTGTGAAAAAATTGTCGCATTTGTTTCACACACCTATTTTTTGTGATTTTAACTTTATGTTGAAAATATTAAAACATGAATTTATGTACTATGTTTCCCATTAAAAAATTGAAATGTGGGATTTGAGTTTGTGTGATTTGGAATCCAGTTGCTCAAGTTATGATCATTTTAGTGAACATTTATCCACTATTTCGGTGATTTCGAATCTTAACGTAATTAAGTAGTTAATTGCAGTTTTGAAACATCTGGAAATATGTGAAAATCACTAGGTTCGGTTGTAAACCAAATTAGCAAACTTTGGAAACTTAATATGCATTATTTGGATTTAAATTGATTGAGATATGCAAATTTTAGTAAGTGAGGGGCACTGCTGGAAATAACTTTCCCAATCAAGAACCTTGTGATAGTCATTTAATCAATTAGTGAAATTAAATGATTTAATTTCTTGGAATAATTATGGATAAATATTTTTAAAAATTTGACGATAATTATTTCGTTAACATTACCTTAACAATTAATTGATTAGATATGATATAGATCACAAACTAGTTACTCAATTTATTTTCCAACAAACATTGTTGCTTGAATAGCATTGGGAATTTGTTAAGAAATTTTCCTTATATTATTAATCAAAAATATTATTATTATTATTATATATTATAACTTCGGTTGAAAAACCGATTATCATCTCAAGTACAAAGTGACCAATTTGGTATTATCCTTTCCCGAGGTGGATATGGTGTCTAGTCGAGGAGCATTGTGGTAGCAGGTTGCACCGTGTGCGGTCAATCCCACTCCCGTCGGCACTGGCCATGACAACGGGTAGGGAAGGGATAATGCTAGAGAGAACGTGATGTATTTTCTAATTATTAAAATGTGAATAATATGTATTTGATATAATACCATATTTCAAGTAAAAATAAAGAATGTTTGTTGGATATTAATTAGATAATTGATTTAATGTGATTATATTGAATGGAATCCAATTAAAATTAAAACACTTTATTTTGAATATATGTGTTATTTCCCTTGGAAGAATTAATCGTAATTCATATGATTCATAATGATTTATTAGAATTTGAACATTATATGGAGGATCACATAAGTGAAATCCATGGTCTCCCATCAAGTTAAAGAGTTTCGTCGCCAGTGATTGTATGCAGGAGGCGCATGTTCGAAGTGATAACCCCTTCATACAAGTGCATCTGGATCAAGCTCTTTGCTTCTTGAAAGAGTAAGGGCGTATGAGTAGTGACCCCAATATCGGGTCGTCATATTATTGGGGCGATATTGGATCGCTCATAGCGAGTTGTATTATTATTGATGGTCAGTTCTATTAATGACAGGTCAACATCACCTTAGGGGTGGTGGGCACGGGTATTAAAGATCGAATTGGGAATGCAAATTGGACTTGAAAGGCGGAATGTGTTCTCGCTTTTTTTATCCAAGTTACATGTTTTCATATTATTGCGATATGACAAAGATAAGGAATGAGATCCCAGATCTTGCTAAGATATAATGGTAAGTATATCTCTTACAATGAAAGTGATTAGGGAATGAACTTTCAGTGTTGACAAGGCAAGGCAACTTTGATATAAAAAATCCTAAATCAAAGTAAAATATATATTTATGCAAATTATCTTTCGGATAATCCTCATTAAACCCACTCAATACTATACTCAATAATAACCAGCAAAATATCATGGATTGGATCCATTGTCAAGTTACTGTACTTGAAGTTGGACATGTATTGGATGTGGTTGCAATGTACAAGTTTCCTCATAACAATATGGAATGACAATTAATAGGACAAGAACCCAAGGTGTGCGTGTCTCTTGATCTTTCATCTAATGTACTTTGGAATGATATGTCGATGATGATCGTAACTGTCAAATAATCCTTATTAAAATTAAAGAAGATGTTCTGGCATACATATGTGCTACCAACATTTAATCATGAATGACATGGTTCACTGCATTATGTAGAATGGTGGCTCTATAAGAGATAATGTATTCAAAATGTTTGAGTACCTACCTGAACCTACGTCTTTAAGAGTTAAGATGTATGTAGATACGATGAGTGCCATCATTCTACTGTCTATACTCAAGTCATTCATGAACCTTCATGATATTCATATTGTATAAATTAAATGAAGCATGTATAAATGTTGAAATACTCTTACATTGAATTCTTTTAAGTTAAACATAAGAGATACTTTGTCTTAACCAATGGTTGTTTATAGATGAAGAGTATGCAGTGGAAGCATGGGTCTGACCCATGTGAGAAGGAAAGTCAAGGAGTTGATTGTACTTCTGTAACTTCCATATGACAACCAAATAGTTGGATGGATTCAAATACTGCAAAAAATGATGTATTGATAGTGTGACTATCTAGACTATCTTGGATACTTAGAGAAGGACCTAGATAGTGCATCAGAATAATCTATGTATAATCATTGATATTGACTTGCTTATTAGATAAGATTAAAAGTCTATTAGTTGTATCTCATTCTTCTAATAGCGCATGCAACTGCTGCAAATGTTTTAGAAGACTAGAAATTTGATCTTAATGTTTCAGTGAAAGAGCCCTTAGTCTTGGAGAAGGTCACTATGACCTAGATATTAGAATACACTCATTCTTTATTTCTTAATGTTGGAAATAAACCTGAATTTTGGAAAAGACCTATCATAAAGAGTTATTATGGATATATTTCAGATAGTAATCTAACATCTAGAGGAATCTACCAAATTAGAAAATTAATGAATGGTTCATTAACATTTATAATATTGAAAGTTAAACCTTAAAATATAAACAAGAGGATGAAGATCATTTGACAATGATATAGCATCAAGACTTGGATATATGTCTATTAATGTGATCAAAAGACTCGTAAGAGATGAAACTTTAGATTTTCTGAAATTTCAAATCTTACATACTTATGAATATTATATTCAAAGAAAATGTCCAATGCACCCTTCTCCGAAATTGTGCAAGATGTGAAGGTATTCAAGATCTCATACATATTGGTGTATATGAATTATCTATATCATAATAAACATTAATGATATGTGATATCTATTAATGATTATTTATGATATGAGATTTCTTCTCTTCTCCTTAGAAACCTTTGAAATGTTCAAAGATTTCACAATTTTGGTTTAGAACCAAAGTTTGAAGAAAGATGAAATAAATTTGATCTAACCTAGGTAGCAAGTACCTATTAGATTAATTCATAGAATACCTTATGGAGATATGAATATAATTCCTATGTCACTCCTCCTAATGCAACCTAAACTCAATAAAGTTATAAGGAGATACAATTTGATCATATATAACATGATTTGATCAATGATGATTTTTAGCATAATTACCTATTAGTTTCCAGGTATATATGTAGTAGAGACTATAATATATATCCTTAAGTTGGTTCCATGCAAGTTAGCTGGAATCTAGCACTATAGAGTGTTGCTTCATTAGGAAAATAAAGGATGGTATTGGATACCTACTTTATGACGTTGAGATTCCTAAAAGATTTCATATCTGAGAATGTGATTCTTAGAGGATCACTCTTCTGAGAATCAAGATGAAAATGAAGTGAAGGAACTCATTGAATCTTAAGAAGATAATGAGGTTCCTGAAATTGGAAAATAAAAGGACAATTAAAGATGGAACATTAATACCTCTTCAAATTACTTTGAGGATGGATTCCATGTGTCAGTTAAGTCTGAAAATGATCAGACTTCATGTGATGAAGCTCATGAGGATCATGACATGGAAAGATTGATTTTAGAAATAAAGTCTAAAGTAGACATCATATACAAGTGTTGTATATGGACCCTCGAGGATCCACCTATATGGGTGAGACCCGTTAAGGTGTAAATGGATCTCCAAGATAAAGAGGGAGAATGATGAGGAGGTAGAGATCTTCAAAGCACAGCTCGAAACCATGAGCTATACACCGAAGAGAAGACATTGTTTGCAATGAAACTTTCTCTTCAGTAACCATGCTTAAACCCATTAGAATTTTTGCTAACTATAGCTACACAACTTGACTTTGACATATACAAGATGAAAGTCATTATTGCATTCGTCTATGAATACCTCTCTTAGGATATTCATATGAAGTAGCCCCAGGGCTTCATTGTTGAGGAATGCAAGGTGTACAAGCTGAAGAACTCCATCTATGGACTTAAATAAGCTTCTTGAAGTAGGAACATCAGATTTGATGAAATTACAATTGTTATGAATTTAGATAGAATCTTGATGAACCATATGAAGCTTAGTGGGAGTGCCATTGTGTTCTTCGTGCTAAACGAAGATGACATCTTAATCATTTGGAATGATATAAGGATAATAATAAGTGTTTTTTAATCTAGTTATTCCATACCTTGAGATATGATCACAAGGATATTTCTTAGAACTCAGTTCTAAAGATGTTCAGAAGCAAAGAGAAGAGGGTATTGGGACCGTCACATTAGTGATATACCTTGGACATGTTCTATTTTTTTTGGAAAATTCCAAGAAAGGCTTCCTTCCCTTAAGATATGTTATTGACCTATCTGAAGGGATAAAACATCAAAGAGTTGAGGAAGTGAATGCTAAAACTGCTTTCCCTTGTGCATCAACTATGAGAAGCCATGTATATGCTAGATGCGTACAAATGCCAGATGTCTGCCATGTAGTGGAGTAGTAAAATGATAGTAATCCTACTATGGAGATAAAACACTTGATTGCAGTAATGACTATATATTCAAAGATGACAAGACTTTAAAGATAGTGATCTCTAAGTCTTATCTTCAAGAAATTAGGACTATATAGATAGTGATCTAAAAGGTCTTAACTTCAGATACCTTAGGAGATAGAGATCTCTAAGATTCATGGGTATTCTGAAAGGGATAATGGAAAATATATACTGGTTATAAAAACTATTGAGATGTAGTGTCGAGGACACTATAACTAACAAAATTGAATATTGGTTACATAAGATGCAACATTCGCATTAGATGTTAGCACTATTACCGGGGGATATGCAAGTGTCGTAAAAGGACTTGGCGTGGTCTCTTGGGAACAGATTGACTGATCATCTTACCTATCTATTTTTCTAAATAGCCTATGATTGTCACATGAGTGTGGTTTAAAGATTAGCCCATTAATGGCTCTTTGGGCTAGTGGGAGATTGTTGGATATGCGAACCTGATGAAGCCACGTTTCATCATCTTTATTCTATCATTTTGGCCTTAAAAACCCTAGTAAATAGGTGTAAATAAAGCTAATTTAGGCATTTTAGCATTCATGCATCATTGTGTAAATATTGTATAAAATGCGGTTTTTAAAAGCCAAAATTATAGAATAAAGTAAAGAAAAGAAAAAGAATAAAATATTGTAAATATTTTATGACCCGAAACCCCGAGACCTAGGCATCTTGATGAATAGGTCGACAAGGAATAAAGGGGAGATAAGGGCCAAAAATACCAATAAAATTCCTTTTATTTTATTCATTCTTTATTCATTTTGGGACCTATTTTTGGTTCCACTTTTTATACCTCAAATAAAGAAACTTTGTACACGAAAGTTGTAGATAATTTAATATAGAAAAATAAAAAATTGATTTCACACAAAAACAATGTACAGGTAAAAAGCTATGGTCTGAATAAATTTCCAGAACTCCAACTTCCCAGACCTGTATCTTGCAAATGACAACTCCAAATGCATCAAACTCACCTTTAATTGTATATAGAATAAAATAAGCTATTTAATGATGGTGGTTTCGCATTTGGCGGAGCTACGGTTTAAAAGTTGAGTTTTGGACCCACATTGTACATTGTACAGATTAAAATATTCAATTTATTATTTATTCATTTTTTTATAATTTTATATTTTTATTTTTTTGTAATTAATATATATAATAATTATGTGCATTAAAATCAGAATAAAAATGTAAATAAAGTACAAAATAAAAATAGCTACATATAACACATAGATACAATACCTATGTACATACCTATACATACATGTTTATATTTTATTAAATATACAAAATAAATCAGAAAATAAAATAAAAATATATTTGTGTATATAAAAGTATTGTATAATTTTATAAAATAAGAATCAAAAGTAATAAAATTAAAATCACAAATTAAAAATCAAATAGTCAAATATATAGATAATATACCTATATAGGGGAATAAATGTAAACTTATAAAAATATACTTCATAAAAATAAATAAAAATCACTATAAAATACTTCATAAAAAAATAAACATTTTTTATTTTATAATTAAAAATCAATAAAATCATTATATATTTTTAATAGATTTTAGAAAACGTTATCCCAAGGATTTTCCTGGTTGGTCCACGTGGACCAACCATGTGGAAGTTGACCTGCTGGTCAACTCCTTGGTTTTTGCTCCTGGGCTGTGTCAGAAGTGGTTTTTGTCCGCTTTCGCGGATTTTTCGAGGATGTTCCTTGCATCTTTTGATGTTGGTGTCTTCATGACTTTTGCTCCTCGTCCACCACCCTTACACGTCCATGGATTAGATTTGCTTTTGGATCATTGACGCGCTCGATACGCCTCGTTGAAAGAGCCCTCTCGGCCAAGTTTCAAAAACCACCCATCCGCCTCCAGGCCACTTTGAACCCTTTTGACCCGAGTTTTCCCCCGCGCCTTGGAGCTCTGGACAGGAGGCGGTGACAGCGCATCCTCCAGCTCCTTCGCGCGAGGCCAAGCGACGACCGAGGAGCTTCCATTCACCTCCGGTGGCCGCCGCCGTTGAGGTCTACTTCTTGGCTTCTACAGCCAATAGAGGTCGTTTTCGTTCCTTTTCCTTTGCCGTTTAGTTAGATGTAATGTCAGTTTGCATTTCGTGCGTTTAATCGGTCATCTTATCGAGTCGTTAATTTAGTTCGACGTTCAAACAGCTTGCCGGAGCCCTCGAGCTCCGACCACCACCACCTCTATATTCGCCCGCACCTTTAGAGACCTGGGATCCTTCCACTGTTGGTTCTGTGTTTCATTGCAGGTCCCGAGACTCGAAGACTCCCATCTGGAGTCATTTTTGACGCACGACGGACCTCCTGGAGCTCGACCTCCTCTTCACCGCCGCGGTGGCGCTCCGGCGGTTCACCCACCTTTTTGAAGCTGCCACCCAATCAGGGAAGCTTCCAGGAGACTCGGGACGCATTTGGACGGGACTCTTCAGCTAGGGACATCGAGATTTTGCTTCATCAACCTCGCCACGGCCGGGTTCTTCGGCCGTTCTTCCTCCCTGTCCCGAAGCCGTCCGATCTTGAACATCCTCCAGAGGCTACAACTTCCGTCGGATCTCGTGCCACTCCAGCCGTCAGATCGCGGGCCAGGATTTAATCCTGGCCGTTATAACTCAAGGGGCATCGCGGGCCGTGAGTCTGACATGTGTATAAGTAGTGAAAGGCCCGCCGTTGGATCACTTCCCCGCCTGGGTATTTTGCGCACTAAACCCAGCGTTTTTGTTATATTTAATATTCAGAACTTAAACATTCATCTGCAGGCTATATAGTTCTTGAAATTTTGCATTTAAGCCCTTCAGTTTTCGATAATTCCTCATAGAGCCCTGCCAGGCGCACGTGTTTAGCACGCGCGCCTTGGGCATATTGCAGGGTTAGCCCGCGGGCATTTTTGTTATTAATTTCAGACCAGCAAGTTTATTTCGCATATATATATTCTCTGGAATTTTACATTCTGGCCCTCGCATTTTCATGATATTACTAAAAAGCCCCTACAAGCATGCCTTTTCTTTTTGCTTCTAGTATTTTGTGCGCACATCTATAAAAACCCAAAAATTCCCCAAAAATCAGTTTAGATCTCTGTTGCATGGTAGTTCATCGTCCTGTTTTTATTTTTCATATTATTCATTTTTAATATTTAATAAAAATCAAAAACATCCATTTTGTGCACTATCTAGCTTATAAAATCCATAAAAAATATAAAAACACTCCAGAAAAATCCCAAAAAATATATTTTGTCTATTTTAGTTTGTTTTAACTCCAGCCAAAAATCATAAAAAAATATAAAAGAAAACTCCAAAAAATCATAAAACTCCAAAAACCTCTATAAAAATCCTAAAAAATTCTCAAAAATCCTAAAAATATATTCTTGGTGTCTAAATTTTCCTTATTTTATTATCTTTCATTGAAAATTAATTTAGAGAATTTTTGCTATTGTTTTCTATTTTATTTCTCCATTTTAGTTTCAGCCTTGCATTTTATCCACTGTTTTCAGTATTTTTGACTTTAAAAATACCAAAAAATTTAGAAAAAATCTAGAAAAGTCATACAAATATTATTAAATTATAAAAACCACAAAAACATTTGATTTTATGAATTTTAATTATTTTTTTACCTATTCTATTCCTCTCTCTCTCTCCTATATTGTACATATATTCTATCATTGGAAAAAGAAAATACAAAAATATAAAATACAAAAAGAAAATATAAAATCAGTAAATTAAAAATCAAAATACAAAAGTATAAAATCCAAAATAAAAAAAATATATAAAATTAAAAACCCACAAAAAAAATAGCATAGATAGACAAATTACATCACATTCACATTTTTGAGCATTAGTGTCCCGTTCTACCTGTCTGCTCCCTGTGATCGACCTATACACATACTTGCACCTATACACATCTTTGTTGTAGAGTTATAATAAATTTTAACTCCACACACTTTCACTGCTTTATTTGATCGTCGTGGGTTAATTGTTGTTTGAATTTCGGATTTCGTTGGAGGTCAAATCAACGACTGTTGATTCGCCTTGTGATTCAACACGACCTCTGCAAATCCCTGTTCAACAGAACCCACGACTAACCATTATGCAATAAATGTTATTGAGGATATCATTCCCCGATCTAAAATGAAGAATAATTAATTTGCATAATTTGTCCCTTATTATTATGTATCATGGCCATCTTAATGATCATACAGTTGTCGATTCAATTATTGAATCATAGAGGCAGGTGATTGGATGAATATCTAAAGAGTTATATTGAGGACTCATCAAGCACCGTCAAATGATTATTAAGAGAGGATAAAGATATGGCAATCTTTTCTCTAAAGGTTGATATCTGACCGACCTTTTGATGCAAGTCCTCTGTATAAGAATAGAGATTCAGAGGTGTCAGATTCGTTTGGTCAAAGAGTTGACGTAACGAGATCGAGATAACCAAAGACCTATGTTGTATGTTGTCACGATATAGGCACACATCCTTTGACTGGAGACAGATGTGTTACTATATGTCTGAGTACGTAGATTTGGCAGACCAATAGGTTGATGAATTAATCAAGGTCTATACACCAATGCACCGGTGTGCATGCAAGGGCATATGAGTAATACAATCTCTCAAAGGGATCATACATGTTCAATTTACTAAATCAGAAGACATGAGCTCACTCATGAGATATTGGGAAGAAATAAATTCCATGCACGATCGTCTTGATTTAGAAGCTTTACTGAATTTCTAGGTTTGATATATGCTTTTTGGAAAGTATATGATCAACACATGGGTATGATATATGCTTTTTGGAAAGTATATGATCGATATCAACTCCCAATAGTCAAATGAGAAACATAATGATAAAACCCTGAAGTAGATAGTTAAAATAGATCTTATACTTCAGGTTTATTCTGGATCTTCGAGTGTGCAGGATGTTTAGGTATTGGGAATACCTAAGGGTGATGTGATCATAAATGATTGTATAACCATGACGCTTCTATTCATAGGGAGTGATGAAACAGGTCTGGATTTTAGTGACTCCTCTCAGCAGAGAAGTGATCTGATCTTAGTCCAAATGTTGGACATTGATCTGAATGTGATTCAGATGCAATGAGAAGATTAGAATTGCGGTCTTGATTTAAGCAATCATCTATGAGAGGACCGCAAGATCTGCATTTGAGATGTGATCTTAATATCCAAGTCATTATACGTGGAACAATACAATCGCATTGTCCTTATATCCAAGTATCTGAAGAAAAAGTGCATTATCCTTGAGAGTCCGGGATAATTTCATTATTGATATATGAATCCAAGCATTGATAAAATTTATGATTAAATACGATTTAATTATCATGAATAATATGAATTGATTCATATTATAAGGAGAGTAATACTAGATAATTAAATGTGATTTAATTATTAAAGATGTGAATAATGTGAATGTGATTCATATTATTTGGGCACAAGAGAACAGAGATCCAAGATGATTAAATGTGATTTAGTTATCAATGGATATGAATAATGTGGATAGAACTATCCATATTAGTCATATATATTATAAATTTGATTTATAATCTATAAGATAGAGCTATTTGTAATTTATATTTGTTAATTAAATGTTGATGCGAATTGGATTCACATTGATCAATTAATTAAAAATGTAATTCACTTTTTATTTTGGGTTGTGAATCTGATTCATAATTTTTCAGTGGAAAGATTGCATTATTCACAAAATATGTATGAAATATTTTTTTAAAATAATTTACAACAATTGTTGTTATCGGAGATTTCCATGGAATAATGTAATCTCATGAGATTACATAAGATTCCCACTAACTCCCATTAGGAAAGGGTGATGTAATCTCCATTCCATAATCTCCATGCTTGATTGATTTATTTTGGGATTAATTTTTATTGATTTATCAATATATATTTAATCTAAATTAAAGTAATTGTTGTTCTATTTTTACAACAAAACCATGACAATTAAAAGAAACACAAATCAATGTGAGACACTGGATTTGTGTTGTCCATGGATTGAGATCCATGGATCCCAAAATACTATATAAGAAGAGGCACCCCAACTCTTCAAGTTACACAAGTTGGAGAAAACAACATATGCTCTCTCTCTCTCTTTCTCTACACTTCATCTTTCTCCCTCTCTCTCATATGGACGTCCACCTTGATGCCCTAGAGAGAGCTGCTATCGTCGCAGCGTTGCCGTTATACTGTCGGATTTGTTGCTCATGGATCTCCTTCTCCTTCGGTGTGCCTCGCTCGTAAAGAAGACGTCGGATCTCATGTGTCAATATCAGGAGATTAGTCGCTTGGATCATCGACATGGATTACGAGAAGCACATGTTTTATCAATGCGCTTGCAAGCGTCTCCTCGGTCCAATCAGACTTGAGATAGGAGGTCTCTTCGTTTAGAGACTCGATCGCAACCACGCTTCAAGAGATAACTATGATACTTGTTTATGGTTTAGATGACACGATCCGATAAGTGTTCTTGGATCATGTGGTTACATCACATGAAAAATGTTAATTTCTGCTGCCTCAAGCCACTAGTGCGAGTAGTCGCTTCCAGTCGCATACGATGTGATCCTTACGTTTCTGTTACGTGCTTATGGATCCTTCCATATCCTTCACTTACTTGGTCGGTCATTCCTCCAAATAATAAAGGAAGTAGTTGATTATGGATTTGTAAAGATCATGTTCTGCTCCTGTATTGATAAGGTCACAATTGACATGATCATCGAGCCAAAAGATGTAGAGAGCACATCTGAGAAAAGTGAGACAACAATGAATGTAGAATATTGGTACATTGCTAATAATATCAAAGATTCATATTTGACTTTAAATGACATTTTAACATAGAAAATCCTCTTCCCAAAGGAGCTGAATAGTGCATCCAATTTGTTTTCCTTTTACGATAGGGAGATTCATGAAGACGAGTTGATCCAATTGTTTGATGTAAATTCAACCCAAATTGAATAAGAAGAAACTATTGCATATATGTTTGGTATCTTATTATCTGAGCCAAGAGTGACAAAGTGGATAGCACATTATTGTCATATCATGAACCATCAACTAGAAAAGTTGCATAAATCAATAGGAAACGACTCAGACTCCATCGGAATTAAAGACTCTTCCGATAAATCTGAAGTATGCCTTTCTTGAGGGAGAGCTTGAAATGTATCCGATTATCATCAGTAGATGATTGACCACTAATCAAGAATCTCGATTGCTATAGATTCTAGAGAAAAACCACAAGGCTCATGGTTGGAATGTCACAGATCTTTGAGGGATTAATCCAAACTTGTGTTTACACCATATTGACTAAGAGGATGACATCAAGTCATCCTGTGAGTTGCAACACACGGTGAATCTTAATCTCCAATAAGTTTTCATGAAAGAGATAACAAAGTGATGTGAGATTGGATTTATTTATACCATCTATAACTTGAAATGGGTTAGACCATGCACTAGTTCTACAAAAATCTAAAATTATGGTGGTTACTAATTACCAAGGAAAGTAGATCTCGACCCGAGTACCTACATCTTGGCATGTCTACATAAATTACTAATACCTGAACTCAGCTACCTAGAAGGATCACTTTCCTCTACCTTTTATTGATCAAGTTCTTTGGAGAGTTATTTTGCTTCTCAGATAGGTACTCTGGGTACAACCAAGTGTCAATAACCCTTAGATGATAACAGGAAAGTTACTTTCACTTGTCCATTTGGCATCTATGCCTTCAAGCAGATGTCCTTTGGATTGTGTAGCACACCTACTACATTCCAAAGGTATATGTTAGTAATTTCTACTGACATTGTGGGTAGTTATTTTGAAATTTATATGGAGAGTTTCTCGATATATAGTGATAGTTTTGATGCTTGTCTTACACATCTAGACCAAGTACTATAGAGATGACCTAGATTGCATTTGGTTCTATCAAGGGTGAAGAGTCACTTCATGCTGACTGAAGGAATTGCTCATGGCCATATCATATACAAATGAGATTTGGAGGTCTACCCGACAAAGGTGGATATGATTGAGCCACCAAGAACAATGACACATGTAAGGTCATTTCTGGGGCATGTTGATTTCTATAGAAGATTTATATATTACTTCAAGAAGATTGCATGACTTCTTGTAGAACGTATAAGCACAGAGATAGATTTTATTGTTGATCAGAAAGTCCTCCAAGCCTTTAACAAGTTAAAAGACTTGTCGCTCAGGACCCCATCCTAAAACCACCCGATCAGTCTCTCCCATTTGAGATCATGACAGACGCATCATATTTCACAATTTAGGTTTTGTTGGGACAAAGACGGGATGGATTACACTATGCCGTTCACTATAATAGCAGAACATTAGATTAATCTCAAAAGAACTATACTATAATAGAAATAGAGTTGTTGGTTGTAGCTTTTGCCCTTGAGAAGTTTCATTCACATCTTCTCTATTCCAAAGTGATTGTTTATACTGACCACTCTTCTTTCAAGTACCTACAACAAAATATGGATGCCAAATCATGTTTGCTCTGTTGGATCCTTATTCTCTAAGAATTTGATTTGGAAATAAGAGATAAACCTGAAGTCATAAATGTGGTAGTAGATCATTTGTTCGGAATAGAATGTCTAGAGGCTTCGTTGAGTAGTCTATCAGTAACAGAAACCTTTCCTGATGAATCTATCTCAGTGTTGCTTATCTCCCCCGGTATGTTGATATTGTGAATTATCTCATTTATGAGAAAGTTCTACAAGATTAGATGAGAATAAAGAAGGACAAGTTTTTATCGAATATTCATGTTTACCAGTGGGAAGATCCATACCTTTGCAGGGAAGGTGTGGATAGAATCTATCATTAGTGCATTCCTTAGGAGAAGTACACTAGTGTCATTGAGGAGTGTCATAAGCTTGAAGCCGGAGGATGCCATTCTGGAAGAAAAATGGCAGCGAAAGTATTGCAGTGTGGACTCTGGTGTCCTACACCATTCAAGGATGCCATAGCACATGTGCGAGGTTGCATTGAATATTAAAAGTTGGGAGGAATCCTAGATTCCAAAGATTGGATGCCTCTCAAGTTCATTCATACTTTTGATGTTTTTGATGCTTAGGAAATTGACTTTATGGTCTCATTTTCTAACAGTCAATGATTCGAATAAGTTTTGCTTATTTTTTATTACGTGAGTCATTGGGTGTAGGCTATTCTTGCATGATCCGTCGGTATTCGTATTGTTTCTCACTTTCTTAAGGACAACATTATCTCTAGTTCGGAATCTCGAAGATCTTGATTTCATATGGTGGTAGCTTGTTTTTAGAGAAGTAAAGTAACTTGTGAAGAAGTATGGCATTGATCATCATGTTGCATCCCCTTACTGCCAATAATCGAATGGCTTGGTTGAGTTATCTAATAGGGAGATCAAGACAATTCTTCAGAAACTTGTTAGGTCGAATAGGAAGAACTGGTCTCCAGTTTTTTATTCCACTCTTTGGACTTATTGAATCAACTACAAGTCGACATTAGAAATGCCCCCATCATCTTATACATGAAAATCTATTTCATATGCTAGTGGAACTCATTCACAAATCTCTTTAGGCATTAAATATTTATAGACTCACACGAAGGTGTTCAGAAGCGAAATATCGATCTTAATAGACTCGTAGAATTCAGAGACTATGCATATGATAATAACATGATGTACAAGGATAAAGTCAAATGTTGGCACAATAAGGACATCCGATGAAAAACTTTTGAGCCTAGGTAAAAGGTAGAGTTAATTTATGTGAATTTGAACATATTTGAGATGATTAAAGAGTAAATGGACTGGGCCAGTTGCGGTAAAGAATGTATGTGAAAATGGTAGCAATCTCATATTTGAGTTGTCATCTGATGCACAGCTGTTCGTTTCCTATGGACAGTTGTTGAAGACATATTTAGATCATGATACATTCCTACCGGTTGTCGATTCAATCAGTGTGGAATTTGAACAAGATCTCTCATTAGCATCAAAATATTTAGATAATGCTCTAAATGTAAATATCTCCTTGATTAATTCTTTTTCATTCATTCTTTCATTCGTTCATTCATATGTATTAATCATTCATCCCTTTCACCAGTTATATACTTAGGATGATTATATCTTAAGTATAAGGGGATGATTGTGTTTGAATTTTTCTTTTTCATTCTCCTGCTTGTCTTCTAACTTATTGATAATTAATTTCTATATTTAGAGATATTTTACCCTAAGTATAGGAAGAGACAAGCTGAGTCATTGATTTTGTAAATTCTCATCCTTCATCATCCCTACTTCGTGTATAGTTTACATAAGTATAGAGGGACGATTGATTTCTTATTCTTTTATTTGAGTCATTGTAGTATATACTTTTCTATGCTTAGCACGAGTTATGTCTTCCATTGTATATATACATTAGCCATAACTTGAACTTTACTGTATTTTCATTAATATAGCTAATATAAATTAATTAAGGGAATACAACTAATAAAAATATAATAATAAGATCTCTTATAACTATGTGTAAACAAATTTGGAAAAAAAATGGTTAAAAACTATTTTGCACATGGTTTTGAAAATGGTTGTGATAATGTTTGAAAAAAAATTTGAAAACTTTTAAAAATATTTGTGAAATGTTTTCAAACCTTTGAAAAATATCTCTTGGTAAATGTTCGTAAGATGTTTGTAAAAATTGTATGTAAAAATGTTTGAAAATTTCTTTGTAAATTTATTTGCAAAATACGTTTTCAAAATATTTCACAAATATTTGCAAAAATGTTTTTAAATTATTTTGAAAAACCTTTATATAATAGTATTTCAACATGATCCAAATATTTTTTGTTGTAAACAAACTCATGTATAAAATCCTACATATAAACTTGTATAAAGTCCCTTCTTAATATGTACATAGTACTTACTAATACATTTAATTCAAAAATATTTGAAAAATCCTTAAAATTATGATATTTTTGCAAAATTTCATGAAAATTTTCAATTTTTTTGAAAATTCTATAAAAAAGTATAAAATCAAAAAATTTGTTCCATAAAAAATATCTTTGCATTGCATATGCATTTTTCAGAATGATTTTAATAGTTGAACTAGTCTAAATAAAATCTGAAAATTGGAGCTTGGTTTAGACCTTAATCCACTTAAATTCACACAAATCTTATTGGAACTAGAGTTAAGACTTTTCATGTCAATAAGACTTAATTCTTTGAGTCCACTAGATTATGTTCACATGTTGATTATCCTAAGTAGAATATTTTGAAGCGCAATATGAATCTTGAGGACAATGACCTAACTTGAACGAGCACTTTGCAATTAGCTCCACTTTGATGAGGTGGTGAGGAAAGGATTATGTGGCTTGAGAATCATGTGTATGGAAACATATGCCACCCCAATAGGA
Source organism: Ottelia alismoides (assembly GCA_037367405.1). NCBI lineage: Eukaryota > Viridiplantae > Streptophyta > Magnoliopsida > Alismatales > Hydrocharitaceae > Ottelia > Ottelia alismoides. Next base: position 371,184 of record JAZKJV010005402.1, on the reverse strand, counting down.
GTCTAGTGTACCCTAGTGGCATGGATGTCTAAAGACAGGACAATGAGAAATGCAATACAACTTCAAAAGAGGGATAGTCTACAAGCTTAAGAAGAAACTTTCATTATATAAATGTTGATGTATATAGTATGAAAAATGTACAAAATAAAAAACTCCAAAAAATAGATGGGCATAAAATTAATGAAAAATCAATCTCATCAGAGTTATGTATCAACAAATAAGGCTTACACTTCAAAGTCAAAGATCTCAAGGTTGTCTACTGCTGGAGACTTGACTACACTAGTTAAGCTCCATAGGATATGTGACTACACTGGTCACAATCCACTCTTCTCTCTACCCCCATCTTCTTTGATTTTGTTGTACTTTAACTTATAAGGAAATACCCAGTTCTTTGAGGAAAAACTAGCTAGATTAGGGAATTAGTGTTACCTTGTAAAGGGAGACTAAATCTTGCCAATTCTGATGGGAAGAGATACAATTCAAATACAATGTACAAGTGAGACTCATAGGCATAAAGTGTTGTGTATGAAGAGACTTATTCTGACCTGGATATTGAAGCGATGTGAACAGAGGATTGTGGAACTTGAGGTCTGCTAAGTTTTAGATCTTATTCTCAATAAGATTCTAACACATTAACAATCAGGATGTCTTCCTAAGCTCCAAACTTTGATTTTACGAAGATAAGTTTTTTTAAAAAATATATTCTAAGTTCTTTATTTTCCTTTTCTTTATTTTCTCTTTTGCATCAGTTATTCTTCTAATAAGGGTTTGCTAGGAACTGGCAAAGGTAAGTATATGGGGGTGATGAATAGCCATTCATCTACCTATATTCTTCCATTTTATTTTTAAATACCTAGAAAATTACCTGTATCATTGACCTATAAATAGTCTACAAATAACATATAATTATTTGTATTATAATACAAAATTAAATAATAAAGAGAATAAAAGAAAGATAAATGATGTATCAAAGAGACTAGATGACCCTAAACCTCGAGAAAAAGTCAATATTGACTAGGTGGAGAAGGAATAAAGTAGGGGAAGACAAGGGCAAAACACTATATCAAATACTATATAGAAACACTAAATTTATATTATGTAAATAACCATTTTTACAGAATTTTATTATTCATTGTGCACAACTCAAATAATAAATTGTTAACATGAAACTTGTACGTAATAATATATAGAAAATTATAAAATGATAGACAATAAAAATCATGCACATTGTAGTTTGTACACACAGAAGAAAAAGCCACAAACATAACTTCATTGATAAATATTTATTCCATGTGAATTCAAATTGAACCAAACTTAACTCTAATATATTTAAAATTAAATTATTTATCTAATGAGGTGGTTTCATTGAAAATGAAACTAAGATACAAATGTCATCTTTTTCGGGTACCATTATACTACGGCATCTATATATAAAATTAATATATTATATTCTTTATGTTTCTACTGTCTTTATATTTTTCAATAATTTTATATATTATACAAAACATATTAAAAATATACACACAAATGCAAACATTTAAAAGACACTTAAATAAACAAGACACTATAATATATAGGTATATTATACATATAATGTGTATATATATGTATTTTTTAAACTTATAAATAAAATCATAAATATAATATAAAAAATCTTTAAATATATAATTAATAATTATATATATATAATATGAAAAATATAATATGTTCATAAAATACAAAAAAAATACAATATACAAAATATAGGTATATATACATATACATGTACTTGTAAATATTAACCTGTAATAAATAAGATTGTAGTAAATAAATAATAATCACCATAAAATAGTTTGAAAAATAAGGAAAAATTTTATGTTTAAGTTTTATTTAATAAATTCATTTACTATTTTATTTTTATTTACTTTCTATTTTATTTTCTATTTCATCTTTTGTGGTTGAGGTGGACCTATCAGGATGAATGGTTCATTGACCGGCCCGGTCAACAACCCCATCTACACGGACCATGGTGCCTCCTTTTGTCAGAACTCACCTAAAACCTTTCTTCACCATTTTTTTTCATTCCATATCCACGCCTTATTCCACCTCAAGCTCTTCACCGCTCTGATCCCCATACAACCCTCCTCCTTGCTACATGTTCAGCTTCCACCAACCATTGCCCATCTTCACGCAATTATCTTTCCAAAATTCACCATTTCCATGTTTATAAATAAACCTCCTAGACTTACTTCCCTATTTTGATCCATTTAAACTCATCTATAACCAATCAAGCTAGTATCTGGAAACTCCCTTGTGACATGAGGTGAGATCCAAGGACATGAGGTGCAGCGAAGGAGGAACAGAAACAAGATCCATCCATCTCCAAATATCACTCTAGTGGTCATTAGATCCATGGTCTCTAACCAGGTACGAGCGATCATTTTAGGTTAATTAGGTTGAATTATAGTTTCTTATATTAGATTTAAGTTTAGTTTTATTCCATTTCATTTTAATCAGCATATATTTTAAATTTTGAAGTTCGACAGAGCTCTAGCTTCAGCCATTATCTCCATCATTCTACCCACAGTCCTGACCACCTGACCATCCCATATCCTTAACCTGCACTTCTATGTTATCTAGATCACTCCCTCCACCCTCGATCCTGCATGGTGAGATTCCATATATCTCATCACCCACCATTTTCGGAGATCTACTATTTGCCCCATATCTTGTGCTATACAGCTTCAGTTTGGGTTGAGAGAATAACTCTCAAGCCCTTATCTCTTTTATGCAAGTGACAGGTCCAGTCGAGCCACCTAAACCGTGAATCAAAGCCCTCTTTGACTCCCAGATATTCAGAGCAAGAAGACCCTTCTAGGCCTCCTATGAGGAGACATGGATATCATTGAACACCCTTGCAAGTGTGGGAGCCCCCGTGGAAGCCGTTGGGTCAATCATCAAGGAAGAAGACTACTAGCAGCCTCTCACTGAGCTAGAGATTGTTATATATTTATTAAACCCTAAGGGAGTTTAGATAATTAATATAGTCACTATTTTGTACATTTAGTCAATATAAAATAAAAGAAAAATTAGAAAAAAAAACTATAAAAATTACCAAAAATGGTGAAAAATATAAAAAAGCACAAGAATATTTTATTTTTACTTATTTTGACTTATTTATAAATATATAAAGCATTATATATATACAATATATATTATGTATATAAGATATAATATCTATATTGTTATTTAATTAATTATCTTATTTTAAAAATTAAAAAAAATAAAAATTAAAAAAATTAAACAAAATAGAAACTTTAAAATAAAAAACTAAAAATATAACTATTAAATATCCATAAAAATTAAATATAATTTAAAATCTACGAAAACAAGAAAAACCACAAATGGATAACAAATAAAATTATCTTTGAGTAGCAATGGTTATTAATAGTTTCCTACGCTACATTTTGCTCTATGTGGTTCGACACTCTACATGCTCACACTATTGATATTTTTGTAGAGTTGAAATAAATTTTAACCTACAACTGCGAGTCCAAAATATACCCTGCTTAATTTGCGTGAATTATCATACGTTTTGATTAATGCCGTTTTGTTGTAGGAGGGCATCCGAATCGGTCAAAAGATAACCACAAGAAAATAATTGAATTTTCAATTGTGTGTTTTTTTATTTATTTTACTTGGGCAAGTTCCAAGGTCAAACTCAAGGAGGTAAAGGAACAACCTATAAATTTTTCTATCAAAGTTTGCGTACGATTTTCGAGGCGGTCTTTTTTTTGTATTTTTAATGTAATTTTGAGATGAAAAGATGCAAACGTGGCCGAATTTAAGGACTAAAATATGATTTCCAATCAAACGATGTCTGAAAAACACGAAACATGGCCGAGATGTCAATTGTGATGAAATAAATGCATTGTAACTTTTTTGGAATTTTGGATGCCAGATAAATATTTTATGAATTTATGAATGCAAACAATGCGAATTTCAATATTTAGTTATAATAAATAGTAAACCTCTCTATTTTCAAGAGATAAAACAATCCAATATCTACTACTGGATTATCAATCTCAGAAAAATCCTAAACCTCAAAAAAATGGAATTTAATACCTATTAAAAATTAAAGACCAAAATAGACAAAATGATTTTTTGAAGGCAAACTATCATGCAGATACAATTCTTTTTGGGCACAATGTAACATAGAATTAATTATACAATCCATGATTTTTTGGCAATTTTTAGAGCAACAGTTAATTACTTCTGAATTTCCATGTATCGAGTTGGCAAAATAAGCAATTTTTGACAAAAAAATTAATTATTAATTAACCACATATTACAAAAATGTCAAACATATTCCATAAGTAGAGAATTAATTGAAGAACATCATGCTATTTTTTAAGAATAAAAATGATATGATGTAGAGGTTCAAAATAAAAGTGGAATACAAGGGTATCACTACAATTACAATAAATAAATACTAAAGAACATGCAGAACAAGGCTAAAGTGTAATTATAGATATCCATGGGATGATTCCTACAAAATTCCAATGGGGCACGTATTGTGCATGTGCCCTTGGGGGAGTTTGGACATGGAAGAAGAATTGGCAGGACTGGAGGGCTTGGATGCAAACGTCACCTCGAAGCACATGCTCCTCACATGAGTGGGGGTATTAGGCCTCATGTGCCCGATTCTGAAGTGGTGGAGTGACGGAGCAGGTGGGGGTGACCTGCGGTGGAGTCGGGGCTGCGGCTTGAAGTTGAAGCAAGCGCAGGCGGAGACGGTCGTGCTTCTGACGTCGATGAAGGTAGCTAGGCGAAGTGGGTCTCGTTGGGAAAGCATCAGTGAGAGAGGCACAACTGAGGGGGTAGCTGGACGGTGGAAGTATGGTGGAGATGAGGGTCGTGGTTGGAACGAAGGCATATTTGCCGATTAAGTTGACGTCATTAGCTCGATGGCTATGATGGCTAGAGTGGAAGCAGCAGGCTCGAGGGACGCAGCTGCAATGAGGGGGGGGGGAGCGGTTTATATAGGAGAGAAGAAGGGAACCAACGATGGAAATATTCTCGGGTGGCTGGTGATTGTGGAAGGGAAAGTGGATCGCGAGATTGATAGTGAAAATTGCGTGGAACATTAGAGAGTGGTGGTGGGACAAAGGGCGGCCATAGATGGAAGGTTCACGCATGAGAAGGCCAGAGGGCGGAGGAGCTCATTAGGCATGAAGGAGGTGAGATCCACGTAGGTGGGGCGACGTCGGAGATTTCGCGGGGAAGGTGGTCGGGTGCGAGAAGGGCAGTGGTTGGGCGCGAGAAGGGCACCGGGTGGCGCTACTGCTCGATTTTGGAAGAGGGAGACAGGGCGGCACGTGCGGTAGAGGCACGTGATCCGCACATGGAGCCTTTATTATATTTTTTTATTATTTTATAAATAAAATGAATATATATAGGGCTAAAAAATGGGTGACACGTGGTGGCTCCAGGAACTGCCACGTGTCAGGCCCAAAAAAATCAAAAAATTAAATACAAAGAATAATCCGAAATAAATAGCAAATGACCTCAGATTGGAAATTTTTCTTCTTGAAAATTTCTCGTCTCGATGAGATCTACAACTTTCATGAAGACATCAAAACCAAAATCGATTATTTGTGCAAAGTGATATTTTTGGTGTACTCTATATACTTAGAATACCTTGATTTTTGGATTTTCTAATTATTAGTCATTTTTAACCAGATTGAAATCCGAGAAAAATATGATAAAATTAAAGATAAAATTTACACATTAGCATAATTTATTGTATTTTTAATAAGTAAGAAAAAGAAGAAATAAAATAAAACAAGAAAAGACAATTTTTGTATAGACAGTTAGTGAAGACTCAGACTCGATTAGTTTCTTTAATTTCAAGCTCACTTTGGATTTGGATTTTTATACATTTTAATAAAACTTTTATGAAAGAAGATAAATGAAGAATAAATAAAATAAAATGGTTAATTATGTACATAAAACAATAGGTCAAAAACTGCTAAAATACAAAATGTACGAAAGAGGCCCAAAACACAACTTTCACATATGAGTTCTGATTCACTTGAACTTGGTCTTGTTTTGAAGGTATTTGAATGTAAATCAGTTCAAAAGTGAGTAGGATCAAATCGAACACTGAATGAGGGAGATATCGAGGTTTTAGTCCGGAAATCCTAGAATTAGGGTTTGGGTTTTTGGTCCACTTATTTAGGTTAATGATTTTTTGTATTTTTAGTTATTCTTTTTAGCAACATGTGCACAATGGAGGTGATTTCAAGACATTTGAAGTTAGCATGAATTAGTTAAAAATCAGGGAAGTTAGGCTATTTACAGGTCAATTAGACTGTGATTTTTGGCTTCTTGTTTTGTGCAATAATAAGTGATAAAATGCTATTCTTATCAAAACATGCATGAATGCTAATTATGAAAATAATTGAAGAAATGTCGATGAAATTTAGGGATTTGAGCTTAATTAATGACTTTTAAAGTGATGAGCTTTAGATTCATCATCTCCCTATACTTAAACCATGCTCGTCCCTAAGCATCAAAAGCAATGCAATGAGGTAAAATGAAATTGGGTTCCATACCAAGATCATGAGCAGAAGGTGAAAATGGAACTAGACCTGACCTTTGGATTATTTGTGTGGCGGAACATCTATGAGACTTAGAATTTTAAAATCAACAACCTTCAAGTTCTACACATCATTGTCACAGTTTCAGCTCAGAAGTCGTCTTAACAATCCTCTTCCCAAAGCAAACCCCCTGAACATTGAACAATCGACTCATGTGTGTGAAAGGTTTTAGCTCTTCCCATCTAGAATGCCATATTAACATGAAAACCTCCTCTCCAAAAAACTTGTCCTCGGGGAGCCGGGTATTTCCTTCTGAGGTATGTCCTAATGTGTTCACAATAAAATAGAGGGAGAAATAGAAGAAGGGGAAGAGAACTGGAGGGTGGCTAGTGTAGTCACCTCTCCTTGTGAAGCTGGCCAGTGTAGTCGAGCCTCCACCAAGATCTGCAGTTTTCTTGAAGCTTGGATCTTTTTGGTCAAATATTTATTTTGTAGTAGGCTTATTTATATTTGAATTTTCAGTAGCTCTGCTTGGACCTTGTTGCGCCCCTACGGATATAGAATCCTTTTTTCCCATACATGTTTTGGGGTCTTAGAAAAAAAATTGTGCCCAGTCGTCCATCTCTTTTCCGAAGCTTTATTTCTACCCATACTCTGGTCTTTAGATTTCCACGTTACCAGAAAAGAAACTCACACAGTCTTCCAACAACCTGTCTGAGTTGAGCTAAGTGCATAGTGCGAGAGTACAAATTAATTCCCTATTCTAGAGTCGTACCTAGAATGAAGAGACCAGCTTAGGCACTAAGAGTCAAACGCTACACATTGTCATGTAGAACTCGAAGAATTAAGTCATAGACCTGAAGCTTCCAAAATCCTTTTTCTCGGTGAAGTTCCTCTGGAAATTAGGTGGATTAAGGTCAAGCCTAGACCATTCTCGGTTTCTGGTCATAACTAGGTTCAGAACCCAAGGGCTTTCCACAAATACATGAAATGTTGGATGAAGTGCAGGTGCGTGAAATACAGATTTTTTTTATTTTGTGACTTCATTCTTTTTTCTGAGTATTTTTCTAATGCAAGAATTTTTGTATGCAAAAATGAATAAGAAGCCATTTTCAAAAAAAATTGGTTGGACACATTCGGTGTTAGTAGCATTTTTTTGTTTTTATTAGTTACCCACCCCGTATATACATATAGACTTACGTGAAAGTACGAGCTATGGGTAAAATATATACAAAGTATATATACACACCGCCCTATACTTAGAGAGTGCTATGTCGTCAGAGCACAAGAAGTGAAAATAAGATATAGCTCGAGCTAGGCGTAAGAAAGTGAAAAAGAATTATAAACAATAGAAGTCGGTAGGCCCCCATATACTTAGACTCTAGACAGCCTAAGTGTAGAAGAAGAGAGAAACTAAGTAGTCAGGAGATGTGAATGAGGAGAATATATATACATGTGGGCATCGGTTCCCCCTATACATAGGCTATGGTTAGTCTATATATAGAAGAAGGGTGGAAATGAAGTGATTGTGAGATGGGGATAATTGTATGTACATATGGCATCGGTCCCCCCTATATTTAGGCCTTGACCTAAGTAGAGGACGAAGATGTATAAGGAGACCGATGTTGTCAGGAGGGAGGGTGGGTAGCCAATGAATAAGGCAGTTTTCAGCCGATCTTTTTGTGAGCCTGTGGTAGGAGATAGTAATAATAAGAAGGAGATGAAGCATATGATCCCCAACCATTATCAGTGTTATACTTAGAGTAATCATGTTGGATATTCGATGGATCATATGAGTCAGATGAAAGATAACCATCATTGGAGTTATCCTCAGAGGAATAACATTTTGAAAGTGGAGGCACTCCAGATATTCTTGGCCTTCTATTTCTTTAGTTGTTTTCTCAAAATTTGTGCCTTCTTGTGATCAAACGATGATTTATGCTTAGTTAGAAGATTTACAGTGATTCCTCGCAATCTCCATGTGGGATTTAATACAAGAATTGAAAAATTATTCTAAATGAATGCAAGCTGATGAAAACTGCACCTAGAAGAAAGTTCTATTAGTCTGGGAGAACTAATTTTGAATTTTTGACTATGTTGAATGATCTAAGGTACGTCTCGATTAAAGTGAAGTGTGTTCCTACGTTCTATGCACAATCAAAAAATATAGAAGATCTAATAGTCGTATGTGTAGGTCTATCCTAAGCACCACTCAAGTCAAGCCCATCCCTCACTAGAGAGTGAAACAGACCACGACATACCATAGAAAAGATTCAAGGTCTTGTTACACACGTGAGAGTCCAAATGGACATCGCTATAAATGAGCAACTAATTACAAAAATTAAAAGTGCGGAAAATTAAATCCTAGACTCTACGCTCTCTCATGACTCGACTCTGTCTTAATTTTTAATGTGGTTTTTCGGGCATTGGCAAAGATGCTTTGGTTTTGTGAGAAACCACTACACGTTCGTCAGGTACCTCGCAAGAAAAATAAGAGAGATAATGTAAGAGAGTGACTAAAAAATAATAAAATAAGAAAATAAATGCTGAAAATAAAATAAATACGGAGAAAAAATTATGTAAAATTTACAATGAAAAATTCAGGGGCCAGACTACCTAAATAAAGAAAATCGAACAAAGAAAATTTAGAAAAAATCAAAGTTGTTTGCCTCCCCAGCAACGATGCCATCTGATGAGTCCAAAATATGCCTTGCTTAATTTGTGTGGATTAATAAATGTTTTGATTAATGTCGGTTCGTTGTAGGCGGGCAATTGGAATCGGTCATGAGATAACCACAAGAAAAAATTCAATTTTCAATCGTGTGGTTTTTTGTTTATTTTACTTGGGCAAGTCCCAATGTCAAACTCAAGGAGGCAAAGGAACAACCTAGAAGTCTGTCGATCAAAGTTTGCGCACGGTTTTCTTGGTGGTCTTTTTTTGGTATTTTTAATGTAATCTTGAGATGTGAAGATGCAAATGTGGCCAAATTTAAGGAATAAAATATGATTTTCAATCAAACAACGTCTGAAAAATACAAAACTTGGCCGAGATATCAATTGTGATGAAATGAATGCACTGTATTTTTTTGAAATTTTTGGATGCCACATAAATATTTTATGAATTTATGAATGCAAACGATGCGAATTTCAATATCTAGTTATAATAAAGATTAATCCTATTTATTTTCAAGAGATAAAATTATCCAAGATCTATAACTTGGTGTTTGATCTCCGAAAAATCCTAAACCTCGAAAATATGACATTCGATACCTATTAAATATTAAAGATGGAAATATGCAAAATGACTTTTAAAAGAAAAACTATGCATGCAAATACAATTCTTTTTGGGCACGATGTAACATACAACTAATTATACAATCCATGAATTTTTGGCAATTTTTAGAGCAATGGTTAATTACTTCTGAATTTCTAAGCATTAAGTGGGAAAAATAATTAAATTTCCACAAAACAATTAATTATTAATTAACCACATATTACAAAATGTAAAACATATGCCATAATGTAGAGAATTATTTGATGAATATCTTTCTTTTTTTTAATAATAAAAATGAACAATGTAGAGGTTCGAAATGAAAGGGGAATATAGGGGTATCACTGTAATTACAATAAATAAGTACTAAAGAACATGCAGAACAAGGCTAAAGTGTAATTACCGAGATCCAGGGGATGATTCCTTTAAAATTCTCAAGGGGCACGTGATGTGCATGTGCCCTTAGGGGAGCTTGGACATGGAAGAAGAATTGGACGACGGGGGGGGGGGGGGGGGGGGGGCTGGATGCAAACGTCCCCCCGATGCATGTGCTCATAACATGCGTGGGGGTCTCAGGCCTCCTGTGCCCGATTCTGGAGTGAAAGAGCTGCAGAGTAGGTGGGGGTGACCTGCGGTGGAGTCGGGGCTCCGGCAAAGTTGAAGCAAGCATGGGAGGAGACGGTCGTGCTTCTAGCATCTAAGAAGGTGGCTAGGCGACGCTGGTCCTCGCTGGGCAGGCATCAGTGGGAGAGGTGCAACGGATGGTGAAGCTGGGCGGTGGGATGTATGGTGCTAATCAGGTCATGGTTGGAATGAAGGCATATTTGCCTATGAAATTGAACTTTGATGGCCGGAGAAGCAAGCGACGGGATCGAGGGTCGCAGCTGCAATGAGGGGGAGATCCCTCGGATCTATGGGTCGAAAGGGGAGGAGATCGGGATGTCACCACTAAGCTCCTTCACGATTTAATACTGCCAGTGGATGATTATCAACGGGGCAATACGGTTTAAATAGTAGAGAAGAGGGGCGCGACGACGGAAAGATTCATGGGCGGTCGGTGATGTGGAAGGAAAGCGGATCGCGAGATTGATAGCGAAAATCAACAGGGAAGATTGGAGAGTGGTGGTGGGACGGAGGGCGGACATAGATGGAAGGTTGTCGTGCGTGAGAAGGCTGGAGGGCGACGAAGCTGATTAGGAATGAAGGAGGCGAGTTCCGCGGAGGTGGGGGCGGTGTCAGAGATTTCGCAGGGAAGGCGGTCGGGCGCGAGAAGGGGCAGGTGGGCGGCGCCACCACTCGATGTTTGGAAGGGGGAGAAGGGGCGCACGTGTTGGTTATGTGTGGCAGAGGCACATGACCTGCACATGCAGCCTTTATTATTATTTTAATAGAATGAATATATATAAAGGGCTAAAAAAATGGGTGACACGTGGCAAGCACCAGGAGCCGCCACTTGTTAGCCCCATAAAAATTAGAAAATTAAATACAATGAAATAATTTCAAATGAATAGAAAATGACCTCGAATCGAAAAATTTTCTTCACGAAAGTTTCTCGTCTCGATGAGATATACAACATTCATGAAGACATCAAACCAAAATTGATCTGTGCAAAGTTATATTTTTGGGGTACTCTATATACTTAGAATACCTTGATTTTTGGGTTTTCTAATTTTTTATCATTTTTAAACTAGATAAAAATCCGAAAAGATATGACAAAATTAAAGATAAAAATTACACGTTATGTATATTTTTTTTGGATTTTATTAAGTATAAAAAAGAAGAAAAAAATAAAACATGAAAAAGACTATTTTTGTACAAACAGTTAGTGAAGACTCGAACTCTATTAGTTTCTTTGATTTCAAGCCCAGTTTGGATTTGGGATTTTTGCGCATTTTAATAACCTTTTATTAAAAAAATCAAATGAAGAAGAAATAAAATGGGTTAATTATGTACATAAAATAATAGGTCAAAAACCGCTAATATACAAAATGTACAAAAGAGGCCTAAAACCCAACTTTCACATATGATTTCTGATTTATTTTGAACTTGGTCTTGTTTATAAGGTATTTTAATGTAAATTAGTTTAAAAGTGAGTAGGATCAAATCGGATACTGAATGAGGGAGATATCGATGTTTTAGTCCAGAAATCCTAGAATTAGAGTTTGGGTGTTTGGTCCACTTATTTGGATTAGTGATTTTTTTGTATTTTTCATTTATTCTTATTAGCAATATGTACACAATGGGTGATTTCAAGTCATTTGTAAGTTAGCATGAATTAGTTAAAAATCGGGAAAGTTAGGGTATTTACAGGTCAATTGAACTGTGATTTTTGGCTTCTTATTTTGTGCAATAATAAGTGATAAAATGTTGTTCTTATCAAAAATATGCATGAATGCTAATTATGCAGAATAATTGAAGAAATGTCAATGAATTTTAGGGATATGAACTTAATTAATGACTTTTCGTGTGATGAATATGACATTCATCACACACACTTGATTGATTTATCATATTTTCGTGGATTAATGGTTGCTTAATTCAGAATTGATCAACACAATGATTGCTAGGCTAGCTAGTTCGCCTTAGTAGATTGTTTTTTGGGTAATTAACCAGGTACTAAAGAGATGTTGTGAGGTGAACATTGCACTCTTACGGGGAAGAGTCATTTTATGGTCATCGAAGGATTGTGTTGGGCCATGTCGTCTACAAGCAAGGCATGGAGGTTGACTCGACAAAGGTAGATGTTATTGCCAAACATGAGCTACCCAAAATTGTAAAACATATGAGATATTTTCTGGGGCATGCCAGATTTTAACAAAGACTCATTCATGTCTTCAGTAGGATTGCCCAACCTCTCACTAAGCTTTTAGCATGGAGAATGACTTCATCATCAATCATAAGGTCCTCCAAGCATTCATAATACTCAAAGAACTAGTTATGCACAATTCTATCTTACATCTGCTTGATTGATCTGACCCATTTGAGATCATGACAAACACATCAGAATTTGCTATTGGGATGTACTTAGGAAACATAGGGATTAGGGATGGACTACCATTTATGATTCACTATGCCAACAAGACATTTGATGAGGCAAAAAAAATCATAATGTAATAAAGAAAGAGTTGTGATCGATTGCTAAATACGTGTCTTAATTTGCACTCATTGTAATACGGGTACTTAGCGAATCGTTTAGAACCGAGAGAAAATCTCCGTGAAGAGTGTCTCGGTTTGAATTTTATATCCTCGGTAAGTCCGGGGGTCAAACACAGGGAGGCAAAGGAACAACTTCAGATTAATTCAGAATAATTAGTTTTAGGTTTCCAAATGATATTTTTTGTATTTTTTATGCGAAAATAAATGCCAATGCAATATGCGGGTGAATCGGGCTACTAAGACACCATACAGCTAAACTATATTAAATTTAATATGAAATTAGTCAAATTTAGCCAAACATTTGCTGAGGAGAATAATGGAGATTTATAGAGCTAAAAGGAAGAACCTCCTTATAATCATTATTTATTTGGAGAAGGCTTATGATTCTTTCCCACGAAAGATGTTGTGGAGAGTTTTGGGAGAAAACAAGTACCTGTCCCTATATATTAACCTCATAAAGGATATGTATGATAGGGCTTTATCTTGTGTAAGGACCCCGTCTGGGAAGAGTGGATATTTTGACATCAACATTGGTTTATATCAAGGTTCTGCTTTGAATCCATTTATTTTTACTTTGATTATGGATGAGTTGACAAGTCACATTCAGGATGAGTTACCTTGGTGTATCTTATTTGCTGATGGTATTATGTTAATTGATGAGAGCAGAGATGGAGTAAATGAGGAGCTTGAGGTCTGGAGACATGAGTTGGAGACTAAAGGATTTCATATAAGTAGGTATTAGATGGAATATATGGAGTGCACCTTTGTTGGAAGCAATGGTGAAGGAATCGAGGTGAAGATTGGTGACGATAACATTCAAAAGAGATATTCCTTTCGATATCTGGGATCTATTCTGCAACATGATAGGGAAATTGATGGAGATGTTACTAGTAGAATAAATGCAGGCATGCTAAAGTGGAGATGAGCCTCAACTATTCTCTGTGATAAGAAAATTCCATTAAAAATTAAAAGAAAGTTTTATAAAGCAACCATGAGGCCTGCCATGCTTTATGGATTTGAATGTTGGCATGTGAACCATAGACATGTGCAGAGAATGAATGTAGCAGAAATGAAAATGCTAAGGTGGATGTGTGGACACACATGTAAGATCGGATTCGGAATAATGCAATCAGGAAGAAAGTTGGTGTAGCTCTAATCGAGGATAAGATGCGAGAAAACCCCTTAAGATGGTTTGGACATTTGCAAAGAAGATCAGTTGATGCACCGGTTAGGAGATGCAAGTGTTGGGATGTTGAACCGGCTAAGAGAGGGTGGAGGGACGACCCATTAAGTGTTGGAAAGAGATCACACGATGGGATCTTAGCTTTGTGGATATAAAGCCCGGGATTAACCCAAGATAGATCTGAATGGAGGCAAAGAATCCATGCATCCGACCCTACTTAATTGTGGGAAAAGGCTTTGTTGTTGTTGTTGTTAGCCAAACAATATTGTTCATAGAATCCTCATCCATAGATGAATGCAATATACTTTTTTGGAATTTTATGGGTTAAAATGCAACAACGAAAATGCACACTTTTTATGGGTTTTTTCACAAATTTTTACACAAAAATTTAAAAATTATGAATTTTTTTACTGAAAAATGATGCAAGGATACTGTAGTATTTTTTGGAATTTTTTGAGAAAATATGAATTTTTATGTATTTTTTTATGAAAATAGAGTGATATTGAGTGCTTAATTTCTAATAAATCAACATTATCAAATTAGACAAAGCGCAAATTATCTTTAAAAATATTTTTATTAGAAATCCATGACAGTTGAAATTTCGCAAAAATAATATATGTGGATTTAACTAAAATCTGTTACCAAAATCAATTTATAATTTATTTAAGGCACAAAACAACTTTAATTAAGATGAAATTTAGATAATAAATTAAAATACATTTCAAAGCTCCATTTCTGATTTTTGTGGAATTTTTAGAGCAATAGAGAGTGAATTATGACTTTATGACCACAGATTGGGTAAAATATGCATAATTTCAATTGAAAAATTTTAATTAATTCACAATATCTCACAAATATCCAAATAAATAATCAAATGACAGATAATTAGTTTCTCAACGTTGTGGTATTTTTCATTAAAAATGATGCAAAAACTATGTCAAAATAATATACAAACATAGGGATATTTTTGCAAAACAGAAATCAACCTTGACAAGAACAAAACATGAAATAGGGACGTCTTTACACTAATTAAAACAATACAGTACATGTGTTACAATTTTTTAGAAAATAATAAAAAAATAAAATAAACCTTTTCTTCTTTCTTACGCATGTGGCTAGGGTGCAGGAGCCGCTCGAGCCACCGTAGGTGGGGCTGGCAGAGCACCGGTGGTGCAGAGGAGGCAGAGGACTCGCGGTCAACGGTGGTGCGATGGCTTGCCGTGCCTAGGAGTGGAGGAGGGCGACTACATGAGCAGCGCCACCACTGGTGTAGGCTGAGGAAGGTGCGGAGGGACATCTACGCGAGCAGCACCATCATTGGCCTAGGCGGAGGAAGGCACATAGGGATGACCTACTGGCGAGGCGATGAGGAGATGGTGGTTGCCAACGGAGGCATGGCAAGGGCTTGCGGGTCGGTGGAGCAGGAGGACGACGACCCCGATGTGGGTGTCTGGAGCTGGGACCGGGGGACAACGGCGACATCTAGCCGCTGCTTTTTTGTTTTTTAATTTTTTTTGCTGTATTTATTTTTTGTTTTAATTTTTTTATAAATTATTTTTCTTAAACAAGGAATACAAATGAAAAGATGAGGATATAGGTTGATGGAGTAAAATAAATGATTGTGTGTGGTGATGTGATGATAGGGAATAAGCAAATGGAGGTATGTGGGTGGTAATGTGATGTGATTAAAAAAATTGAGAAAATAACAACGATGACAAATTGAGAGGAAAAATACCTACGGTGGAAAGAGGTCTCCTATGGTGTGCTCACGAGATGCATGGTCCTTGCTGGAATCGTCGGAGAGTGATGAGCTTGAGTAGCGTGCGGGTGTGGCTGTGATGTTGGCCAAGAAGCCAACGGATCTCGCCGGAGAGAGGATTGTCGCCGCTCGACCATGGTTGTGTCGTTGTCACCGATTCAGCTCTAGAACTAGGTTCTCCTTATATAAAGGTGGATCAAGTGCAAAATGAGGAGGATGTGATGTATATAAAGAGAAAAATGAGAAGTTATAAAAGTGGCGGAAGGGAGGTTAATAAAATGGTAGAGTTGAATTAGAAGTTAGAAAGAATGGTGGAATAATGGAGTTGAATGGGGTGTTATTGTTGAGAATGAAAATTAAATAAATAAAAAAAGCTAAAGTAGGCTAAGGAAATACAAAAAGATATAGAGACGAAAAATAATGGAGAATTTACAAAATAAGACAAACAACATATACATTTTTTTACTTTTTCTAATTTTATTTTTTTATTTTTAATAAGAGATATTTACAACAGGAAAATTTAATAAAATGCTAAAAATAAAATACAACACTACAATGATTTCTTAAGATTTTTTTAGTAATTTAAAAAAATAACTAAATGAAGAAAGAATGAATATTACATTATATACAATGTACAACTTGGTCCCAAAACTCAAATTTTTGAAAAAAAAAAGCTCCGATTTTAATAAAACTACATCCGTTGGATAGATAACTTTCTAACATAAATATTAAACATGAGTTTGGTGAATTTGGAGTTCATTTGGAGCGGTAATTTGGTCGAGAGGTTGGACATTACTGCTTTTTCTCTTTGGGATCTAGGAGCCTTTTATTTAAGGTGGAATTTATTTTTTCTTTTTATTTTTTATATCTATTTTTATGAACAAGTTAGAGAAATAATTAACTAAAAAGTACTTGAAATGAAATTATTAAAAATACATGAAGTTTTGGGTCTATTTAGAGCTGAAAAACTCCTTTAATTTCGCGATTTTTTATTGTTAATTTATTTTGTACAATCTAATATACGATAATTAGTGTGTTTTACTTACAAGATTCATTTTATTAATTTATTAATTTTCTGGATATTTATTTGAGATTTTACTTAGGGATTTTGCTATGATCAATATATTGAGATGATGAATCGCGGATTATCACCCCCTATACTTTAAACGTTGCTAGTCCTCAAGCAAATAAAGAGTATAAGTTGGATTAACCCCTGAATGTGCATGTGAATACAAGACTTGATCCATTCAAAACTCTCGATTCTAGAGATCCTAAAATTCTAAGCTGAACCAAGCTCTAGTCAAAAGGTATCCAATTTCCCTAATTATCATACTCTTTCTTTATACATATATAACATGGATATGACTTTAAGTGTTGACTGCAGTTACAAGAGTAGAGTCACAACAACACCCAAGGTTCCAGTCCAAAAAGATTCTCCTAAGAACATGATCCTCAACGCTAGGGAATAAATCAATTTCTTGCATCCAACCCACCGTCTCTTAGTTGTTAGACTTAAAAGTGTATATGGAAGGCCAGTTGATGGAGGTCATAGAATTGGTATCATTTCTTATCTCCCTCTCATTGGAACAAGGATCCTCTCTAGTGCCTTATTAAATCAACACAAGTATTTTTTGGTTGTTGATCAGTGTGTCTATCAAGAGGAGTTGGAGATGTCTGCACTTGTTTTATTGGGAGCACACCGGGGTGTGCCTTTTTTGAGTATCTACTATAACTTCTACACCCATACTTGTAGCATTTACGGTGCAGAGCCTTTTTTGGTGCTATCCTGACTCCTGGTCCTAATAGCGGTGGTCCAAGTGGACACTTTGAAATGGTTGGGAGCGCTCTCCTTTGGTGGAAGCTATTTGATATTTGACTTTGTATGCTGAGAGCTTTTCTTTCAACATTGATATTTTTTTCTTTGCTTTGCTTTTTGTCTAGACACAGATCAACATTTTTTTTAGATTTCATTACACCTTGGCACATAGGTAAATGTCAAGAGATAATACAAGAATCATATTCTCATACTGGCTAAAGGTGTTAGCACTCAGGTTTCATGAAGCCTTCATTGTTTTTATCCCATCTTCGAGCATCATCAAATCAAGTCCAAACTCAAATCCTTCAACTTGGTTCCTCAAGTGAAATTTCAGCTCATCTCATCATAACTGTAGTCGTGTATGTGAGGCGCTGATCATATTCTTAAAGGTAGAGGCTAAGCATGCAATATAGAACACAAAAATTTCAAACTAGGGAAATGTGAATAATTAAGTCAAATACCCTAATGACTAAGGCTTGTTAACTCAAAATCTGAAGACCTCATAAACAAGTGTTCTTGAACTTCACTAGTCTTGTGTGAATGTGAATGTGTCAGGTACTAAACCAACTCCCTAGTTAGGTTTTTTGTTATTTTATTTTTGTTATTTGTTTCCTTTTTCTTCTCAAAAAACACCTTTTTAAATAAAATAAGGCAAGAAGAGAGTTTTTTTCTAAAAAAAGTTTTTTTTTTTATTTTTATTTGAAAAAGATTTTTTACCAATTTTATCCACCTCATAATTATTATATAATATATATACAAAAATATGTGAAAGTACGAGCTATGGGTAACGTATATACGTAATATATACATGCCCCCCTATACTTAGCATGTGTTATGTCCTCAGAGTACAAAGATGTGAGAAAAAGACATAGCTCGTGCTAAGCGTAGGATAGTAAAAATAACAAAAAGTATAGAAATCGATCCTCCCCCCATAGTTAGGCTCTGATCAGCCTAAGTGTAGAAGAAGATCAAAAATGAGGCGGACGAGGTCAAGGGGAGAAATGGATGAGTATATACACATGGTGGGCATCGACTCCCCTATACTTAGGTTTTAGATAGCCTAAGTATAGGACATGATCAAGTGTGAGAATTGATGTGATCTGGAGATTAAACATAGGAAGGGATAATAGACAAGACTGAATGAATCTTCTAAGATGCCGAGTCTTGATGCCGCATCTTCATGAAGAGTAATATGATGTATCTGCTCGGTGCTCACTCTCATGAAGTTGATGACCTCGACTTGGATAACTGCTCTTTTGAATCTACAAAATGCTTCAACAGTTGTCCATTTACCTCATGAGATTGTGCACCATCTGTGAGATCATCTATCTTTACACTTCCATTCACGTGCACTTTCTTAACAACAAAGGGACCCATTCATTTAGATTTGAGCTTTCCATGGAACATCTTCAACCGGGCATTGAACAACCATACTTTTTGTCCAAGGACAAAGTCTTTGCACCTAATGTGCTGATCATGCCATCTCTTTACTTTGTCCTTATAAATAAAATTGTTACCATATGCCATGTTTTGGATTTCGATAAGCTCATTCAAGTTCAAGTCTCGACAAGGCTTCCCTAGGTGACAACTCCAATTATCTGCTTAATTTCCCATTCAGATTTATGAATCAACTCTATGGAACAATGGCATGGCTTTCCGTAGATCATTCTAAATGGTAAAGTACCCAATGATGTCTTGTAGGTTGTCCTATAGGCCCACAGAACTTGGTCCACGAGCTGGGATCAATTCTTCCTATCGGGATGAACCAACTTTTGGTAAGATACTCTTTACCCTATGTTTGAAACCTCTGCCATGCCATTGGATTAGGGTGGTAAGGACTAGTAACTCTATGCTCAAATCCGTAGTCCCTTAGATAATATCTCACATCTCGATTCACAGAGTGGCTACCCCCATCTGATATCAAAAATTTTGTTATCCTGGAACCTAGAAATAATATGGTCTCTTACAAACTTACAGGCAGTCTTGTTGTATGTGTTTCGAGTTGGGATAGCCTCCACCATCTAGATAGATAGTCAACCGCCAACAATATGTACTCATGTCTTGGCTGTTGGAGAAGGGACCCATAAAATCTATGTCCCCTTCATAAAAAATATCACAAATAATCACCGGCTGGATGGGCATCTCATCTCTCTGTCCAACTATCCCTCCTATCCTTTGAGAAATCAGGTATGACCGTACAAAATCAATAGCATCTCTAAACAAGGTAGACCAATACAATCCACATTGAAGTACTTTGTGAGAGGTTCTCTAATGGTGTCATCAATCCTCAAGTGAATGACAATGTGTGATGACACTATGGTACTCCTCCTAAGGAATACACCTTCTCCAAACATAATATGGTCCTTTGAAGAAAAGCAAAGGATCGCCCCAGTGGTATCTCCTCTGAATCTGACTTCAATCGATCAATGCTGCTCCTAGTCCAACCATGGGGGAACTTGCTTGGAGACAAGATAGTTCACCATGTTGGAATACCACAGGAGTGAGTCAATAACACAAATTGACTCGTCTGGGAAGGTCTCTCTAATCTGCTCATAATCAGGAGAATCCTTAAGTTCAATCCGATAAAGGTAATCAGCCACAACATTCTTCACTCTAGGTTGTCTTTTATCTCCAAATCCAATACCTTAAGGAGTAAAATCCACATAAGAAGATGCGCCTTTGTGTCCTTCTTTTCCATTATGTACCGAATAGTTGTGTGAACAGTGTAGAGTGTCACTTAGAGCCCAAAATATATGACCTGAACTTCTCGAGGGCCCATACTACAATGAGCATTTCCTTTTCAGACATGTGTAATTCTTCTATGTAGGCTCTAATACTTTGCTAGCGTAGTGGATCACAAATGGTATCCCCTGACGTCGTTGTCCTAACACAGCTCCTATAGCGAAATTTGAAGCGTCGGTCATGATCTCAAAGGGAGAGACCAGTCAGGATCTTGTCGGATATGCGAGGCATAAATCTTCCTCTTCCAGTGCTCAAAGGCCTCCATACACCTATGATCTACAATGAACTCTGTATCTTTCCCTAAGTGCTCAATCAGTGGGTGGGCGATCTTTGAAAAATCCTGAATAAATCTCCTATAAAATCCAACATGCCCCTAGGAATGACCACACCGATTCACGTTGGTAGGTGGATCTAGTTTCTTGATCAGCTCCACCTTGATTGGGTCAACCTCCATTCCCCTTTTGGATATGACAGGCCCCAACACGATACCCTCCGTCATCATAAAGTGACTCTTCTCCTAGGAGAGTACCAAATTCACCTCTCTACACCTCTTGAGGATTCGGTCCAAGTGCGCTAAACATGTATCAAAGGAATTACCATGAACCGAGAAGTCATCCCCTTGAATACTTCCAAGAAATCTCTCACCATATCGGCAAATACAACAATCATACATCGTTGAAAAGTGCCTAGGGCATCCTTGACCTAATGGCATGCGCCTAAAAGTATAAATGTCCGGAATGGACATGTGAATGTGGTATTCTCCTGGTCCTTGGAGGTTATGGCTACCTGGTTGTAGCCCAAGTACCCGTCAAGAAAACAGAAGAACTCTTTCCCTGCAAGTCTCTCAAAAATCTAATCGATAAAAGGCAAGGGAAAGTGGTATTTCTTGGTCGTGGCATTCAGGCCCCTGTAGTCGACACAGGACATGCCACGACATGGGTACTTGTGTGGCATTCTCTACCCCCTCCTCATTGGTGACCATCTAAATTCCCAATATCTTTGGGATAACATTAAGCAGAGCCACCAACTTAGAGGCAGGAATAGGGTATATAAACCCTACCTTGCACCATTTCCCAATCTCTTGAATCACACTTCCGTACATTGGGGTTAAGTCTCCTCTGGAACTCATGGGAAGGTCTCACATTATCCCCAGTAAAAATGTGGTGGCAAGCTGAGAGCGGATTGATCCCCACGAGATCCAACACTATCCATCCTATTGCTTTGCGGTTCCACTCTAAGACTTCTAACAACCTAGACTCATATTCTAAAGTAAATTCTAAGCTAATGATAACATGATATCTCTCTTTGGGTCCTGCAAGAAAGTCATACTTGAGTGTAGGAGGAAGTGTTTTTAGTTCTGGCAATGTGGTATCATCAATAAAATCTAGCTAAACAGAATCTGAAATATGGTTTTGTGTTGCATGAAGGTGCACTAAGTTACGTAGCACTCTCCACCAAATCAGAAGTATTTGGATTCGGATCGTCAAAGAAATGTGGTAATTCGGTCAAAGCCGCATCCAAGTCATCATCTATGTCACATGATTGTTCAGATGGGGATGGAACTGACAGATCTAGATGGATATCTATGTCATCACAAGAATAGGTAGATGAGATTGATCAGGAAACACTTGGTAAACTGCGTCATGCACTATGTCCTTTCCAGATGTAAGGGTCTCGCTCTGTCCTGAAGGAACCTGTCCACAAATCCCAACGATGCTAATCATTCTGCAATCTTCCTATGATGATGAATACTCTATGCTACTCTCTGAATCAGGTCGCTGACACTTGGTTTGCTTCATTTCAAGGTTCACTTCTCTGCATGGAGAACGAAACTTCATCATTCATGTACCATAATCGAAAGCTGTGCATGCGGTCCTAAGGAAGGGCCGCTCGAGAATGATTGAATCTCTCAA
The DNA here is from genome assembly GCA_037367405.1 of Ottelia alismoides. Classification (NCBI taxonomy): domain Eukaryota; kingdom Viridiplantae; phylum Streptophyta; class Magnoliopsida; order Alismatales; family Hydrocharitaceae; genus Ottelia; species Ottelia alismoides. The sequence continues at coordinate 348,763 of JAZKJV010005402.1, read as the reverse complement.
ATGATCAGGGGTCTCCATGTCCAAGACTGTGAAGTCAACCTGATATTTCTACCCTCAATCAAGATAACAATGTTCTTCACTTCTCCCTTAGGTCTCTTCACTAAACAATACAAGAAATGGAGTAAAGCTCTAGAATTGCGAAGTGGTCCCAACTTCCAATTTCTGATATAATGCTAAGGGGAAGTAAGTTGATGGAAGAACCATTATCTAAGAGTGTGCGTGCAAACGTGAAGTCATCAATATGACTCTCCACATAATGAGAACCCATGTCTCTCTTTTCTTGGCAATGTCTGATTCTTGAAACAATAAGTGGTGGATACCGACAAGATGTGTGTCTTTATATTTTAGTTCTCTTTCTTCCTTCTAACCCTTGTAAGTATGCATCTCACCTTAAGGTTTTTTGGAATGCAGGATGGTTAGCCACATACTCATCAATGGCACCTTTATAGTGATATTTTCTTTACAAAATCATGCCTTACCAGGGTCATCTTTTTGAATCTTTTTTATGCGCTTTCCAGTCCTAAGGGCACGGGAAAGGGATTGAAGCTAGGGAAATAGAAGACGAAGAGTCTGAATCATGAACTAAAAGATGGTTCTTGGCATTAATGGAAACAGAGTTCATTATACATGAATCTTTTTTATGCAATATGAATCGAAATCAAATCTATCTACTATTGGTTAAGGAATAGAAGTTAAAGTGGTATCCGCCACAACCGGAGATGCAAGGTCCTCCGTAGACTTAGAAGTGTTATCCATGTTGCAGATGTTGCATGCGTGCTCTCCTTCTCCTCGCAGCTCCCTAAGTAGAAATCATAGATTGGTGTTGATGGGGCTCCAGAATATGCTGCCTCTCCTCCTCGTCCTCTAAAGACCCCTCAGCTAGAGCTCCAGAGATGCCCCTCCTCGTTTCCCACGCCCGGTAAGGTACAGTCATGGTCGTTCTGCTCCTGAGTGACCATATGATTAGCCTCGTCACACGAAAGAATCTCATTTTCAGATCTAGGAAGGGTGTTGAATAGTATACCTGACCAAAGTGATGCTGAGAACTAGATCGATTCATGTAATTGGGGTTAGCCTGAACTTGGGCTGGGATTGAGGTAGAGGGTGCAGTCTGCTTATCTCACCATCTGGATAGGCCGTTGACATCCACCCGTAAGTCATGAATTTAGTTCCTGTAGGAAAGAAGCTCATCGAGTATCTGTTGCTGTATGTCACCGGACCGGATGAAGAAGGAAGGGGATAATACTAGGAAGAAGGACGAGAAGACTGGCCCTGTTGGCCAAGGTACTGCCTATGCTGCTACTGCTAAGGAATCTGCTGAGATTGCAGACCCTGCTTGCCTTTCCTGGTAATGGCCCTGTCGGCCATACTGCTGGTACTACTGCCGCTACTACTGGGGTGGCGGGAATCTAGGGCTCAGATTGTGAAGGAGGTGGTGTGGAGGTGAATGCAGTGTTGTAGAAAGGTCAGGAATGCTGGTAGGTCCATCGGTCCCTCATTCTTCCCTACTTGGTAGGATCCTGAGATATACCATACTCCATTCACCTCCCAAACCATGGAGGCTCCTCCTAAACTATCTCTGCTAATGGAGTTTGGCTCTAAAAAGAGTTGGCATAGGATTGGTCCTGCTCCTACCGGCTAGGGTTGCCCAGACACCAACTGCTCCTGGAACATGGTGAACCCAGTATACGGGAGTATGCAACAGGTGCAGCCATAGTGAGTATCCTTATCTAATATACCTTCTCAGTCAACTCCTCCATCTATTTTGGAAGTTTGAAGATGCTCATGTCTAACTCATCAATCCTCCTGTCAATCTTCTCGACTACTATAATCTTGTTCCCAAGGACTTCCATGCTAGGGATCAAGTGCTGAGAGAGATCGACTACGGCTGACTTTCCCCCTCTAGATAAGAGTGAACTAGGGGATTATGTATAGGTCATGCTGGCCATCTGTGAGCGGTTGGTTTCAATCATCTGCTCGAATACCTTACAAGCGATATTTAATCCTCGTTATGTATAACTGCCTCCACAGGCAGCGCTCACTAAACCCTGCATCTCAGGATTGAGACCAGTGAAGAACGACTGAACCAAGATGTTATCATTTAGATTATGACTAGGACATTTATGCAGGATGTCCTTGAATCTTTCCCAATTATCACAAAAGGCTTCATGGGGTAACTGGGAAAAACTTGTAATGCACGTCCTTATCATATTAGTCCGGTTCAAGGGGTAGATCTTCTTCAGAATATGTCCTTGAACTGGGCATAAGTGGTGATTGTAACTCCCAAGTTCTTTACCCAGTAGTCATCTTTGCCACCCACGGCAAATGGAAGGGCCATGAGCCTAATATAATCATGGCTAACCCTAGGATGTCTAAGGTTAGCATATATGAGCTCAAAGTCCCTTAGGATGTATATGGTTCCTCATAAGCATTCCCATTAATGTGCAACAACAAGTTCAGAAATTGCGGCTTCAACTCAAAATCTACTTCGGGTTCGACCGAACTCAAATAATTCTGAAGTTGGTATTGTACGGGGATATACACAGCATCCATTGGTGGTTCCACCCCAACATTAAACTGTCCTAACTGAGCATTGAGTAATGACTGTTACTTCTTAGATGAAGCTAATCTGGCAAGTACCATTCTCATCGGGTCTTCAGGGTGTTCGTCTTCCTCTTCTTTCTTCATTGGAGGCATTTTACTTGTATCTTCTTTAGGTCATGAATCAACAATGTGTTCTTGATTTGAAGAAGATTTATGAATCAAGATATTCTCACAGAGGAGAAGGTCTTCCTCAGTGTGGTGAAAAGAGAGTAAGGGAATGGTTTGAGAGTAACCATCCCGAGAGTGGGAAATCATGGGCTCAAGAGGGTCATGAGTCCAAGTTGCGCCAGGACCTTTGAAGACATATTTCTTAGAGAGTTCAATGAGAGATTCGTAAAGTTCGAATAAATATCCCCCAGTTAGTCATCTTCGATGTCAAAAGAACCGATTAGAACACGATATTTAATGAGGCACTAGTTCTACGGTGCACGGACATGTACGGAGTAAACTCACACAATACAAACGCAATTCAAACCCTCAATTTCACCAACTCAACATGTTATGGCCTTAAGGGTTCAATCGAATTATCTGGTCAATTTTAGTTGGTGATAAATGCAATCTTGGACAGATTAACGAGTAGTTAGGTGCATGTATTTTCCTACAAACTGGCTCGATTCTTATGATTAGTTGGACCTACTTTCAACCAGTATAGGAGTAAGTACGGAGCGTATAAATACGGCTACCTGTTCCTTCAGAGTTAAGGCGTCCTCAAAAACCTCCTACTTTGCTGAGGGCATCCGGACTGTTTACCGGCTAGCCATAGATCCTCACTGGAAAGTAGCTAATCGCCTAAAAATAAAGAACCAGTAGTACAGTAGTATGTAAGAAATCCTGGCTTGGATCTATCCTAGGGTCGTCTCTCTTTCACTTGCAAGTAAATCAAACAATGAGGTCTTTATGCACCCATGAACAAGGTTCTTTTTATTCCAATTTTTTAATCGATCTGCTCAATTCGGTCCCAATTTTAGAGTTAGGTTGTCAGTTGAATTTTATTTGAATAAAACAAGCATGTCTACCATTCAGTCCCAATTTCCTTTTTGATCTTATGTTGTAAAACAAGAGGAGAATCTAAAATCAGAATGCAAACGTGAAACGATGATGCACGCTCTAAAGAAGGTATACTTGTAGTGAATCCCAACACTCTTCATGCACTATGCAAAACTGAAAATTTAAAATTACACTAAATGCATGCAGATTGAGAAAATCGCACCTAAACATTATACTATTAGCGGGGAAGAATAAAGTTAATTTGAGCTAAGTAGTACATTTCTATGTGCGTCTCATGATGAATCTTATCAGATAAGTGAATCTTATAAGATATGTGTGGCCTAAATTACGATGTACACAAATAAATTCGATGCTATACTACAATGTGCCTAACCTTAATTTTGCTACTCAAGTCGAGCCCCACCTCACCGGAGAGTGAAGCAGGTCTCGACACACCACAAAATAATGTCCAAGTCTCTTTTACACGTAGGAGCTCTCAAACAAGAGCTGCTATAAAGGATAAAATTACCTAAATTATTATAACACAATAATTACAATCAACTTACAAAATTTCAAAATGATCTCGAAAATAAATTAATTATCCTCTCTCTTCAATAGTCGGCACGCGTCACGTCGGCCGACCTCTGATACACTCCAAGTCCACCGGGGCCTCGTAAGGAAAATAAAAATTTATATTAGAGAGATCAACAATAAAATATGTACAAAAATAAGCGAAAAAAAATTGCAAAAAAATGGAATAAATACAAGGAGGCATGACAGTCAGACTACCTGAGTAGTGAAAAATCTAAATCTAATTTTCCAAATTAATCCATAAGCCATTTGCCTCCCTGGCAACAATGCCATCTGATCAACTGCTAAATATGTCATTTAATTTATACTTGTTGTAATACGGGGTACTTAGCGAATCGTTCAGAACCAAGAGAAAGTCTCTGTGAAGAATGTCTCGGCTTGAATTTATATCCCGGGTAAGTCCAGGGTCGAACATAGGGAGGCAAAGGAACAACTTTATATTAATTCAAAAATAATCAGGTCTAGGTTTCGTAATGATAGTTTTGTATTTTTTAGGCAAAAATAAATGCAAATGCGATATGTGGGGAATCATGCTATTAAGAAACCATACACTTAGCTAAATTAAGTTTAATATGAAATTAGTCCAATTTAGCAAAATAATATTTTTCTTAGAATCCTTATGCAGGGATGAATGCAAGACACTTTTTTTAATTTTATGGGTTGAAATGCAACAATGAAAAATGCATACTTTTTATGGGTTTTTTCGCAATTTTTTACACAAATAGAATGCAAAAATGCTGGAAATTTTACCGGAAATAAAAAAATGATGCAAGCATACTACAATAGTTTTTTGGGATTTTTTCAAGAAAATATGATTTTTTTATGGATTTTTTAATGAAAAATCGAGTGGTAGTGAGTAATTAATTTCTAATAAATACACATTATCATATTAGCCAAAGTGCAAATTATCTAAAAAGGTATTTTTATTAGAAAACCAGGAGAGTTGAAATTTCGCAAAAATACTGGATTTAATTAAAAATCAGTTACCTAAATCACTTTAAAATTTATTTAAAGCACAAGACAACTCCAATTAAGATTAAATTTACACAGTAATTAAAAATACATTTCAAAGCATCATTTCTGATTTTTATTGAATTTTTAGACAACTGGGAGTGAATTATGAATTTAAGACCACAGATTGGGTAAAAATATGCAGAAATTCACTTGTACAATTTTAATTAATTCACAATATCTCACAAATATCCAAATAAATACTCAAATGAAATATAATTGGTTGCTCAACATCATGATATTTTTCATTAAAAAATGATGCAAAAACCATGTCCAAAATAATATACAAATAAAGGGTTATCTTTGCAAAACAGAAAACAACCTTGATAAGAACAAAACATGCATAGGGACGTTTTTTAATAATTAAAACTATACTTGACACGTTTGTAATTTTAAAAAAAATAATAAATAAATAAAACAAACCTTTTCTTCTTTTGTACGTAGGTGGCTAGGGCGCAGGGGGCACTTGAGCCGTCATCGGTGGAGCTGGCGGAGCATTGGTGGCGCTGGGGAGGAGAAGAACTTACGGTCGACAGCTGTGAGTGCGATGGCTTGGCACACCAAGGAGCGAAGGACGGCAGCTACGCGAGCAGTGCCGCCGCTGGCGTAGGCATAGGAAGGCACAGAGGGACGACAACGTGAGTAGCACCGCCATTGGCATAGGAGGAGGAAGGGGTGGAGGGACGACATGCTGGCGAGGCGATGGAGGAGCTAGAGGTTACCGGTGAAGTCATGGTAAGGGCCTGTAGGCCGGTGGAGCAGGAGGACGAAGGCACCGCCGTGGGCATTTGGAGCTGGGAGGGGGTGGCGTCTAGCCGCTGCTTTTTTGTTTTTTTTAATTAATTTTTTATGTTGTGTTGAAATTATTATTTTTTAATTTTTTTAATTTTTTTTCTAAAAGAGGCAATGCAAATAAAAAGATGAGGAGATAGGTTGATGGTGTAAAATAAATATGTATGTGTGGTGATGGTGATGATATGGAAAAAATGGAGGTATGTGGGTGGTAATGTGATGTGATTAAAAAATTGAGAAAATAACAATGATGACAAAATTAGAGGAAAAATACATACGGTGGTAAGCGGTTTCCTATGGTTGGTTCACGAGAAGCACGATCCTCGCCCGAATAGCCGGCGAGCACTCAGCTCGAGCAATGCATGGGTGTGGCAGCGTGTTGGCCAAGAAGCTAATGGATCTCACTAAAGAGAGGGTTGTCATCGCTCGACCATGGTTGCATCACTATCACCGATTCAACTATGGGAACTAGGCTCTTCTCACATAAAAATGGATCAAGTGCAAAATGAGGAGGATGGTTATGTATATAAAGTGAAAAATGAGAAGTTATAAAAGTGGTGGAAGGAAGGTTAATAAAATAGTGGAGTTGAATTAGATGTTAGAAAAAAATGGTAGAATTGTTTTGAATGGGTGGTTATTGTTGAGAATGGAAATTAAATAAAAAAATAAATGATATGATGAAGTAGGATACTAAAATACAATAAAATATAGAGAAGAAAAATAGTGGAGAATTTACAAAAGAAGACAAACAACATGTACATTTTTTTACTTTTCTAATTTTATTTTTTTTATTTTTAATAAGAGGTATTTACAACAAAAAATAAAATAAATACTAGAAATAAAATTAAACACAACAATGATTTTTCTAGATTTTTAATAATTTAAAAAAATAAATAATGAAGAAAGAATGAATATTTACATTATATAAAATGTACACACTCAAATTTTGCAAACGAGCTATGATTTTATGATACCACTTCCTTTGGGTATATAATTTTCTAACTTAAACATTAAAAGTAATTTTGGTGAATTTGGAGTTCATACGGAGAGAGAATTTGGCCAGGAAGTTGGATGTTATGGCTTTTTCTCTTTGGGATCAAGTATCATTTTTTTGAGGTGGAATTTATTTATATTTTTGTATTTTTATATAAATTTTTATGAACAAGTTAGAGAAAGAATTATCAAAAAAGGAAATGAAATGAAATTATTAAAAATACAAGAAGTTTTGGGCTATTTATAGGTAAAAAAAACTTCTTTAATTTTGTGGCTTTTTATTGTTCATTTATTTTGTACAATCTAATATACAATAATTAGTGTGTTTTATTTACAAGATACATTTTGTTCGTTTATTGATTTTACAGACATTTATTTGAGATTTTACTTAGGGATTTTGCTAAGAACAAGATATTGAGATGATGAATCACAGATTCATCAAGTTACGGGTCGTTGTATTCTCTATTGAGAAGTTTATATATCATATTCTCGGATCAAAAGTCATCATTTATACTGACCATTCTATTATCAGATACTTACATCAAAAGAAGGGTGTTAAACCATGTATGCTCAGTTGGATCCTTCTGCTCCAGGAATTTGATTTGGAAATAAGGAAAAACCTGAAGTCAAAAATGTGGTAGAAGATCACTTATTTAGAGTTGAATGCCCATCTATTCCCTCGGGTGATGCACTAATCACAAACATATTTCCAAATTAGTCATTCTTGAGTTCCTCACTCCCCTAGTTTGTCGATATTGTGAACTATCTCATTTTTGGGATGATACCACAAGATTGGACCAAAGTAAAGAATGTTAAGTTTTTGTCTAACATCCATTTCTACCAATGGGAAGATCTGTAGCTTTTCAAGGAAGGTGCAGATTGTATATGGAGATAGTACATCCCTTAGGAGGAGTACACTAATGTCCTCGAGCACTGTCATAAGCTCAATGCAGGAGGACACCATTCTGTAAACCAGATGATAACCCTTGCTTGATTCCTTCTTTCTGTTTCATTCATCCATTTATCCACTCATTCCTTTCATTAGTGTTATACTCACGATAGTCTTCATCCTAAGTATAGGAGGATGAGTGATTCGATATATCCTTTTTCGTTCTCTCACATTCTCTCAACTTGTGTATAATATGTTCTATATTTAGGGATATTGTACCCTATGTATACGGGGGACAGATTGAGTCATTGATTTCAAAATTCTAACTCTCGATCCTCCCTGCTTTGTGTACAATCTTTGATGTTTTGGATTTGTTGATTCTAAGTATATGGGAGATAATGGACTTCTTATTCCTTATTGAGTAGATCTTTTATATACTTAGCTCGAGTTATGTCTTCCTTTGTTTTACATTGGTCACTATGAGGACAAAGTTTGAGCTAACTATAAGGGGTTGTATATATGACTGATTAATCACTAAGTGGCTATTTTAATATCAATTCATTGTAGTATGGTTGTTTAAACAATCTATCAGAATCGAGTAGAATCTCTATGAAGAGTAATTCGATTTAATTTATCCTGAGTATGTCTAAGGTTGAAGACAAGGACACGTGCTAATTAGTTAACTAAATGTAGCGATTAACTAATTAACCAAGTGATTAATTAATGGAATCTAAGTTAAGAATCCAAACAAGATGCATTACTTTTTATTTAGTTTTCAATGTAATGTTTAATTAGGATGAACAAAATGATGATTACTGCACATAAAATGATACAACGCGCAAACACATACCCATACACAAAAGCTCCTTACTTAACTTACTTTAATCCAATTAAATCAGTCAATCAATAAATAAATTTCTTTATGCTCCAATTATACATCAATGCACCAAGAAAGTGACTAAATAAATTTATTCTTAATTAATAGCACTATAATAAAGCAATCAATCAAAATTTAATGAAAAGAGATCATGAGATTAATTATTTAATTTAATTCTCAATCTCTCTAGAGAATCATAAATTTGAAGTGATAAAAAATAGTGCTTCAATCAATATGTAGAACGTTTATAAGTTCTCTGAATTTAGTATGGAATTTGTATGTCAGAACAAAGAATTCAATATACAAATCAAAGAGACTTAAATTATCGTTCAAACGACAGCAATTTTGTTAAAAATGGATATCTCATGAAAAAGATATTCACCTTGTATGTCAGAGGCTTAAATGCAAAGAAAATGTCTTAAAAATATATAAATTAATACAAACAGGTCCCTACACATGTATAAATGCAATAAACAAAACTTCTTGGGCTAATATACAAAAATCACATGCAACGGGACTTATATGTAATATTGAAAACCTGACATGCGTCTTCTGTAAATTACACATGCCCATGTGCGTCTAGTGCGCGATGTCTAGACCCAAGCATAATTTGAAGAAGTAAGTGTTGAGGATTAAGTCCTATGGAAGATTTATCAAACTAGAACCTCGGGTGAAGCCTTGACTCTACAACTATATATGTAGTCTACACTTAAAGCCATACCTCATATATATGTATACACAAAGAGTCTGAAAATTAGAGAAGTTCAGTTCCTTTTGACCAAGATTTGGTTCAGATTTAGAGTTTAAGAGTCACATTTAAAGCTTGTATTATAAACATAAAGTCTTGCATTTCATATGCGTTGTCAGGGATTCAATTATCTATTCTTTTTTATTTTATTTGCTCAAGGACGAGTAAAGCTTATGTATAACGGTGATGAATCTCGGATTCATCATCATAATTCCGCTCCATTAACCCTCTATTTTAAGTATTTCAATAAACAGTAACTTATACTCAACATTTATTCATTATTAATCTTATATAGATAGTTAATACAAACTAATGTACTTAATTAACATGGCTATGTGTTATGTACTATGTTATTATTTTATGTGCTCTCTATTTATTAAAATCCCATGAATAATGACACAATATTGCAAATAATAATATGTATATTATTTATTATTCAAAATTCCAATATATATAATAACAAAAGTATTAAAAAAAGTATTTTTCTACCTATAAAAATACTTGGAAAAATTATTTATGTGCATACAACTTATTTTGACTTTGGTTCCTTAATAAAAGTTGTAGAGAATTAAATGTTATGCAACTTTCAAAAAGGACACTTTTATTTTAACATCATTCACTAATTTATTTCTATTTTACAATGTTTTTCTATTTTCTGATTGGGCCACATGGCCCAATCACTTCACTCCACGTCACCGGTCCTTTAAACCTCAACACTTTCCATCCTAGATGTCTGATCACTTAGACCAGTCGACCTAGATCACATCCCCCGCACCTTAGTCTTAGATGCCCCATCATCCTTGATCAGTGCATCTCGTTCACCCATGCATGCCCTAACCTTTGCCTTCGGATTCTTATTTGATGGTGCCCAAGTCACCTTCTTTCTAAGCGACACAACTCTTCAGGCCTCACTTCCTTCACTGAATTCTTCAAGCCTCTTCACATGCCATATTCCTTTCATTCCACATCCAATGGATATCTCTTACAACCACCATTCATGGCCACTTCTCCATTGTCTTTTTCCTCATCACGTGCCTCATGCTGATGGTTGAAAACTCAACCGAAACAACTTGTAACCATTGACTTCAATCGATAACAACCCATCTCTTCCCAATTGTCTTGGCAATTCACATTTGAGAGAGGGTTCTCCGAGCCCCAATACATTTTAAGTGATAATTATAGCCCTAATTGGTGAGCTAAGAAGGTGATCATATCCAGTAAAGATCCTTGGTCATCGAAGATCAAGTTATAACACTTTAAGTGATATTTTAAGCTTCAATTCCTAGCCAGGATGATCAAGTGACGATAGGAGCACCTTAAAGATCCATCTTCAGTTGTTTCTAGCATAATTTCCAAGTTCTTCACCGTACTTACTATACAAGTAATTCTATTCTTCGTTTCCTTTATGTTTCTCTATTTTCTATGCAAGAATCCATGTACTCTTCCATCAAACTAAGATCACCCACAGGATCATTGTGATCCACCAACCTTTGCAGGATCATTTCCTCTCTTCGTCGACCTCCATTTCATTCCACCCACATCGATATTTGAACTTTGTCTACAAGACAAAGTAACCCATCTTACTCCCCCACCTTTAGATCTCTGATCATCTCCAGTTTCCTAGAACGACCCATAGTGCTTCATCTTGGTATCTAAAACCAGTAGGAACTCCCTATAATTCACTGATTGGAGACCGATAGAGCTCTGATCTCAAGCTTCTCCATCGGAGGTTCTTCATGAACAGGTCCTTGCAGGGGTTCTCTCATCATCTTGGTGTTTAATGCTCTTTTCCATGTCAAGGCAAAGGTATTTAAACCATTTATTAAGTAAGAGAAGGACAGAGGAGCTATTTGGACATCATTAGAGCTCCGCCAGAGCACCATTACAAGAGCAGGAGAGGAAGAACTAGAGATAGAAGGCATCGTCTGATGTGGTTGATTAGACGATTTTGATCAACTCTAGGCCCGATTCCAGAGCATTGCTTCAAGCCTCAACATAAGAGCATACAAGCCTTCTCCTGAAGCACAAGTAGCACACACCTATATCCATGTCTCTCCTTAAGTACGTGACATGTGATTTGTGGGATATTTGCACTAATAAATCTAGTATTTCTTCAGTCTGTTGTCTCTTTACTTTTAAGAATTAAAAGTGTAGATGGAAAGGTCAGTTACGGAAGATATAGGTTTGTGCCACTTCTTTTCTCCTCACATGGGAACAAGGTATATCTCGAGTGCCTTATTACACACATATATATTTTTAGTTGCTGATCAATGTGTCCTTCAGAAGAGGTTGAGTTGGTTGCATTTGTTTTCCTAAGAATGCTCTGGTTTGTGTCTCTTTTGGGTATCTATTATATCTTTGACATCCATACTTGTATCACTATATGATGCATAGTCCTTTTTTGAAAATAGCACGACACATAAAAGCCTAAGATCTTGGTTCAAGTGGACACTTAAAAGGTTAGGAATGCTTATATTAAGTGGGAGATAATTTGGATGTAGCTTTGTAGTGTATGAGCTTCTTTTCATTATTCTCTTTTTCTTTTCTTTTTGCTAGATCCATTACTTTTGCCAATTTTAGTGCACACTAATCAACAATGTTAATGGTTTTATGCACGTTGGCACTTAGGCTAATATCAAGATACTATAGGAACCATGTTCATGTATTAGCTAAAATGCTGACGCTCAAGTTTCATGAAGCCTTCATTAATTTTATCCCATCCTCGAGCATCATAAAATCAGGTCCAAACTCAAACCTCTTACCCTAGTTCCTTAGAATAAACCATAACTAATTAGATTGTTCATGTAATCGTGCATGTGAAGTGCATGCTATATTATTTTAAAGAGAAGACTAAGCACACAATATAGCATGTATATATTTTAAATCCGGGAGTTCAAGTATTTAAGTCACAGACTCTAATGACCAAGAATGGTTAAACTCTAAGTCTAGTATCAATCTAAAATAAGTATCATAAACTACACAAGTCTTGTGTGAAAGTGAAGTATTGGGGACAAAACCTTTTGTTAGTTTGTATATATTTTTTTATTTTTATTTTTTGAAGGATGGGAAGTATACAGACATAAAACAATGTGTTATAGTGTCAAAAGAATGTGTAGCTTTTTCAAAATAATTTGTAAAACATTTATACAAATCATGTCAAAGAGATATTAAAATTTTCAAATATTTTACAACCATTTTTACAAACATTTTCAAATCCACGTATACATATGTGAAAGTACAAGTTATAATGTAATATATATAGGCCCAGATGAATTCCCATTCATGCACCTTTATTCTTTCATTTTTGGGTTTAAAACCCTAACTAAATAGATGTAAATATCACTAACTTGCAAGAATTAGCATCCATATATTAACGTGTAAATGGCGAGAAAATGTATATATTTAAACCCAAAATAAAAGAATAAAGAAAAGAAAAGAAAAATAAAGGAAGTATGTTTCATAATAATTGTTCCTAAACCTCGAGACTAAGTAAAATATTGACTTGGTTGACACCAAGAATGAAGTAGGGGGATATAGGGTAAATATCATACAAATATCTCTTGAAAATCATAATTATTTGAAGTACATAATATTGTGTAAATAGCTTATTCTTATACTACTTTATTTAACATTTTATACAGATCAAATAATCTTGTGTACAATATGAAACTTGTACATCTATCTATATAAAATAATAAAAATGTTAGCAAAAATATCTCACATACGAGCACTCTATATACTCAGTTGAAAAGCCGTAAAACGAACTTCATTGATCAATATCTTGTCCATAGGAGCTCAAACTGAACTAAACTCACATTCATTGTATTTAAAGTCAAAATATCTATTTAGTGAAGGTGGTTTCATTGTATTTTAGGATGCAAAACCAATTAATTGGGATACATTGGTATTTGTACATGCGTATTTTTGGCCATATTTATTTGTTATACACATTTTTATTCTATTTATATTTTTAAATTATTACATATTATATGAAACATATTAGAAATACAAATAAAAATAAAACCTTTTAAAATGATCACAAATAAGTAATAAATACCAATTTATAGGTATATTTTACATATATTGTATAATATATGTAATTATTTATACATATAAATAAATTTATAAGAATCCAAAAATACATGTTAATACCGATTAAAAATATTTTTGACAAATAAATTATTTAAATATAATATCATATATAAATAATAAAATACAAATACATATTATATATAAATAAATAGCTATATATAATAATTCATAAGAAATAACCTATTTAATATGGTGATAAAAATAAAAATCATAATAAATTAGCTCATAAAATAGTAAATAACTTTTATGTTTGAAGATGCAATTAATAAAATACCTACCTAGTTTTCTTCCTTTCTTTTAATTTTTATTTTGTATTTTCTTTCCGAGATGGACCAATAAGAAGGCGGGGAATGTTGACCAGCTAATCAACACCCCCTCCCCCCTCTTTGCTCCTGTCATAAATGGTCAGGGCCCCCTTTTCTTGATTTTTTGAATCTGTTTCCCTTCCTCATTTGGCCTCGACTCCTTCACGATTTTTGTCGACCGAATCACCTTATTTCACGCCCATATCTTCGATTCAAATCCTTTTGCCTGAGTAAGCACCAAATCCTAGTTCTTTCTCCCCTGCTATCATGCACTATATAACATTACTTCCTCTAAATTTTGAATTTTAAGCCATCATTGAATCCTTTTGTTGAGATATAGGGGGAGCTCCCTTATGATAGGAGGTCGAGTCACCGTCATAGGAGGCATGGATCTGCACTAGGATCTGTGATTCCCATCAGCTCGGAGCTTGCTCCATTGGTGGCATGTTCAAGCCTCGTAAGACCGGTCGAGTTTTATGCAGTTTGGTTTTCATTTCACATTTTTATTGCGCATTTTTTCCACTTTTATTACATGTACTTGTTTTTGTTTGAGTGCAGAATCCAATTTCTTTATACACCGGAGCTTAGAGCTTCAGCCTTTGTTCCATTCTTGTCAGTCGTTGTTCTGACCACTAAGCATAAACATCTCCTTCCCGAACATCTTCTTCACCAATCGAGCCATCCCTCTACCTTGATCTACGTTATATCAATCCCACCGATCTTCCTCCTTCGCCACATCGTCGAAGACCACAACCACCTTATCCTTTGCCAATTCCACTCGAAAAAAGGGTCAAACTCTCTGCCCTTGCTCCCCTATGATTTTTATGCAGAAAGCAACAACTGAGGGCCCCTTATGATGGGTTGTTGGTCATGTTCAACCACCTAGCTCTAGGTGCTTGACCTTTTATCAAAGCTCCAGGCCTCCATCGATGAGGCATAGAAAATTTTGAGCCCTCCAGTAGTTGGGAACCACTTATAGGAGGACAATGAGCATCTCAACATCTTGATTGACCACTAGAGACGAAAGATCATATGGGTCAAGGTGAAGACTAGTGATTGTTCTTTCTTGTTCTTATTTAGAAGCGTCGACTTTTAGATTCGAGGTAGATCTCCAGGTCTTCAAAGGTCGTTGGTTCATGTCGTGCATTAATCTATAAATCCATCTGAGGATCTAATCTTGGACATCGAAGATGTATGAACTATTGTGAGTCATCCATTGCATGGGTGGATTATCTCCATTGTCCATCAGTGTACATTTAAGGGATATTTTGCGTATAGACACCTTGACTTTTTTATTTTTTATTTAGTTTTAAATCTTTCAACTGTAGTGTCTTTATGTTTTTAGAATTAACATATGGATCCAATCTTATAGTTATTTGAATATAGTCCAGTTTTGAGCGCCTCACGTGGTCATTCACGTGAGGTGCATTTTGTGGATTATTTGCATATTTTATCATGTATTAGCTGAACCCATTATGAAATGCATAGATCTTGAACTATTTGGAATTAAGTCCCTATCAGGTACGTGTATAGCATGCGTATTGTTGATTTTATTGCAATATTTATCTTGGAGTTGTATGAATGTTACTAAATGCATGGGAACTTTACGTTAATTTCAAATAGGTCCTCTCTAGTGTCGTTTAAATCAAAATTTAATTGGATATATTTCTTGTTTGTCACATGGAGTTGTATTTTTTGTTACAAACTACGTGCTACGTCTTTATATATTGCATTTTGGTCTATGTGCTTGTGGATTTATTTTATTCCTCTGTTTTATTTATTTTAATTGCATTTCTTTACCCATAAGTCTTATGAAATTATTTTAAATACCGTGAGCTATATTGTATCAAAGATATTTTTATTAAGCTATTTTAAGCTAATTTACAATTTATAAAAATATAAAAACATGTTTTTGAATGTTTGACTTAGAGAAATAATACAAATTCAACTATACATCTAAAAAACAAAAAATATACTAGTTATCCTTTACTCTATTCTAACATCGAAAATTCACTAAAAATACAAAAAAAAGAAACTCTAAAAATTATAAAACACAGAAAACATTAAATTTTATAAAATTATACAGAAATATTAAAATTTCAATTTAAATTCCTCACATTTCTTTATAGTTTCTAGTTTATAGAAAAATTGATTTTGGGCCCAATCTGATTTGATAGACATATTTCATGCATATTTCTATCTTATGAATTTCTATTTCAAACTATTTTATTTATTTTTCAGTTTTGAAATTATAAAAATACTCTAAAAAATAAAAAATATGGACAAATATCTAAAACCCAAAACATTTTATTTTATGTATTTTGAATTTATTACGAAATTTAAAAATTACAAAAATACATTTTCATTATCTTTTGTCTCACTCTCTCTTATATTACCTTATATTTTTTCAAAAAAATAATTTAAAACATTTGAAAATTTTTAAACTAATAAAAATATATAAAACAAATAAAAAATAATTAAAAATACATATTAATTTAAAACCCATCAAGAAAATTTAAAAATAAAAAATGCTTAAAAGCCATAAAAATACTTAATTATTTTAGCAATTTTTAATGAGGAATTATGTACTCTACTCCAGTTCTGCTCTCGTGGATGATACTCTACCTACTTGCACCTATACACATTTAGTAGAGTTATAAATAAAAAATTTCTATCTCGCATTTCACACTTGGTTGATTATCATTTACATCGTGGGTTTGTTGAATTGGATTTGTGGAGAGGCCGCCTCAACAACTATGCATCTACCTTGTCAGATACCGCAGACCCTCAATAGATCTATTCAACAAATGGCATAGTTTCCAAGGAGCAAGGGTTGGCATATTTGGCTTTTATATTACTTGATTGTTTTCTTTCTTTATTTATCTTTGATTATATTACTTGCATAATTTTTTCTCATGCATATCTTTGTCAACTTTGTTGCGACGACCCACTGAGTGAGGTAAGACTTCCTCAAAGTTTCGATGCACTTGAGCTAGGAAGAGCTCGGTTGTTCTCGACTGATCGGTGAGAGAGAGCTTCAAAGGAGATCGTGACCATGTTGGGAAGAAAATTGGATTTTGTTTTTATGTCTTATTTTAGATAGAGATAGAGAGTATTTGTATTGTAGAAGAATAATAATGGTAAACACTTAGACTTAGCGATTATCGGTGTCTGTTTCGCCAAGTATTGATGCACATGGGGGACATCACCGAGTTCTTTAAGGTTTTCTGATTATTTTATTTTTTTCCCATGATTTGAGCATTTTGATTTATTTTTCATTTGTTTTATGTGTTTGAGCCCTTAGATTTAGGTTTTTATTGTCTGAGCTCGGTAATATTTTGTCCAAATACTTAATAGACTTACGTACCTATAACCATTCATGTTTGTCTTATCCAAATAAAAATGTTCTTCTCAATAATAAAAATTCATATCTTAGGATGATTTCACACTTACATTTCATATAGTGTAGTTTTAATTTATGCGTGGATCACTTTCATGTAGAATATTGGAGTGAGGTACACACCTTCTTCTCTAACATTTACATTAATCATTTTTATCGTGCATCATCTTTTCAATCTTCCTTCCCCATGTTTTCTTTCACTTTAAGTTAATCAAGGAATTGGAAAAATAATTAGTCCTCTTGCATGAAAAATATCTAAAGAATTGATAACCTAAATAAAATCTAGATTTATAACTCCACTTGATCGTTACAATAAACAAAACTAGATTCGTTAATTTGATAAGAGAAACTCCCACATTAGATGCATGTAACCTCTAGAAAAAATGAGGCACATACATATTAAGGAATAGAGCCCCAAGCTGTGGACTCGTGGCCTAAGCACTTGGATGGACTCTCAGGTCTTGATATTGCTGCAAGCACCTGCCTCAAACCTTCGATTAGGTTGTCTTATGTTAAAGTAAGTGTGGTACACCAAGTTGGACATGAACCACTCTTGGAGACTACATGTGAATATTATTTATTAACTACTTGAATCACCTAACTCTAAAATTGTAAAGACAACGACCACACTATTACGATGATCACTGTGTTGAGTAGGTGGATTGGAGATTGCTTTATATTTGATTGAGATTTGGATCAAAATCCTTTAATATCTTAGATTTCGTTAAATCATTACATAAAAACTAATGGGAGATAGGCAACAAGTTGCGCCGTCAATTCCTTTTGGATAGCAGACTCAAAGAAGACGAACAATATTTGGATCATGATGTTTTCATCTTCTCTGAGTCCTAGAAGTCTTTGAATGTTTTTCATCTTTGAGTCTCCTTTTGTTTTTTGTCATTGTATGTGTCATGATGATGGGTCAATCTTCTATTTAGCCAGATCTCGTGGCTATTTTTCACCCATATCAACCGCATTCCATGGGTCTAGTTTAGAATGACTCTCTTCTTAAACCACAACCCTTGTATACTTAGCTTGTGTTATGTTAATCATGTAACAAAGTGAAATGAAAAACAGAGATCATACTAAGCATAAAAAAGACAAATAGTATAAGGAAGGAAAACCGATACGACCCCCTATACTTAGGTGTTAAATTGCCTAAGTGTAGGATGGAAGTACGAAGAGACTGGGTACAAAACAATCGAAGTAGAATAATGAAAAAACATGGGCATTGTCGCCCCTATACTTAGGTTAAATATATCCTAAATATAACGAAGAGAATAAAAGAGATAAGGACCAAGAAGATGACTAAAGTGCTAATGGGATGTACATAAGTAAGAGTTAGGGCTCTCCCTATACATAGTCTTTAAATAGCCTAAGTATAGAATAAGAACATGAAGAAGAGAGAAACTAAACATTAAATGAATGAAAGAAACCAAGATCTAGAGGAAGTAAGCAAGTATGAAAGAATGGGTGAATCTGTTTGTTGTTGAATCTGCTCCGATCTGAATCTTCCAACTATGGCTTCATGTAGAGTAATCATGAATGGAATAAACTTCTACACTCCATATGAAGAAAATATGCTCAACATGGACTAGATATTAATTAATGTTAATAAAGTATTTCAACAACTACCCATTTGTTAAGAAAGAATCTGCACCATGTTAGAGATCAGATATCTAAATACTACCGTTGTTGTGCACCTCTTTCAGCAAATAGGGTCCCATCCATTTAGATTTCAACTTTCCATGAAAGACCATTACCTTTGAATTGAACAGCCATACCTTCTATCATGGGATACAGTTCTTAATCTAAATATGTTAGATGTGCCATTTCTTAACCTTGTCCTTGTAAACCACAATGTTGTCGTATGCGCGGTTGAGGATCTCTATGAGCTCATTGAGGTGTAAGTCTCTACATAACTTTCCTAGGTGACAAATTTGATTAATCTTCTTTATTAACCACTCAGACTTGTTAATCGATTCCGTATTTAAATGGCATGTCTTGACATATATCATCCTAAATGGAGAAGTGTTGAGCAGTGTCTTATAGGCCATCCTTTAGGTCCACAGAATGTGGTCTAACAACTAAGACCAATTCTTCCTATCAGGACGTACTAACTTATGTAATATACTCTTCACTTCTCGATTTGAAACCCTTGCCATGTCGTTTGACTGTGGGCAGTAATAAAATAGTCACATGATGATTAATATTGTAGTTCTTATAAATGTTTTTCATTTCTCTACTGACAAAGTGTCTAACCCCATATGAAATCGATATCTTTGGGACACTGAACCTAGAAATAATGTAATCTTTCACAAATTTATAGACAGTCTTGATGTATGTGGTTTGGGTCGGGATAGCCTCCACCCACCTGGATAAATATAGAATGTGTTCATATCCATTGTTGTTTGGGAAATGACCCATAAAATCAATCCCCCATGCATCAAATACATACCAAATATTTTGTCATATTTAAATAAGGTAAAAATTAATCAGATAAATAGAAAATAAATATTTACAATTTAATTTATTCATATTGTATTAATAATAATTAATAAAGTAAATAAATAAAATAGAAGGGCTATATATACATACTATATATACATACTCAATGGCCTATTTTCTTTAATTTATATTCAATTTTTAAAATGGATTTTCGCACATTTTATTAAATCATAAATCAAAGAGATTAATGAAAAATAAATAAATCAAAACAAGTTATTTTTGTATGTAAGATAATAAGGTCAAATCGATCGATATATACAATGTACAATGAGGTCCCAAAACCCAAGTTCCACATATGAAGTCAATTTATTTTGAATTTAGTTTTGTTTTATAGAAAATTGAATGTATATTAATTCAAAACTGAGTAGGGGTCAGTAGGAGACTGCATGAGACATATATGTACATTTACGACTTTTTGTCTCTAGACTGGGATTTGGGTTTTATTGGTTAAGTCTACAAGTTAGTATTTTTTGGTATTTTTCTTGATTAAAGATAGGTACACAACAAAGTTTATTTTATGTTATTTAGATTCGGTGAAAAAATTAAAAATCATGCAAAAATGGTAATATGTAGGCGATAATTTACAAGGGAATTTTAACTTCTTAATTAAGCAAATATGCATGCTAAAATATGAATATTAATTACATTTGCATGAATGATAAAAATCTAATATAGATGAATAAATGCAACGAATTACTTGGGAATATAGATCTATTTTCATCTTTAACAGTGGTGAATCACATATTCATCAACAGATCCAGATTTTAGAGCTCCGACAAATGAATGAAATTGAAAACCACATGAACGTGAATGTGATTACGCTAATGTAAAACTAGAATTACTCTAAGGATTAGCATGTGGTTATAAAAAGCTAAGTAAACCTTAGATTTGATAGGGGGTACATGGAAGCAGGACCTCTGCTTGAGATGCTTTGGAAATAGGAATCTCTCCTCGAACTTCATTTCTCCTCATCGTAGATTGGGAGGCCTTACTTTCTATCAAGAAAAGGCATGTCCTGTGGTCGATCTTTAGGGTTACAGATGGCTAAGATGGGATCAAACATGGAATAAAGGTGGATGAATATTGTATAAAATGCATGGACTATCCTCTTCCGATTAGGAGTACGCTCAGCTCGAGGAATATCGATGGAATCCCACAATTGGGCGTGAATTCTAGAGTTCCCATCGACAATTTTTGTTCACATAGATGATAAAAATTATGACTGTATATAGCGGAGAAATTGAAGGAAAATAGAGGTCTAACAATGCCAGAGCTACTTTTGGGGGCGAGGGAACTGTTGACCGAGGTCAATAATCCCTGGAACTTAGTTGGTCCACGTAGGCACGCAAGAAGACAAACAATAAATAAAATCTTAATTATTTCAATATAAAATAACAAATAATTTATTAAATAAAATGTAAAACATAAAAAACGTAATTTAATACACTATTTCTCTATGATTTTTTTATATTTACAACCTTAGTTATTATGTATTAATTATTGTATTTTATTTTTAGCTATGCTTACCTATCATTTGCTATTTTATTTTTATTCTGCATTTTTTATACTTATTAAAATATTTACCTATTATATATACTATATAAATTAAATTCTTATTTACATATTTTAATTTTATTTTTCTGAAATTACTTACATACATAAATTATTGTTTGCATATACATTATAGGTATAATATACCTATATTTTTTAAGGTATTACTTATTTTAATGTCTTTTCCCGTTGTTTTATTTTGTATTTATATTTTTAATGTATTTCAAATAATATAAAAATTTAATAACTATGGGGAAAATGTAAAGAATAAAATATACGAATATTATATAAATATACAAAGTATAATGGTACCGCAGAAAGTCGGCTTTTGTATCTTAACTACAATTTTACTGAAATCACTTTCCTTAAATAATTTGATTTTAAATAAAATGTAGTGAGTTTGTTCAATTTTGATCTCATATGGAGAAGATATTGATATGCGAAGTTCCATTTGTGGCTATTTCATATACATGTCCTTGTTGTATTGTGCATTATTTCTATTGATAATTATTTTTATGATTTTCTATATTAATAAGTACAAGTTTCAGGAAAAATATTTTGATATTTGAGGTGTCTTAAATAAAGAATAAAATGGTTTAAAATTGGTATTTTTGGCATGCTAGATTTTGTGTGTATGATATTTGGCCCACCTACTATTTTCTTGGTTGAACAAATCAATATTGCCTTGGTCTTGGTCTAATTGTCATTCATTATCTTTAATACTTCATTTTTTCATTTTATTATTCTTGTAATTTGGATTTAAGTATTATTTACATATGAATAAAGAATGTTAATTGATAATGACGATCTAACTTGCGGTTAAAAGAGAAATGTGTCGATGTAGAGAACCACAAAGAGAGACCCTAGTTGATCAAACAAAACTCGATAAATATAGAAGAGAGAGAGAGAGAAAGATAAATGAATAAAAGTGATTCTCTCTACTATTTTTATCCTACATTGATTATTAACCAGGTAAGTGTCCCTAGGTCAAACTCGGGGAAGCAAAATAACAATACTCAGATTTCTTGAGAAAAGATTTTTTTACGATTTTTAGATTCTTCTCGAAGAAGAAAAATATTTTTATCGGTTTTTTTTTTGAAATTTTTATTTTGATGTTATTTTTTATTTTTATTTAATTTTTGAAGTGATATTTTTCAAAACAATTTATCTACAAAAAATAGATTCGAAAATAGAATGTGTAGGTGACACAATATAGTAAAGAAGAAACCTCATGCAACAGGCTCAAAAAAGCCAAGAAAAATCAAACCAAAATGAATCAATAAAAAAGCAAAGAAAAATATTGGAAAATAAAGCAAAAAAATGAAACAAAATATCATGATGACGAAATAATAGGTCCAAGGTCCACGAAGTAGTCCAAAGTACAGTGTAGAAGTAAGTAGAAGAAAATACAACAAAAAGATAAGCTCCTCTTTCGAATTTGTCCCTAGTCAAGGACCTATTTATAAGAAAAGAATATGGAGTTTACACTTAGATCCTTGGACAGTATCCTAAATGTATGTTGCTAGAATTCTAGAGGCACGTGTAAATGTGGAAAGCTTCTGGGGCTACATAGAAAATTTTCTACTATTTCAAAGTAGACTGCTGAGATTAGATTGTGTAGACGTGATCTGGACTTTCACATAGGGATACGTATCAAGAGCATGCAGACTGTGTTCGTGGCACTGTTCTTCCCCAAACTTCACGAGCAGTTGTGACACTCTTCATCTTTTCTCTAATCTCCAGTGAAATATGGCTTTGGATCTCCTCCGACAGGGATAGGAGGGGATCGCCTATGCCCTCCAAGGTCATCTACGGTGGGGTGAGGACGGGGAAGTCAAAGATGACGACAATGGAAGTTGGTTGGGGTTTTGAGACCCTGAAACGAATATGTAGTTCCTCTTTGGCTTCAATCAACAAGAAGGTGACTTCAAGATGATGGTGACGAAGGCAGTTGCACTCCAGACCTCTTGAGGACCTGTAATGGACGACCTATTGCTTATTTCAAGATGATTAGACTAAAGGTTTAGCATTTTGTAGTTCAAGTAATGGTTTCTAGAATAGATTTATTTCGGAATGAAATCGAGTTCATTTTAATTCAAATCGGGGAAATATTTCAATGTCAGGCAAAAGGAGAGTTACTAGACTTCCTAATAATGGAATTAATAGAATTAATTCGCTTAAAAATCGATGAAGATGGAGAGGAGAGAAATGGTTACCTAGGGGTTACAGAGTATATGATCTACAGGTCGTCGCTCTACGGTCGATGGTCGGAGCTCTACGCATGTGGTGGCACGATGCAAGGCCAAGATGAAGCCCTGGAACTCTTCTCTGATGATCAATCTTACACGATGGTCAGTCTTGAGTGTCACCACCATCAGAGATTGGCGGCACACGACAAAAAAGGTGATGAGTTGGTCAGGTATTTTTGGGAATGTAAAAGTTAGTTGGCTCGAGCCTACTTTGGATTTATTTATATATTTATTGGAAGGTGATGGGTAATTATCCAAAGGTTGGCATGGAGGATGGTAGTTGGGTATTAGAGATGAAGGGCTATGATAGGGTTTTGGGTAAAAGGTAGTGGCAAAATAATCAGGCAAAGCAAGGTAGTTAGAACATAATGCTAACAACCATTCTTGAGGAAGAAGAACCAGGTGTTGATACGTGTTAGTACTTGGTTAGCCTGATAGTGAATTTATGTTAAAAATTATGTTATAAATACTAATAGTATTAATTTAAATAGGTATAAAAAAATTAATAATTAAATTAGTTAAATTATAAAGTAATTTATTTTGATAAATAATATAGTTAATCAAATATAAATATTACACTAATAAATATGTTAAATAATACGTGATAAATAGATATTTCATTTTTAATTAATAAATAATATATTAGTTTTATAATTTATTTATTATTAGAATAATAAATAAGGTGTATGTGATTTTTTTATATATTTTAATGAGTTAATTAGATATATTAATAAATACCTGTAAATACTCTATAGGTTAAATTCATCTATAAATTAAGATCTTTAATTTATTTAAAATATTAATTAGTGTCGAAAAAATCTAAAATAAATAATGGTTAAAATATAATATTAAGAAAATAATTAAAAATTATAAAATCATTAAAACTATAAACATGTGTTCTAAATAAAATAATTAACCAGAAAGCTGGTTGTCATTAGTTCCCAAAATCGACTTTTCCAAACAGACTTCTATTTTAGAGAAATCTACTTCATTAGTTAGACAATATTAATTTATGACCTTTAAAGGTGAGGAGAGTGAAATTGGAGATTTATGCGAAAGTTCTAATGGTTGGAAATTGAAATTTTGATAATTTGAAAGTTGAATTTCTTCGCATATATGCATAATAATATTTTAAACTTATTTTTATATTTTCTATAAATTTTATAAATAAATAAGAAAAGAGTTTGGTGAAAAATATGTTCAAAGGAATTAATTAAAAATATTGAAGATTTCATAATTATTTGATAATTAATAAAGAATGTGTAGAAAGTAAAAATAATTCTTTTTATGGCTTTCTTCCTTATGTCCCCCTAATTTTTTGTTTGTCGACCAATCCATGCTGACTTCGTCTCGAGGTTAGGTTATATAAATATATCCTTCTGCTATATTTATATTTAATAAGACATATTGTACATATATACATATTTGCAATCTACTTTCTTTTTGTTTTCTTTATTTTTATTGTTTTATTTATTTACATATTTTTATGCATAAAAATGCATTTTTATTCATGAGTGTAGTTTCGGTAAAATATATAAATTAGTAGATATTTACATGTATTTGTTAAGAATTTTAACACAAAATTCAGACAGAATGTTAATGAATCATAGATTCATCTTAATTTGTACAAGTTATTGATATTTTTAGGTGTTTTGATAGGGGTTTAAATACAAAACGGAATAATATAGATAGATGAATGACTATTCATCATCTCTCCAAGCTCCTTTAAATATAATCTTATTACATTAAATATTTATTCAGAGAATTATTTGTCAACAAATTATTACCAAATAATTTTGAAATTATTTGTGACAATTACAAACAAACCATTGATTAATTATTAATCAAATTCATTTATCCAATGTTAAATGTAAATCACATTAAAATTTCATAGTATAATGTGAATCCTATCCACATTTAGTTGTATAATGTGAATCCAATTCACAATAATTTATAAATTGTGAATCACAGTCACAATTAAATCTCTCTTTGTAATATTATGGATCGCATCAACAATATACATGATTTTTGTCAATACTGTTATCCAAATTAATCATATCTATACTAATTAAATCCAATTTAATTGTCTGAGATGCCTCCTTTCATATGTCCAAATAATGTGCATCATATCCACATTATTAAATCATATTCAATCATTGATTTTTTTCAATACTTATATAATGTTAATAATGGAATTATTCTTGAACCCTTTCAATAACAATGTGTCTTATCCATGGACACTTGGAGACAAAGACAAGACAATTGTATATTCCATGTATAGTGACTTAGGTAGTGAGATCTAATCTCATATCAAGGTCTAAAATACCTCTCAGTGATGTATGATCTAGTTATATAGTATGTCTAAGCATTTCATTGCTTCCAAATCATATTCATATCGGTGTCCAATATTTGTACTTAGATTTGATAACTAATCTTCTGAGTGGAGTCACAAAAATTCAAACTCATTACATCACTCTCTCGGAATAGAAGCGTCATGGTTGTAAAATCGATTAAGATAACATCTCCCTCGAGTATTCCTAATTCATGTACATCCTGCATACTTCAAGACATAGAATAAACCCAAAATTCTAATCATATTTGAACTAACTTCTTCAAATTTTATAACTAAGTTTCTCATTCGATCATTGGGAGTTGGTATCGATCGTATGCTTTCCGAAAGCATATGCAAATCTTGTCATTCTCCCAAAGCAAGACGACCATTGATGGAATTTGATTGGTCCCAATAACTCATGAGTGAGATCATGTCTTCTTGTTCAGTAGTGAACATGTATGATTCTTTTGAGAGATCGTATTACTTATATGCCCTTGTATGTACACCTGTTCACCGGTTTGTAGACCCTAATTAGGTCATCGACCTAATGATATGCCTAATGCACATACTCTTTGGAGTATGGATTGCCATCTCCTTCTCAGGTTGGATATCCTTTCTAAATAATAATTTGACAGTGCCGGTGAGTCCTCAATCTTTCTCTTTAGATATCATCTCAGCAACAGCCTCTATGATTCAACCATGGGATAAATAGCTATATGATCATTAAGATGACCATGGTACATAACCTTAATTGTACTAATGGGCCTTCTAAGTGATTTCATTCATTAATATCCAATAGGGAGTGAAAATAAATAAAATTTATTGATATATAAAATGGATTACAATAATATTTATTATAGAAATGGTTCACCCAATGTCCAATAGTTTTAAGCAATGACTTCTCGAGGATGGTGTACTTTCTTGTTTGACTGGTTGAGGGTTTGAAACCCTTGAATAATTAAATAAAATATAATTATCAAGGTAGTATTGGATGATTAGTTGAGGCGACGTGTGGCTGCATAAGCTAGTATGATTAATACAACCTCTAATAAGGAAGCGTCCACAACTTTGGAGTCCTTAAGAGGTGAGATAAATAACATGGATTAATCCCCAATGTTGAATTGAAGGAATAAGACTTATTGTATGATAAGAAATGGAACATTTCTACAATAGTAAGTTTTGCTAACTTAACATGCTTGTTTTATTTTCTCTTCTTTGTTACATAGCACTTGTTAAAATCTATCATGTGATATCTAAAAACCATGTTGGACATGTGATCCTATGATGATACATTATGCAATAAACATCATTTCTATTTGCTCCTTACTCTGAAATGACGAGTAACTAATTTGCAAAATAGGTCCCTTGGTATTACGTACCATGTCAATCTTGATATCATATGGTTGTTAATCCAAAGGTTGGATCATAGAGGCTGGTGTAGGGTTGAATATCTAAAGATTTAGATTTAGGACTCAACCATACAGTCAAGTGATTATTAAGAGGGATCTCCAGCCTGAGAAGGAGATGGAAATCCTTAATCCAAAGCCTGGCATCTAACTAACCTCTTGATGCAGTTCCTATGTATAGGAATAAAGTTTTGGAGGAGTTGGATGAGTTAGGTCAAAGAGTTGATTTAACAAGATCGAGATAACCAAGACCTATGTCGTTTGATGTCACGTATAGGTGATGAATTTATGATTCATCACTATAAATTTGAAAATAGAGCTTTGTCCCCGAGTAATTAGATGCATATTTCTACTTATATTGCATAATTAACATTCATGCACGCATAAGTAATATCTGCATTTTAGCATTCATATTTGAATTAAATAAGAAGCCCAATTCACTTGTAAATATCCACCTATATATTCACCATATTTCACTTATTTGTATATATTTTATACTAACTCCAAATTCAATAAAATGAACTCCATAGTGTATATATTACTAACAATAATTAAAGAAAAATATCAAAAAAATACTAACTTGCAAAATTGACCAATAAAACCCCAATCCAAGTTCGAAACTAGGAGCCCTAAAATGCACAAATCTCTCTCATACAGTGTCTGATCTAGGTCTACTCACTTTTAGAATAATACATGTTCAGAGACCTTCAAAATGAGAACAATTTCATTTAAATCGGAGCTCGCATGCGAAACTTGGATTTTTGGGCCCCCTTTGTACACTACACACATGTATATTTGTACCATTGTATTTTTGTATCTTTTTTGACCTCATCTCCATTTTTTAACAACATAAAACTTGTAGATATTATCGAGATCTACAACTTTCATGTTTTGAGTTTTTCCAAATTCGGCCTTCTTCTTGCCCTAATTGCATATTCTCTTTTGACCATTCAGATCAGGCCACGTGGCGCCCTCTGATTGCGCCATGCGGCCCTCTCACATAGCACCACGCGCCCGTCGTACTCCGTCGTCCGATCTTTTTCCTTATCACATGATCTGGTACATCCAGTGTCGCAACTCATTTCGACCATCCGATCCAGCCCAGATCCAATCAGAGTTGTCTGCTAGCACCTTTCCCACAGGCCGCCACGCGTCACATCTTCTCCACTATCCGATGGCCCTCCTTCTCTCCTCATCGCCACCATTCATCTCACCTTGGATCCCTGCTACTCGATCAAAACCTGGGCTTCATCACAACCCTCCATCTTCGCCTAATTCTTAGCTTGCCACATGGCGTCTCATGGACTGCATGATCAGATCCTCAGGACCTCATCTCGACCGTCCCTCAGCGCCTCTCCCTCAGGCCTCCACGTGTCACCTCCTTAACCCTTCGATCACATCACTTCAATCTGATCCAGGCCATCCCCTCATGCCCTTCTCCTAACCGTTGGATCACTCGATCCAACGGTCCTCAACCCGTCGTCAACCTCCAGACGCCCCCTCGCCCATGTCGCCCACCTTGCGCGTGAACCACACCCATTCGATTTTGGCACCATTTCGGCCATCCTCTCTGCCTCCTGTCACCTCCACCTCGTAGCCCACTCTACCCTCATACTCGCCGACCTCCTCAATCGCCTTGAACTTCACCCACGTCGCTCCACGACCTCCACCAACTTCGCATCCCGTCACCTACACCCTCACCTCCAACCTATAATTACTCCACCACCGGCGACCGGTGACTCCATCCGCCATAGCAGAAGGTTCCCCGAGCTCTTGTCTCTTGATTGGTGACAGAAAGTTTTAGCGAAATCAAGCAAAGATGGGTGTATTCCTACGACGAGATCCACAGCTCCGTCGCACCGTGTTGCAGCTCCTTTCGTGAGTTGCTTGAGCTCAGGACTCCTACTGACCTTCGAGCAACGACCAGGAGCTCAACTCCGAGCTTCTATACACATATATCATCTTCCATTCCCTATCCGATCTCTTTATTCTTTTTCTTCATTTTTCTTGCAATTTATCTGCCTCCTCCGATCACTCTTGCTCTCGCCCGATCATCCACCGAGCTCTACCATGGAGCTCTGATCTTCGCGTACCATCCCATTTATTCTGACAGCACCTCGCACATCACTCCAACCAAAGCTCCGCAACCTTGGTGTAGGATCACCACCGGACCACCTTCACTTCACCGCATGCCTCCCACCACACTCACAATCACCTCACGAACACGTTGCACGCCTCGACTATAAGAACTAACCCATGCACTCCTTCCTTCCTTCATTTGTCGGAAGCTTCACCAGAGCTATCTCGACCTTCATCACATCCGGCCTACGGACTTTCCCAACTTCATCCAGAGCCTCCGGCGGCTCCCCGACGCTTCCCCGATCGTCCCCAGCTGCTTAGAACCTTCCGAGATGACGCACCGAGCACGAGGGAAGGAGGCGGAGCCAGGAGGGCTTCGTCGGAGCCCAGCCACGTACGCCGTAATAGGCGGCGGATCGGAGGTGCACAAAGCACAGTTGTCGTCCGATCCTCACGATCAGACGATTCTGATCGAGCCATGTCGCCATCTCCAACTAGCTATAGATACTGTTGGATCCATCTTGATCCAACTGGTCGCAGCACACCACGTCTCTTCATCTTAGGAGCCCTCATCCTCCGTTGGATCTTCACTCGATCTAACGGTCCCAAGGCGCGCCACGTATCAGCTTCAGTAGCCGCTGGATCTTCATCGATCAATCGGTCCATCGTATACCATGTCGACTCCTTCGAGCCTCCTCATCGCCCCTTAGGCTCGGAGCTCCTAATGTTATCCCGAAGAACACCCGAGCCCGCAGTGCACCCGAGCCATCATCCGAGCCTCTGACGTCTCCCGAACCTAGCACTGCACGTCTTTCTCACGTGCGCCCTGAGCATTTTACACTGAGGCCCCTAGAAGTTTTGCAAATTACAAATCAGTCCCTACTAGGAGCATCACATGAGGCACACGTGTTCTGTGGTCACTTTGCATACATATCCCCAGTTTAAGTCACTATCAGCTTGTTTAATTTTTAGTTATTTTATTTTCTGTTAATTGCAAATTGGTCCCTTTCTTTGCATGCATATTTATTATTTTTCAGTTCTAAAAATTGCATGATGTAGCTTAACTTGTCCACTTTCTTATGTGACACGTGTTTCATTTTTATGACGTATTGGGAATTTAATATTATTAAATTGGTGAAATTTTCCATACTTTGCCCACTTGTGGCTTTTAATTCACATTAAATTCCTTGTTGCTCCAAAAAATCATTAAAAATCACATAAGACTTGAGATAATTTATTTTACATTGTATCCAAAATTTATTTCATTTTGCATGCATCCCAAGGCTTGAATAAATTAATTAGTGATTTCCTTAATTGTTTTTTATTAGTTCCAATTCACGTAGAACCTTAGGTTTATCAATTTTCATGTATTCATCATACTTAGATCTATTTAGGATAAATTTTATATTTGTAAATAATGTGTTTAGGTATTTGATAAAATTAATTTTGTAAAAATAACCTTGTATTCATATTTTATTCATAGAAAATTCATAAAGTGTCAGAAAAATCTAAAAAGATTAGTGTAGCTTAAATTCATTGCATTCCACATTCTGGTCGAGTTTCATAAATTTTGGTCTTTGTTTGATCATATTTTTTATATAATTGGTAAACTGACCTGAAAATTGCATGTGTTTTTCCTTTATTGCATAAAACTTGCTAACAAAATACGAAAAAGAATCTTCTGAAAATCCGACCTTCGAATTTGCTTAATACTTACCTAAGGAGACATATGCCTCGCTGAGTTCAACCTTGGGCTTGCTCAAGTAAATAAATCTGTCGCTCGTGATTAATTGAACATTAATTAAAGTGGTTTTTGATTAGACCGTATTTACCTAACTACAATGAACAACACTATATTTAATCTAATCATTAATTTGATTGAATTAACAAGGGTAGATACAGTTCTGTCAAATGGCGTTGTTGCCAAGGAGGCACGGCTTAGGTTAATTTCTAGAGAATTTTTGAGTGTCTGATTTTGCATCCCCGGGTAGTCTGATCCCCCATTTTCTTGTCAATATTTTTCTGTCATATCATTTTATGTATTTTATGTCATCCTTTATCTGACCTCAATTTGTTTTTGTGTGAGGAACACAAGGAGTCGAAGGCGCTTCAAGGAACTTGCATTTCGAACTTTTTGAGTAATTGTGAGGACTTGTACACTTTTTGTTATTCATTATTTTTACATTCTGTCCAGCGGTTCCCGTTTGGGTTCTCGCGTGTGTAAAGATAGTGGAAGCGTGTCCCAGTCTACTATGTGGATTGCTTTGTAGACTAGGCTTGCATTAGTGGTTCCTCGAGCCACTCTAGGAATTGCTTGTGCTCGTAATTCTTTTAGGACCACACATCACACTTAAAAGACGCACTTAGACTGCAAATCTAGTCAAAATTAATCAGTTCTTCACTCGCTAATAGAACTGCCTATCTAGGAACGGATTTTATCGGCAATTGCATATAGTGTAAAAAGTTTTCAATTCTGTTCTGCATCCAGCATAAAAACGAAAGGATCACTGTATGTTTTCTTCACGTAGCATAGCATCATTAATTTATCGTGCATTGGCTTTTCTCGACTCCTTTCTCTTCGTTTTTCATACTTAGGTAAAAAGAAAATTGGGATTGGACGATAGGCGTGATTTGTGTTTGGACTAACTCAGTGATAACCCAACTTAAAATTGGGCTTAACAGAATTGACCAAAAAATCAATAAAATCTGAAATCTTGCTTGCGGGAGATTAACACCGGCCTTGTTTTCAGGCTGAGTGACGGTACTTAAGTGTGTGTGAACACCAGAAGGCAGAACCCAAATCCCCGCCTTCCTATCATGTACCGACTGATCCTAGAAAATATCACGAGTTGAATTTTTTTAGGTTCACCCACTAGTACCAAGTAACCTCCGCCTGTTCACAGGTAGTTAAGGGTGAACCAGCGGTACTTTGTGACAAGTTGCTAGTAGACTCCCGAGGTGAAGTTCCAGCCTTGTCAGCCTCCGTCTGCTTGCAGGTAGATAGGGGCAGATCTTTGAATCCATCAACTTCAGATAGGAGCGAAGAAAGGAAGGGCATTGGTATCTAAGGCGACATGTTAAACATGGAAGACGCATCTGGGATTTAGCCAACTTCCCTATTGGCCGCATAACTTCTTGTTATTTGTCTGAAAAATCACACTTAAAACCAACAAGACTAATCGGACTCGGTTTCGGGTCCTTCACCGTGTTGAGTGTGAAAACACAGGGTTTGGATTCAATTGTTTGCTTCAGGTAGAAGTAAAATCCTATCTTTACTTAGAACTCCCGATTCTTCTTGCCAATCCAAGATGACTGACTGGGGGGATATAAACTCCCGATTTGCCAATCTTTCCTTGAGCCCCCCATGAAGTTCATCTTCACCGGACCAAGCGCAACTTGGACCGACTAGAGCTCATGACCCTCTTGAGTTCTAGATCCCTCAAAACCAGGGTGGTTACTCTCAAACTAACCCTTTTCTCTCCTATGATCTCACCGAGGAAGACCATCGCCTCGGTAAGAACCCCTTCTTTGATATGTCCTCAAACCAAACCATCTTCTATTCCCAGGGCTAGAGGACAAGATACCACCTAAGCGACCCCCGGATGAGGAGGAACAAAAAGATGACCCATTCCAGCAAATCTTTGCTCGCCTTGCCACATCCGAACAACATAATGTTGATCTCACGGCAAGGATGGGATAGATTATCACAACAAGAGTAATTGACCGACCAATGGTTGATGCTTACAACCTAGTAGAAAATGAGATGCATAGTTGGTTGGCACCAGTGGTTCCCCCTGAAGCATTCGAGCTGAAGCCCCACTTTTTGAGCTTGCTGCTGAAGTTTAATAGAAATATAAACGAAAAACCATATGCCTTCCTAAGAGTCTTTGAGTTGGTTTGCAACAACCTTAGTGACCCTAGGGTTGGGCAAGATTATATCAGGATGAAGACCACCCCATTTTCCTTAGGAGATAAGGCAACCCATTGGTTGAAAAATCTCAGGGTGAGATGTACAACGTGGATGCAGTTCAAGGACCTTTTCTTGAAGAAGTTATACCCACTTAGTAGAACTAATCAAATGAGAACAAAAATCACTAGTTTCTCCTAGGAACCTAATGAATAGGTTTAATGACCTATTTCAGAAATGCCCTTGCCATGGCATTTAAAAAGCGATCTTAGTCCAGACCTTGTTCTGTAGCATGACCTCGTAGATGCAGGGGATAGTGAGTGCCGCTTGTAGAGGAAGCTATCTGAATAAAAATGAGAATGTTGTATGGAATATCCTAAAACAGATGGCGGAAATAGGCAGGTCATAGGCCACCATAGCCTATCAGTTGTCTCCCTCAATCTTATCCAACGAGACAACTAGGAATACTGTAGAGGATCTGACAGAGGACCGCATTCCCAGCATGGGGATGATAGCAAACAAGTTAACTATGGTCAAGCAGATTCACAAGAGGGTCACTGACCTTGAGTCACTCTCGCGATTGCCGAAAGAAGTGGAGGAATTTACTGAGAGGGTAGCCAAGATACGTCTACCTGCCCTTTCCGCACCACATGTACCTGAGCATCGAGTGCATCTTGTATAGAAATAGACATCGGGGCCTCAGAATGGTTGGGTAGAAGAGCAGACCTACACTCAACAAGAGCAGCATGCATGCCCACAAATGGAGACAGGATACGAGGAGCCTCCGCAGGTGTTCAAGATCAAAGGGCTGTGGTACAGCCATGACCCCGTCGGTAGACAATCGAGGATGGGGAACGGTCAGCCTCACCGACCTTCTCTAGCTTACCAAGAAACCACCTCCGTCCCCACACCGCACTTCATGCAGTCCCGGCCTGGACAAGGGTACCAGCCTCAACAACACCAGCAGCAGCAGCGCACGTTCCACTCGGGCCAGCAGGGCCCCCCACCTTCCCATCAGAAGTAGCAATACCAATATGGCCATCAGGGCCAATACAAAAACTCATACCTGCATCAGCTATCCCAACCCACAGTTAATTGGAGTCACCGCACCTTGACGATCCAGACCCTGACTCAGAATGATTATCTGGATATGAGAACCAATTTAAATCGTGTCTCTCATACCCAGGACCAGCAGATGGTGCCAAAGACTCCAATTCCCGCCCAGGTTCAGGCTAACCCGAATAGCTTGAATCAAGGCCAGAACTGACCACGAGATCATGTATACTATTTAGATAACTCATTATCTGAACATGAGATCCTTTTGTTCGATAATGTTAATCATATGTCCCTCAGGAGCGAAAGGACTGTGATCATACCTGATCAGGCACATGCACCGAAGGAAGAAGCCACCAAGTCTCTACCTGAGGAGAACTTGGAGATAGGGAATCAGCAGCAACACCACCACCGGTAGAAGAAGAGGACTTCTGAGTCCTCCAAGAAGCAGGAGATCGTACTAGCAATGAGTCCGATGAGACCTGATGAAGAGCCCGCACCTCCATCATAGGAAGATGTCCCAGCAGTCGTGGAGAACGCATCACAGTCTCACAGCATAAATTTTCTTTTCGTCATTGTCAGATTAAGAGTCTGAGTCAGTCACAGTTTCGGAGTCATGTACACAACTCAGTTCCTTGTTTAAATGAAAATCTTTCATTTTCGGAATCTGAGTTAGCATCGATAATCCCTTTCCCCCGAGCTCTTAAGGGTGGAAAGAAGAAAACCAAAAAAATACAAAAATATGACCCTGAGATGGTAGAGATTTGCAATAAACACATCAAGGTCACAATCTCTTTCGACAAGTATTTGGAGATGACACCTGCATTTCAAAAATACCTTAAGGTGAGATGCACACCTACTAGGGTTAGCAGGAAGACCAAAAGTCGTATTGAGAAACATGTTCTGTCGTTAGCTACTACTTGTGCAATAAAGAATTCATTTCCAAGGAAACGAAGAGACATGGGTGCACATTATGTTGTGAGTCACGTCGATGACACTGCATTCGCATGCACTCTCCTTGACAACAGATTCTCGATTAACTTAATGCCTACAACCCTCTAAGAGCATCTTAATCTCGAACCTCTTAGGAAATCTAGAGTCCTACTTCATTTTGCTGACAAATCAACCAAGAGGTCCCAAGGAGAATTGAGGAATGTTGTCATAAAAGTCGAGGGTCTGGAGTACATGGTGGACTTTACCGTCCCTGATATGGAGACCCCTCGCAATTGGAGAGATTCCCAAATCATATTAGGTAGGACCTTCCTCAGAACAACAGGGGTCTTATTTGATTATAAGATTGAGAAAATTCAGTTCCAAACTCCACGCGGAGAAGAGGAACTTGAGATAAAGCAGACTAGATGGTAGAGGCTGGATTCGAATCCAGCACCGAGTACTCTTCATCCGAAGCAGATTGCATTCATGTAGACATCGTTGGCCATGGAGACAGAACCCAGCTAGCACCGATGAGTCCCTCTCTTCCAGAGAAGATCCTGTGCATGAGTCAGTTTGCGAAGTTCTTAGAAACGAGTACAACTCAAAATATGCATCTCCTACATCTTCGATGACTTAGAGGCTCAGCTGGGCCTGTCAGTCCTTCTCTCATTAGGACAATCAGAAGATGAGGATGATGAGTCGGATGTATCTTCCGCCGATTGCTTGGAAACCTTTGATGATCCAACTCCAGAGCCGAATGAATTGGTGGCATCAATTTGAAAGACAGATCCGGCCACTAACAGCACAGAGCCAGATTCGATTGAGCCAGATTTCTTTGATGATCACACATTACCTGAGCTCAAACCTTTACCCACAACACTTAAGTATGCCTTCCTTGCGAGACAAGAGAAGAAGTATCCGGTCATCATCAGCTCGTGATTGACCGAGGAGCAGGAATCTCGCTTGCTAGAGATCCTGGAGAAAAACCACAAGGCGATAGGCTAGAGTATCTCCGATCTCCATGGGATAAATCCCGCTCTGTGTTCTCACCATATCTACTTGGAGAATGAGGCTAAACCCTCTCGTGAATTCCAACGCCAGTTGAATCCATATTTACAAGAGGTGGTGAAAAACGAGATAGAGAAATGGTGCAACGTGTGTTTTATTTATCCCATCTCCGACTCCAAATGGGTGGCCCCAATCCATGTTGTACCAAAAAAGTCGTGAATTCAGACAACCACCAATGAAGACAGAGAGGAAATCGTGATGCGAGTACCCATGGCGTTATGCGTCTGTGTGGATTATAGACGCTTGAATGTTGCGACGAAGAAGGATCATTTCCCCTACCATTCATTGATTAGATCCTACATATTAGCAGGGAAAGAATTCTTCTGCTTCTTGTATGGGTTCTCGGGATACAATCAAGTAGCCATAGCTCCGGAGGACCAGGAAAAGACCACGTTCACATGTCCCGTTGGTACCTATGCTTTTAGGCACATGCCCTTCGGGTTATGCAATGCTCCCGGTACTTTTCAGAGGTGCATGATTGTTGTATTCGCTTAAATGGTCAGCAAATTCCTGGAAGTCTTCATGGACGACTTCCCGATCCACGGTGATTCCTTCGATTCCTATCTTAGGAATCTGTAACGAGTCCTAAAATGATGTTGTGAGGTCAATCTGG
Source organism: Ottelia alismoides (assembly GCA_037367405.1). Taxonomy (NCBI): domain Eukaryota; kingdom Viridiplantae; phylum Streptophyta; class Magnoliopsida; order Alismatales; family Hydrocharitaceae; genus Ottelia; species Ottelia alismoides. The sequence goes on along the minus strand of JAZKJV010005402.1, from coordinate 311,775 downwards.
TGCTCTCCTAGGAGAAAAGTCACTTCATGGTGACGGAGGGCATTGTGGTTGACCCTGCCAAGGTGGATGTGATCAGACGACTCCGGCCACCAACCAACATGAGACAGTTGCGGTCTTTCCTCAAGCATGTCAGATTTTATCGAAGATTTATCAAAGATTTTTCTAAAATTGCCCGACCGCTAACTGAACTTTTAGGCAAGGACATGGAGTTTATTGTTGATCACAAATGTCTCGAGGCCTTTAACTTTTTATAAGGAATGATCGTGGACGCCTCGATCCTACAAGCCCTAGATTGGTCTCTACCTTTTGAGATCATGACGGACACATCAGACTTTATTGTTGAGGTTGTGTTAGGACAAAGGAGGGATGGCGTCCCATTCACCATACACTACACAAGAAAAGTGCTTGATCCTGCTTAGCATAACTATACAGTTACGGAAAAGGAGATGCTTGCGGTAGTGTTTGCCTTGAACAAATTCAGATCTCACTTAATCGGATCCAAGGTAATTGTGTTCACTGACCATACAACGCTACGGTATTTAATGGAAAAGAAGGATGCGAAGGCGTGTCTTCTTTGGTGGATTCTACTTATCCAGGAGTTTGATTTGGACATTCGTGATAAACCTGGAAAGAAGAACGTAGTCGCTGATCACCTCTCCCGTCTTGAGGATCTTGATGCTTTTGAGTATTCAACGATTCGAGACTCCTTCCCTGACGAGTCGATTTTTGTTGTCTACTCACTCCCATGGTACGCCAATATCGTGAACTATCTTGTCTCAAAGAAGGTTCCCAAAGATTGGCCCAAGAGCCATATAGACCGACTAAAATCAGATTCTAGACATTACCACTGGGAGGATTTGATCCTTTTCTTTGAAGGACCGTATTGTGCTTGGAGACGGTGTATTCCTCGGGAGGAATACCAGAGTGTCCATTCTCTATGTCACAGTCTGGAGGCAGGAGGACACCATTCGAGGAAGAGGACCGCATGGAAGGTACTTCAGTATGGCTTATACTGGCCGACTCTGTTTCACGATGTCATCATCTTTGCGAAGTCGTACCCAGTATGCCAGAGAATGGGAGGAACCATTGGGTCCAAGGACGAGATGCAAATGCATCATGTCATCATTTGTGATGTCTTTGACGCCTGGGGCATCGACTTCATGGGCCCATTCCCCGTTAGCCACGGATTCGAATATATCCTTCTTGCGGTAGACTATCTATCTAGATGGGTGGAGGCTATCCCAACCCGAGCCGCAGACAGCAGGACTATCTATAAATTCATTAGAGATCATATCATCTCTAGGTTCGGGATCCCAAAAATATTGATATCAGATGGGGGTCGCCACTTTGTAAACAGAGATGTGAAGAAACTCTTGAAGGATTACGACATTAAACACGTGTTGCTAGTCCTTACCACCCACAGACCAATGGTATGGCTGAGGTGTTGAATAGGGAGGTGAAAATCATATTGCAGAAGCTTGTCCGCCCAGACAGGAAGGACTGGCCTCAGATCTTGGATCAAGTCCTGTGGGCTTATAGGATAGCTTATAAGACACCGTTAGGCAACTCCCCATTCAGACTGGTATTTGGGAAGCTATGCCATTTTCCCGTAGAATTAGTGCACAAATCAGAATGGGCAATCATAAAGGTCAACTGGAACACACACCTAGGGCAGAAACAGTGAGACATGGATCTGAATGAGCTTGTGGAAGTCAGAAACCGAGCATACAACAACAATTTGGTGTACATGGACACAATTAAGCATTGGCATGAAAGATATATAAGACGAAGATCTTTATTCCTGGACAAAAGGTATGGTTGTTTAATGCAAGGCTGAAGGTTTTCCAAGGCAAGCTGAAATCAAAGTGGACGGGCCCATTCATTGTCTGTACTGTGCATGATAGTGGATTTGTTGAGATCTCAGATCTTGCAGATGACGCACATACATTCTTAGTCAATGGGCAAACTGTTGAAGCGTGTCTTTGAACCCAATGAGCAGTTAGTCCATGTCGAGGAGATTGTATTCATGCGTGAAACAGAGTCAGCAGACATACATGGAGCCACGCATGAAACCTTGCAGCAGTAAACTCTAGCCATCAGTAGCATCTGGAAAGATTCAGATCGCGATCCTTGTATATACCCATCACTCTGTACATTCTCCCCCTCCCTTCCGTGACTCGGATCACTCACCCCAACTTCATATATCTACATTTATGACTATACTTAGGATGACCTAATCCTAAGTATAGGGGGGGTAGTGACCCGCGTCTATTCACTGTACATTCTCCAGATCCCATCGGTCCTCATACTGACTCCTGTCTTATACTTTGGCTGACCAGAGCCTAAGTATAGGGGGGACCGATCCCCTCCATGTATATACTCATCCATTTCTCCTCTTGACATCGTCCTCCCTATTTTTGATCTTCTTCTACACTTATGCAACCAAAGCCTAAGTATAGGGGGCAATGGGACTTCTATACTTTTTATAATTTTATCTCTCCTACGCTTAGCACGAGCTATGTCTTTTTCATCGCTTTTCGTGCTCTGAGGACATAGCACACACTAATAAAGGGGGGCGTGTATATATTACATATATACTTTACCCATAGCTCGTAATTTCACATAATTTTTATATATTATACAGTAGTTACGAGATGGGTAAAAAAATGGAGAATTGTTTTTTGTAAAATACATGTAATCTTGTATATTGTATAACACTTGTATAATACTTAACAGAGGAGGTATACCAAATTTTGAAAAAAAAATCTCAAAATCAAAGGTTTCTTATTTACTCTTGCACATCATCTCTACATCTAAAAAGAAAGAAAGAAAAAGAGTCTTGCATTCCATTCATCTACATGACATCTACATCTCATCTGCATATCACGCATATGCAAAGTGAAAAGCTTGTGGGTTCTGAACCAAGTTATAAATAGATGTTGTTGAGGGACTTGATTTGACCTTAATCCACCTAATTTCATATGAACTTTATAAGAACTGGAGTTAAGATTTCTCAGGTCAAGTGACTTAATTCTCTGAGTCTGCAAGTCTATGTTCACATGTCATCTTGATCAGTCTAAGTAGAATATCTCGTGCACACGCATGATTCTTATGTACAATGACCTAACTTGGACAAGCACCATGCACGTAGCTCTTCATTGATGAGGTGGTGAGGAGGTAGAATCCTTTAGCTTGGAGTAGCAAACGGGTGGAAACATCTGTCCTCCTCTGGGGAGGGTAGTGCATATCAACCTAGTCTGGTCGTGTTGATGTCTGAGGACAGGATGCTGTGGGTTGCAATAATGCTTCAAAAGAGGGATAGTCTACCGGCTCAAAAGGAAAAACTCCTGATGTACATGCTATACATTTTATATAGTTCAAAAAAAGAAGAAAAGAAAAGAAAAGAAAAAAATGCAAGAACCCCAAAAAAATAGACAGGCCAGATAGAAAATAAAATACCTGTCGGAGTATGTATATTAGCAAGAAATCTGCAGCTGGATGACTTGGCTACACTGGTCAAGCATTCCGGGGTAGGTAGCTACATTAGCTGTCGTCCATTCTTTTCTTTACCCCCTCCTCTTGAGCTGGTCGGATTTGAACTTAGAAGGGAATACCCCGCTCCTCGAGGAAAGCGTTACTGGACAGGGTAATTAGAGTTACCTTGTTAGAGGAGGCTGCTTCTCAGCCATTTCTGATGTGGAGAGCTATTTTACACTTACACAATACAAGTAAGAATCACAATCATCAGAAATTTGCGTTTGAGGATTTGTTCTGACTTGACTGTTGAGGCATCTTGAATAGAAGACTTGTGGAACTTGAAGTCTATTAGGTCTTAAATTCAGATCCCAATGAGGTTTTGCCACACAATTAATCCAAAGGTCGAGTCAAGCTCCATTTTCACCTTTTGTTCATGACCTTGGTATGGAACCCAATCTCATTTCACTCTTACATTTCATATTAGTTGCTCGGGGACGAGAAAGGTTTAAGTATAGGGGGTTGATGAATCCATGATTCATCACTCCAAAAGTTGAAAATAGAGTTTTGTTCCTGAGTAATTAGATGCATAATTCTACTTATATTGCATAATTAGCATTCATGCACGCATAAGTAATATCTGCATTTTAGCATTCATATTTGCATTAAATAAGAAGCCCAATTCACTTGTAAATATTCACCTGTATATTCACCATATTTCACTTATTTGTATATATTTTCTACTAACTCCAAATCCTATAAAATCAACTCCATAGTGTATATATTACTAACACTAATTAAAGAAAAATATCAAAAATACTAACTTGGAAAATTGACCAATAAAACCCCAATCCAAGTTTGAAACTAGGAGCCTTAAAATGCACATATCTCTCTCATACAATGTCCGATCTAGGTCTACTCACTTTTAAAATAATACAAGTTCAGAGACCTTCAAAATGAGACCAATTTCATTTAAATCGGAGCTATTATGCAAAACTTGAGTTTTTGGGCCCCCTTTGTACATTACACATATGTATATTTGTACCCTTGTATTTTTATATCTTATTTGACTTCGTCTCCGTTTTTAGTCAACATGAAACTTGTAGACCTCAATGAGATCTACAACTTTCAAGTTTTAAGTTTTTCCAAATTCGGCCTTCTTCTCGCCCTAATTCCATATTCTCTTTCAACCATTCAGAACAGGCCACGTAGCACCCTCTGATTGCGCCACGCGGCCCGCTCACATCGCGCCACGCGCCCGTCATCCTCCACCGTCCAATCTTTTTCCCTCTCTCCTGATCTGGGACATCCAGTTTCATAACTCATTTCGATCATCCGATCCAGCCCAGATCCAATCAGGGTCGTCTGCTAGCGCCTTTCCCACAGGCCACCGCGCGTCACATCTTCTCCACCATCCGATGGCCCTCCTTCTCTCCTCATCGCCATCGTTCATCTCACCTTGGATCCCTGCTACTTGATCAAAGCCTGGGCTTAATTACAGCCCTCCATCTCTGCCTAATTTTTAGCTCGCCACGTGGTGTCTCTTGGACCGCACGATCAGATCCTTACGACCTCATCCCGACCATCCCTCAACGCCTCTCCCTCAGGCCGCCACGTGTCGCCTCCTTAACCCTTCGATCGCATCACTTCGATCTGATCCAGGCCATCCCCTCATGCCCTTCTCTTAATAATTGGATCACTCGATACAATGGTCCAGAACCCGTCGTCAATCTCCAGACGCCCCCTCGCCCACGTGGTCCACCTTGCGCACGAAACGCACCCTTTCTATTTTTGGCACCACTTCGCCCATCCTCTCAAGCTCCTGTCACCTCCACCTCATATCCCACTTTACCCTCATCCTCGTCGACCTCCTCAATCGCCATGAACTTCACCCACGTGGCTCCATGACCTCCACCAACTTCGTCATCCCGTCACCTACACCCTCACCTCCAACCTATAAATACACCACCGCTGGCGACCGTCGACCCCATCCACCATAGCAGAAGGTTCCCCTGAGCTCTTGACTCTTGATTGGTGACATAAATTTTGAGCAAAATCAAGCGAAGAAGGTTGTATTCCTATGGTGAGATCCAAGGCTCTGTCGCGCCGTGCTACAGCTCCTTCCGTGAGTTGCTTGAGCTCGGGACTCCTACCGACCTTTGAGCGACGACCAGGAGCTCAACTCCGAGCTTCTATTCCCAGGTAGCATCTTTCATTCCCTCTCCGTCTCTTTCTTCTTTTTTACTCATTTTTCTAACAATTTATCTGCCTACTCTGATCACTCCCGCTCTCACCCCATCATCCACCGAGCTCCGCCATGGAGCTCTGATCTTCGTGTGCCATCCCATTTGCTCTGACAGCACCTCACACATCACTCTGACCAAAGCTCTGTCACCTTGGCAGTGGAGTACCACCAGACCTACTTCACTTCACCCCAGGCCTCCCACTGCACTCACAATCACCTCACGAACACGCTGCACGCCTAGGCTATAAGAACTAACCCCTGTAGGTCCTCCCTTCATTGGTTCGAAGCTTCACCGGAGCTATCTCGACCTTCATCGCCTCTGTTCTACGGACCTTCCAAACTACATCCAGAGCCTCCAGCAGCTCCCCGACACTTCCCCGATCGTCCTCAGCTGCTTAGGAGACTCCGAGGAGCCGCACCGAGCGCGAGGGAAGGCAAGGAGCCATGAGGGTTGCGCCGGAGCCCAACCACGTCCGCCGCAAGAGGCGCCGGATCGGAGGTGCACGGAGCACAGCTGTCGTCCGATCCTCACGATCGGACGGTTCTGATCGAGCCACGTCACCATCTCCAGCCAGCTACAGATATCGTTGGATCCATCTTGATCCAACGGGCCACAACATGCCACGTCGCTTCATCTCAGGAGCCCTCATCCTCCGTTGGATCTTCACTCGATCTAATGTTCCCAAGGCGCACCACGTATCAACTTCAGTAGACACTGGATCTTCAATGATCAAGTGGTCCATCGTACGTCACGTCGACTCCTCCGAGCCTCCTCCCCGCCCCTTAGGCTCGGAGCTCCCGAAGCACGCTCGATCCTGCAGCGCACCCGAGCCGGCATCCGAGCCTCCGACGTCTCTCGATCCTAGCATTGCACGTGTTTCTCACGTGCGGCCTGGGCATTTTATACTGAGGCCCTTGAAAATTTAGCAAATTACAAATTAGTCCCTGCTAGAAGCATTACGTGAGGCACACGTGTTCCGTGGATGCTTTGCATACATGAGAAAAATGACAAAATAAAAATAGAAAAATATGAGAAGAATATTTACAATTTAATCTAATTTTTTTGGATTTTTTATAATGAAAAGAAAATAAAAGATAAAAATACAGGGGTAAAACGGTCATTATATACAATTTACAAAAGGGACCCAAAAACCAAGTTTTGCATACGAGCTCCGATTTTAATGAAATTGATCTTGTTTCGAAGGTCTCTGAATGTACATTACTTTAAAAGTGAGTAGACCTCAATTGGACACTGTATAAGAGAGATATGTGCATTTTAAGGCTCCTAGTTTCAAACTTGGATTGTGGTTTTATTGGTTAATTTTACAAGTTAGTATTTTTTAGATATTTTTCTTTAATTAGTGTTAGTAATATGTACACTATAAAACGTTGGATGTATTGGATTTGGATTTAGTATAAATTACAGATAAATAGGTGAATAATGGTGAACATACAGGTTATTTTAACAAGTGAATTGGGCTTCTTATTTTATGCAAATATGAATGCTAAAATGCAGATATTATTTACACATGCATGAATTCTAATTATGCAATATAAGTGGAAATATGCATCTAATTACTCGGGAACAAAGCTCTATTTTCAAATTTTAGAGTGATGAATCACATATTCATCAACCCCCTATACTTAAGCCTTGCTCGTCCCCGAGCAACTAAAATGAAATGCAAGAGTGAAATGAGATTGGGTTCCATACCAAGGTCATGAACAAAAGTTGAAAATGGGGCTTGACTCGACCATTGGATTAATTGTGTGGTGGAACCTTATTGAGATCTGAACTTAAGACCTAACAGACTTCAAGTTCCACAAGTCTTCTATTCAAGACGCCTCAACAGTCAGGTCAGAACAAACTCATACGCAAATTTCTGATGACTATGATTCGTACTTGTACTGTGTAAGTGATAAATAGCTCTCCACATCAGAAATGGCTCAGAAACAGCCTCCTCTAACAAGGTAACTCAAATAACCCGGTCCAGTAACTCTTTCCTCGAGGAGCAGGGTATTCCCTTCTAAGTTCAAGTGTGACTAGCTCTAGAGTAGGGGTGGAGAAAAGAATGGACGATAGCCAGTGTAGCTACCTATCCTGAGATGCCTGACTAGTGTAGCCAAGTCATCCAGCTGCAGACTTCTTGCTAATATACAAACTCCCACTACCCTTTTTAATTCGAGCAAATTAATGTTCAAATTAATTGATATTGTTCGTTGCAGTCGGATAATGAGAGCAGATCAAAAACCACTTTCAATTATAATCAAATTAATTTCGAGCGGCAATTTTTTTACTTGGTTGGAAGTCCAAGGTCGAACTCAGGGAGGCAGTTGTCTCCTTAGGTAGATTCGAAGCAAATTTCTAAGGTTTGATTTTCAAATGAGATATTTTTGGTCTTTTTCGTATATTTTATGCAAGATAAATGCAAAATCAGGCCAGTTTAAACGTTAATTTAGAAAGATGGTCAAATTAAATAGGTCTAATTAAGAGCTATCCAAATCAACTTGAATTTCGTTACAACACTTCACGGTTGATTAATTAAAAATCGATTAAGGTTTTCACTAAATGATTTTTATAAGACAAATATACGTGCAAATGCTGTGTTTTTTTGATATGTTGCAGCATAGACTTATATCTACCAATAATGATTTTTCAGAGATTTTTCGATAAGCAGATAATGCACAATCAATTAATCAATCAAAATGGGCAAAATGTTGCAATTTCTTCCCAAATTAAATTCCATAAATATTTTGCAAATCATAAAAATACAAATAAATGCTAAAATGATAGAACAAGAGTTATGCTATACAATGCAATTTTCGGAATTAAAAATGGATGACAAAATAATGACAGAATAAATGTGCAAATGCTGGCGTATGAGTGCAATACAGAAAAAGAAATATGAGTTCATATGAAGAACAAGGACTTACATGCAATTACCAAAAACTTGAGATTTTTTTAAAAACTTGCAAAGGGTGTCAAGTGTCCCCTTTGTAAATTCCCACATTTGTCTTATTATCCGCTATTGCTTCATCTGCTTTGTTGCTTGAAACAGGGGAGGTTCTCCCAAGGGTGCTTCACGCGTAGGGGGCGGCCGAAGGTGGCTGTCGCGCGACAGTGGGCGAGAAGGGCGGCGCCGGCCGCGGAGGGATGCTGTTGGTCATGCGAGGGCAGCACACCAGGAGGGCGGCGCCGGTGGGCTGTGGGAGGAGGTCGCGGATGTCGCTTAGCAGTGCAGCAACGCGCGCTGCGTGCGTCGACGGGCGGCGTTCCACGCGCGAGGAGGTGGCTGACGTGCGCGCCTGAGGACGGCGGCGCGAGGTCGGCGGTAGGTGCGAGGGGGGGGGGGTTGCGTTGGCGCGGCCGACCGCGATGGTCGTGCTGGGCACGCGTCGATGGAGGAGGCGGCGATGCTCGATGGTGGCGGCATGGGGCGTTGCGAGCTGCTGGAGGCACGGTTGTTGGGGAGTACCTGCAATGAAGGAGAAAGCTCGAGCCAAGCTCGGCTATGGTGGAGGTGCCAGTTGAAGAAGAAAGGAGAGGGAGAAAGGATGTGGGGGAAACAGGGGAGGTTCCCCTGTTCGTCTTTGATTAGTTTAGCAGAATTAAAATTTTTATTAATTGATTGATAAAACGTCTCTGAAAAATTCATTAAAAATCACTATTGTGTTCGCAACGTGTGATTTATCTGTGAAAGTGCGAAAAATTTTTAGATTCGGAGCATGGATGAGGATGAAATTAAGAGAGAGGGAATGGAGGATGTAGAAGAGGAAGAAGAAGAGAAGAAGATTACCTGGAGATGGAGTCGGATGGATGCCTGGGAGGGAGCTCCTGTATAGAGCTCCGGTCGTCGCTCAAAGCCGCGGCTGAGGCTGATCTTGGCGAGCTTGAGAACTCGTTGTGACGGAGGTAGTGCCCTACGCCGGATCATGCCGAGAAGGATAGCTGTCGTCGCTCAACCTCACCAACTCTCGCTGTCACCGAGATGGACTAGGGGGCTCAAACACCTCACAGTGATGGCGGATCGGTGTGAATGTGGGAGATGGATAGGATATAAAGAGGAGGAGGAGGAGGAGGTTGGAGAGGAGATGGAGAGAGTGGGAGAAATAGAATGTGGAATGGTCGTCGGTGGTTCTGTCCTCCCCAAGTCAAGGGAGAGTGGGGTGCAATGGGTAGATGGAGGATGAGAGGGCACCACTTGGCGCACTCAGATGCGGCCATGTGGCTTTTATTTAATTAAAAGAAAAAACCATGGAGTTGACACGTGGCGGCTTCTGGAGCCACCACGTGTCGCTCTCAGAAAAATCCAAAGCTAAATGCAAAGATAAATAAAAAATAAATAACAAAAGTGATTAAATAAAAAGTGTCAACATGAAAGTTGCTCGACTCGACGAGATCTGCAACTTTCGTGAAGGGCCAAAAATCAAATGAGATCATCTGTACAAAATGTATTTTGGGGTGGTACCTTAGAGATATAAAATACCGTATTTTACCTTTCGCAATTTTTTTATCATTTTTCAATAAGAGAAAAATCAAAATAAAAAAGAAAAAATATTTCAAACTTAATCTATTTTTTTGGATTTTTAATAATGAAAAAAATAAAAAGATAAAATACAGGGGTAAAACGGTCATTTTGTACAATGTACAAAAGGGGCCCAAAAACCAAGTTTTGCATACGAGCTCCAAATTTAATGAAATTGGTCTTGTTTCGAAGGTCTCTGAATGTACATTACTTTAAAAGTGAGTAGACCTTAATCGGACACTGTATGAGAGAGATATGTGCATTTTAAGGCTCCTAGTTTCAAACTTGGATTGTGGTTTTATTGGTCAATTGTACAAGTTAGTATTTTTTAAATATTTTTCTTTAATGTGTTAGTAATATATACACTATAAAGTTGGTTTTATTGGATTTGGATTTAGTATAAATTACAGATAAATAGGTGAATAATGGTGAACATACATATTATTTTAACAAGTGGATTGGGCTTCTTATTTTATGCAAATATGAATGCTAAAATGCAGATATCATTTACACATGCATGAATGCTAATTATGCAATATAAGCGGAAATATGCATCTAATTACTCGGGAACAAAGCTCTATTTTCAACTTTTAGAGTGATGAATCACAGATTCATCAACCCCCTATACTTAAACCTTGCTCGTCCCCGAGCAACTAAAATGAAATGCAAGAGTGAAATGAGTTTGGGTTCCATACCAAGGTCATAAACAAAACTTGAAAATGGAGCTTCACTCGACCTTTGGATTAATTTGTGGCGGAACCTTATTGAGATCTGAACTTAAGACCTAACAGACTTCAAGTTCCACAAGTCTTCTATTCAAGATGCCTCAACAGTCAGGTCAGAACAAATCCTCATACGCAAATTTCTGATGACTAGGATTCTTACTTGTACTGTGTAAGTGTTAAATAGCTCTCCACATCAGAAATGGCTCAGAAACAGCCTCCTCTAACAAGGTAACTCAAATAACCCGGTCCAGTAACTCTTTCCTCGAGGAGCGGGGTATTCCCTTCTAAGTTCAAGTGCGACCAGCTCTAGAGGAGGGGTTGGAGAAAAGAATGAACGGTAGCCAGTGTAGCTACCTATTCCGGGATGCCTGACCAGTGTAGCCAAGTCATCCATCTGCAGACTTCTTGCTAATATACAAACTCCGATAGATATTTTTTTTGGTCTGTCTATTTTTTTTGCAGTTCTTGCATTTTTTTCTTTTTTTTTTGTTTTTGGAACTATATACAAGGTGCATCATGTACATCAGGAGTTTTTCCTCTTGAGCCAGTAGACTATCCCTCTTTTGAAGCATTATTGCAACCCACAGCGTCCTGTCCTCAAACTTCAACACCACCAGACTAGGTTGAGATGCACTACCCTCCCTAGAGGAGGACGGATGTTTCCACCCGTGTGCTACTCCAAGCTAAAGGATTCTACCTCCTCACCTCCTCATCAATGAAGAGCTATGTGCATTGTTCTTGTCCAAGTTAGGTCACTGTCTAAAAGAATCATGCGTGTGCACGAGATATTCTACTTAGACTAATCAAGATGACTTGTGAACATAGACTTGCGGACTCAAAGAACTAAGTCACTTGACCTGAGAAATCTTAACTCTAGTTCCTATAAGGTTCCTCTGAAATTAGGTGGATTAAGGTCAAATCAAGTCCATCCTCAATATCTACTCATAACTTGGTTCAGAACCCACTAGCTTTTCACCTTGCATATGCAAGATATGCAGATGAGATGCAGATGACATGCTATGTAGATGAATGAAATGCAAGACTCTTTTTTTAATGCAAGGATGATATGCAAGAGTAAATAAGAAGCCTTTATTTCGACATTTTCATTTTATTTTCTATTATACAACAATTTTTACAACAATTTTTAGTTTGTAATAATATACATAGTATATAAGTTTTTTTGGTATACATCCTATTTTACAACAAATTTTACAAAAGTATGTTTTACAAGAATTTTACAACTTTTTATACAAGTATTATACATATAGTACAATTTTTTTTCAATCTTTACCACCCCATAATTATTGCATAGTATACACAAAAATACGCGAAAATACGTGAAAGTACAAGCTATAGGTAAAGTATCTATGTAATATATACATGCCCCCCTATACTTAGCGTGTGCTATGTCCTCAGAGCACGAAAAGAGATGAAAAAGACATAGCTCGGGCTAAGCGTAGGAGAGATAAAATTACAAAGAGTATATAAGTCGCTCCGCCCCCCTATACTTAGGCTCTGGCAGCCTAAGTGTAGAAGAAGATCAAAAATGGGGCGGACGAGGGCAAGAGGGGAAATGGATGAGTATATACATGCGGGCATCGGCCCCCCCTATATTTAGGCTATGGTCAACCTAAGTATAGGACATGAGTGAGTATGAGAATCGATGTGATCTGGAGGATGTACAGAGCACAGACTCAGGTGGCTCGTCCCCCTATACTTAAGATCTGGTCATCCTAAGTATAGTTCAAGATAGAGATAAATGAAGCTGGGATGAGTTACTAGAGTCGCGGGAGGAGAAAGGACAAAATGTACAGGAATGATGGTATATACAAGTGAGTCGGTCTGAATCTTTTAAGATGTTGCTGATGGCTAGAGCTCATTATTGCAAGGTCTCCTACGCGGCTCGAGGTGTATCTGCTGAATCTGTCTCGCGCATAACACAATCTCCTCAACATGGATCAACTGTGCATTGGATTCGACGAAGTGCTTCAACAATTGTCCATTTACTAGGAATGTCGGTGCGTCATCTACGAGATCTGAGATCTCGACAAATACACTATCATGCACCGTACAGACGACAAATGGGCCTGTCCACTTGGACTTCAACATGCCTTGGAAGATCTTCATCCTAGCATTAAAAAACCATACCTTCTGTCCAGGAACAAAGGTCTTTCGTCCGATATATCTATCATGCCAACGCTTCACCTTGTCCTTGTACATCAAACTGTTGTCATATGCACGGTTTCTGACTTCCACAAGCTCATTCAAATCCATTTCTCTACTTCTGCCCAAGGTGTGTGTTCCAGTTGACCTTCTTGATTGCCCATTCTGATTTATGCACTAATTCTACGGGCAAATGGCACGACTTTCCGAATACCATTTGGAATGGGGAGGTTCCTAACGGTGTCTTGTAAGCTGTCCTATACGCCCATAAGACCAGATCCAATATCTGAGACCAGTCCTTTCTGTCTAGGTGGACAAGCTTTTGCAATATAGTCTTCACCTCCCGATTCGACACCTCAGCCATACCATTAGTCTGTGGGTGGTAAGGGCTAGTGACACGGTGTTCGATGCCATAGTCCTTCAGGAGTTTCTTCACCTCCCGGTTTTTAAAGTGGCTACCCCCATCTGATATCATCATTTTGGGAATCCCGGACCTAGAGATGATATGATCTATGATGAATTTACAGACAGTCCTGTTGTTTGCGGCTCGGGTTGGGATAGCCTCCACCCACCTGGATAGATAATCTACCGCTAGAAGGATGTACTCGAATCTATGGCTAACAGGAAATGGGCCCATGAAGTCGATGCCCCAGGTGTCAAAAACATCACAAATGATGACAGGCGACATCGGCATCTCATCCTTGGAACCAATGGTTCCTCCCATTCTCTGACATACTGGGCATGACTTCGCAAAGGTGATGGCATCGCGAAACATAGTCGGCCAGTAAAAACCACACTAAAGTACCTTCCATGCGGTCCTCTTCCAGGAGTGGTGTCCTCCTGCCTCTAAGCTATGGCATTAAGAAAGGACACTCTAGTATTCCTCCTGAGGAATACACCGTCTCCAGACACAATCCGGTCCTTCAAAGAAAAGGATCGGATCCTCCCAATGGTAGTGTCTAGCGTCCGACTTCAGTCGGTCGTTGTGGCTCTTGGGCCAACATTCGGGAACCTTCTTGGAGACAAGATAGTTCACGATGTTGGCATACCATGGGAGTGAGTCGACAACAAAAATCGACTCCTCATGGAAGGAGTCTCGAATAGGTGAATCCTCGGAAGTATTAAGATCTTAGAGACGAGAGAGATGATCGGCTACTACATTCTTCTTTCCAAGTTTATCACGAATATCCAAATCAAACTCCTGGATAAGTAAAATCCATCGATAAAGACACTCCTTCACGTCCTTCTTCTCCATCAAGTACCGTAGAGCCATGTGGTCAGTGAACACAATTACCTTGGATCCGATTAAGTGAGATCTGAGCTTGTCCAAGGCAAAACACTACCGCAAGCATCTCCTTTTTTGTAACTGTATAGTTACGCTGAGCGGTATCAAGCACTTTGCTTGCGTAGTGGATTGCAAATGGGACGCCATCTCTCCTTTGTCCTAACACAACCCCAATAGCAAAATCGGATGCATCCGTCATGATCTCAAAAGGTAGAGACCAATCTGGAGCTTGTAGGATAGGTGTGTCCATGATCAATCCTTGCAATAGCTTAAAGCCTCAAGGCATTTGTGATCAACAACAAACTCCATGTCTTTGCCTAGAAGCTCAGTTAGCGGTCGAGCAATCTTAGTAAAATCCTTAATGAATCTCCGATAAAATCCGACATGCCCGAGGAATGACCGCAACTGTTTGATGTTGGTTGGTGGCTGGAGTCATCTGATCACATCCACCTTTGTAGGGTCAACCTCCATTCCTCTCTTGGAGATGACATGCCCCAACACAATGCCCTCCGTCACCATGAAGTGACTTTTCTCCCAGGAGAGCACCAGATTAACCTCACAACAGCGTTTAAGGACTCGGTCCTGATTCCTAAGACAGGAATCGAAGGAATCGCCGTAGACCGAGAAGTCGTCCATGAAGACTTCCAGGAATTCACCGACCATTTCAGCGAATACAGCAATCATGCACCTTTGAAAAGTATCCGGAGCATTGCATAACCCAAAGGGCTTGCGCCTGAAAGCATAGGTACCAAAGGGGCATGTGAACGTGGTCTTCTCCTGGTCCTCTGGAGCTATGGCTACTTGATTGTAGCCCGAGAACCATCCAAGAAATAGAAGAATTCTTTTCCGCTAGTCTCTCTAGGATCTGATCAATGAATGGTAGGGGGAAATGATCCTTCTTTGTTGCGGCATTCAAGCATCTGTAATCCACACAGACGTGCCATGACGTGGGCACTCGCGTCACGATCTCCTCTCCATCCTCGTTGGTGGTCATCTTAATTCCTGCTTTTTTTGGGACCACATGGATCGGGGCCACCTATTTCGAGTCGGAGATGGGATAAATGAAACCCGCGTTGCACCATTTCTCTATCTCCTTCTTCACTATCTCTCGTAAATTTGAATTCAAACGACGTTGCAATTCACGAGAGGGTTTGGATTCATTCTCTAAGTAGATATCGTGTGAACACAGAGCGGGATTTATCCTGTGGAGATTGGAAATGCTCCAGCCTATTACCTTGCGGTTTTTCTCCAGGATCTCTAGCAAGCGAGATTCCTGCTCCTCGGTCAATCGCGAACTGATGATGATCGGATATTTCCTTTCTTGACCCGCAAGGAAGGTGTATTTCAGCGTTGTGGGTAAAGGCTTGAGCTCAGGTAAGGTGTGATCATCTAGGAAATCAAGCTCAATCGAATCTGGCTCAGTGTTGGAAGTGGCTGGATCTTTCTCTATGATTGCTTCCACCAAATTATTTGGCTCCGGAGTCGGATCATCAAAGGTCTCCATGCAATAAGCGAAAGCCACGTCCGACTCGTCCTCCTCATCTTCTGATTGTCCTAAAGAGGAAAGGACTGACAAGCCCAGCTGGGCTTCTAAGTCATCGAAGATGGAAGGGGATGCAGGTTCTGAGTTGTACTCGTCTCTGAGGATCTCGCAAACTGACTCATGCACTAGATCATCTCCGGAGGGGACGGACTCATCGATGATGGATAGGTTCTGTCTCCATGGCCCAATTGTGTCTACATGGTCGCGGTCTGCTTCGGATGAAGAGTACTCGGTGCTGGACTTGGAATCCGGTCTCTACCATCTGGTTTGCTTCATCTCTAGTTCCTCATCTCCGCCTGCAGTTTGGAACTGGATCTTCCCTATCTTATAATCAAACAAGGCCCCCGCCATCCTGAGGAAGGGCCTGCCTAAGATGATTTGGGAATCTCTCCAATTACGAGGGGTTTCCATATCTAGGACAGTGAAGTCCACCATGTATTCATGACCCTCAACTTTGATTACAACATTCCTCAATTCTCCTTGGGACCTCTTGGTTGATTTATCAGCGAACTGCAGGAGTGCTCTGGATTTCCTAAGAGGTCTGAGAATAAACCGCTCATAGAGGGTTGTAGGCATTAAGTTAATTGAGGATCCGTTGTCTAGGAGAGTAAGTGCAAACGCAATGTCATCGACATGACTCACCACATAATGCGCACCCATGTCTCTTCGTTTCCTTAGAAACGAGTTCTTTATTGATCAAGTCGTGGCTACTAACAGAACGTGTTTCTCAACATGGCTTTTAGTCTTCCAGCTAACCCTAGTAGGTGTGCATCTCACCTTCAGCTACTTCTGAAATGCAGGAGTTATTTCCACGTACTTGTCAAAGGGGATTGTGACCTTGATATACTTGTTGCAGAACTCTGCCATCTCAGGGTCATCTTTTTGGAATTTTTTTAATTTTTTCTTTCCACCCGTAAGAGCTCGGGGGAAAGGGATTATTGACTCTAACTCATGTTCTGAATCTGAAATGTTTTCATTGAAAGCTGGAACTGAGTTCTGTACAAGACTCAGACTCTGAAACAAACTCGGACTCTGATTCTGACTAAAAGGAAAATGCTGTGGCGAAACTGGTGATGCATCTTCCGCTAATTCTGGACGATCCTCCTCGGATGGAGGTGCGGGATCTTCATCGGTTTCGTCGGACTCTCTACTGATGCGGGTTTACTGCTTCGAGGACCCTGAAGTCCTCTTCTTCTGCCGGTGGTGGTGATGGTGGTGTTGCTCCTCTTCTTCCTCCAAGTTCTCCTCAGGTAGAGACTTGGCGGCTCCTTCCTTAGGTGTCCGTGCCCGATCAGGTACGATCACAGTCCTTCCGCTCCTGAAGGACATATGATTTACATTATCATACGAAAGGATCTCATGTTCAGATAAAGACGTATCTGAATAGTATACCTGATCACGAGGTGGGTTCTGGCCTTGATTTAGGCTGTTCGGATTGGCATGAACCTGGGCGAGAATTGCGGTCTTTGGCGTCATTTGTTGATCCTGGGTACGAGAAATGCGATTCAGATCGGTTCTCATATCCAGATAGTCATTCTGGATCTTTTGGACCCTATCAGATAGGGTTTGGATTGCCAAGGTGAGGGACTCCAATTCGGTGGGCTGGACTGGATGATGCTGACTTGTGGATGAGGTTCTGTACTGGCCCTGCTGTCCATGCCGATACTGTTGCTGTTGATAAGATGGTGCATGGCCCTGTTGGCCCGAATGGAATGTGCGATGCTGGTGTTGGTGCTGCTGAGGCTGGTATCCTTGTTTGGGCCTGGACTGAACAAAGCGCGGTGCGGGGATGGAACTGGTTTCTTGGTAAGCTAGGGAAGGTCTATGACGCTGACCATTCCCCATCCCCGACTGTCTGCCGATGGGGTCACGGCTGTACCATAGCCCGTTGATCTCAAACACCTGCGGAGGCTCCTCGTATCCGGTCTCCACTTGTTGGGGTATATGCTGGTCCTGCTAGGTGTAAGTCTGATCCCAGCCACTCTGAGGCCCCGGTGCCTGTTCCTGTACAAGATGGACTCGATGTACAGGTACAGGTGGTGCAGAAGGGGCAGGTAGCTTTATCTTAGCTACCTTCTCAGAAAGTTCCTCCACTTGCTTCAGTAGACATGAGAGAGACTCAAGGTCAGTGACCCTCTTGTGGATCTGCTCGACCATGGTTAACTTATCAGCAATCATCCCCATGATGGGAATGAGGTCCTCTGTCAGATCCGCTACAGTCCTCCGGGTTGTCTCGTTGGATATGATTGCGGGAGACAACTGATAGCCTCTGGTGGCCTACGACCTGCCTGTTTCCGCCATCTGCTCTAGTATCTTCCATACAACATTCTCATTCTTATTCAGATAGCTTCCTCCATAGGCAGCACTCACTAACCCGTGCATCTCCGGGGTCAAACCACAGAACAAGGTCTGGACTAAGATTGCCTTAGAAATGCTGTGGCAGGGACATTTCTGAATTAGGTCATTAAACCTATCCCATGCATCATGGAATGGTTCACTGGGTCCCTGGGAGAAACTAACGATCTTTGTTCTCATCTGGTTAGTCCTACTAAGAGGGTAGAACTTCCTCAGGATTAAGTCCTTGAACTGCATCCAAGTTGTACATCTCACCCCTAGGTTCTTCACCCAATGTGTTGCCTTATCTCCTAAGGCGAAAGGGGTGGCCTTCAATCGAATGTAATCTGGACCAATCCTAGGATGGCTAAGGTTGTTGCAAACTAGCTCGAAGTCACGAAGGAAGGCATATGGTTCTTCATGGGCATTTCCGTTGAACTTCGGTAGCAGGCTAAGGAAGTGGGGCTTGAGCTCGAGTGCTTTGGCGGGAACCGCTGGTGCCAACCAACTTTATATTTCATCCTCTGCTTGGTTATAGGCATCAACCATTGGTCGGTCGATTCCTCCTGCCACAATGATTAGTCCCATTCTTGCTGTAAGATCCGCATTCTATTGTTCGGATGTGGTGAGATGAGCCAAGACTTGCTGGAGTGGGTCATCCTGGTTCTCCTCATCTGGGGGTCGCTTTGGTGGCATTTTGTCCTCTAGTCCTGGAGAATGGAAATGGTATGGATTAGAGGATAACTCAAGGAAGGGGTTCTTACCGAGGCGATGGTCTTCCTCGGTAAGCTTAGAGGAGAGGAAAGGGTTGGTTTGAGAGTAACCACCCTGGGTATGAGGGATCCAGAACTCAAGAGGGTCATGAGCTCTGGGTGGTCCAAGTTGCGCTTGGTCCGGTGAAGATGATCTTCATGGGGGACTCAAAGAGAGATTGGCGAATAATGTGTCGATATTCCCCCAGTCAGTCATCTTGAAGTGGCGAGAAGAATCTGGAGTTCTAAGTCAAGATAGGATTTTTCTCTTACATGAAGCAAGCAATACAATCCAAGACCCTGGTTTCACACTCAACACAATGAAGGAATCAAAACCGAGTCCAATTAATCTTGTTAATTTTAAGTGTGATTTTTCAAGCAAGATAGCAAGGATTTACGCGACCTATAGGGAAGTCAGCTCAGAATCGGATGCGTCTTCCCTGTTTAACCTGTCGCCTAAGATACCGCCGGTCCTTCCTTTCTTCACTCCTTTCCCAAGTTGATGGACTCAAAGACCATGCCCCTATCTACTTGCAAGCAGGTGGAGGCTGACAAGGCTGGGCCTTGTCGCGAAGTATTGCTGGTTCGCCCCTGACTACCCGCGAACAAGTGGAAGCTACTTGGTACTAGTCAGTGAATCTAAAAATATTCAACTCGTGATATTTGCTAGGATCAGTTGGCCCGTGATATGGAAGGTGGGGATTTGGGCTCTGCCTTAAGGTGTTCACACACACTCAAGTACCCATACTCAGCCTGAAAACAAGGTCGAGGATTAGTGTCCTGCAAACAAATTTTCCAATTTTATTGAATTTTTTTATTAATAATGTTAGCAGTCCCGATTTTAAGATTAGTTATCACTTATTAGTCCAACCACACAGCACGCTTATCGTCCAGTCCCAATTTCCGTTTAATTTAAATGTGAAAACAGAGGGAGAAATCAAGAAAAGCCGATGCACGAAAAACGATTATGTGTATGCTGAGTTAAGAAGACTTACAATGATCCCTTCTCTTTTATGCAGGATGCAAAACATAATTGAAATCTTTACACTACATGCAGATGCAAGCGACAAAATCCGCTCCTAGACAAGCAGTTCTATTAGCGAGTGAAGCACAGGATGATTTGACTAGATCTGCGGTCTAAGTGCGTCTTTTATGTGGTTGTGTGGTCCTAAAAATTACGAGCACAAGCAAAAACTAGAGTGGCTCGAGGAGCCGCTAGTGCAAGCCTAATTTACAATTCAAACCACACAGCACACAGGGACACGGTTCCACTATCTTTACACACGCGAGAACCCAAACGGGAATCGCTAGAAATGATGCGAAAAGATAAGGAAATGAATAAAAGTACAAATTCTCTCAAATCACTCAAGAAATTAAAATGTCGATTCCTCGAAGCGTCTTCGACTCCTCGCGTTCCTCGCACAAAAAAAACTTGAGGTCAGAGAATGACACAGAAAAATGCAAAATTAAAAGACACAAAATATTCACAAGAAAACCGGGGGTCAGACTACTCGGGGATAGAAAATCAAACACTCAGAAATAAATGCAAATTAACCTAAGTTGTGCGTCCCCAGCAACGACGCCATTTTGATAACTGTGTCCTACTACCCTTGTTATTTCGAGCAAATTAATGTTCAAATTAATTGATATTGCTCGTTGCAGCCGGATAATGAGAGTAGATCAAAAACCACTTTCAATTATAATCAAATTATCTTCGAGCGGCACTTTTTTTTACTTTGTTGGAAGTCCAAGGTCGAACTCTGGGAGGCAGCTATCTCCTTAGGTAGATTCAAAGCAAATTTCCAAGGTTTGATTTTCAAAGGAGGTATTTTTGGTCTTTTTCGTATATTTTATGCATGACACATGCAAAATCAGGCCAGTTTAAGCGTTAATTCAGAAAGATGGTCAAATTAATTCCAAAAATTATCAAACAGGCCAGATTATGAAATGGGATGAAATTAAGCTACCCTAATTTTTTTTAGAATTTTCTGATGTACGGATAATAAAAAATGCAGACTTTAGTGAAAATAACTAAACCAATTTTAATAATTAACAAACGACGATATTTCTTAGAAACAAAATTAATACAAATAGGTCTAATTAAGAGCTATCCAAATCAACATGAATTTTGTTAAATACTTTATGGTTGATTAATTAAAAATCGATTAAAGTTTTCACTAAATAATTTTTCTAAAACAAACTATACGTGCAAATGGTGTGATTGTCTGACACATTGCAGCATAGACTTATATCTACCAATGATGATTTTTAATAGATTTTTTAATAAGCAGATAATACACAATCAATTAATCAATCAAAATGGGCAAAATATTGCAATTTCTTCCCAAATTAAATTCCATAAATATTATGCAAATCAGAAAAATACAAATAAATGCTAAAATGATAGAACAAGAGTTATGCTACACAATGCAATTTTCAGAATTAAAAATGGATGACAGAATTATGACAGAATAAACGTGCAAATGCAGGGGTATGAGTGCAACATAGAAAAAGAAATATGAGTTCAAATGAAGAACAGGGACTTACATGCAATTACCAGAAACTTGAAATTTTTTTAAAAACTTGCAAAGGGTGCCAAGTGTCCCCTTTGCAAATTCCCAATTTTGTCTTATTATTCGCTATTGCCTCCTTTGCTTTGTTGCTTGAAACAGGGGAGGTTCTCCCAAGGGTGCTTCACGCGCAGCAGGCGGCCGAAGGTGGACGTCGCGCGACAGTAAGCGAGTAGGGCGGCACCGGCCGTGGAGAGGCGCTGCTGGTTGTGCGAGGGCGGTGCACCAGGAGGGCGACGCCGGTGGGTTGTGGGAGGAGGTCGCGGATGATGCTCGGCGGTGCAGCAATGCACGCTGTACGTGTGTACGGGCGGCGCACCACACGCGAGGAGGTGGCTGACGCGCGCGCCTGAGGAGGGCGGCGCGAGGTCAACGATTGGCGCGAGGGGGGGCTGGGTCGGCACAGCCGGTCGCGATGGTCGCATTGGGCACGTGTCGATGGAGGAGGCGGCGGTGCTCGATGGTGGCGGCGTGGGGCGTTGGCGAGCTGCTGGAGGCACGACTGTTGGGGAGTACCTGCAATGAAGGAGATAGCTCGAGCCAAGCTCGGCTATGGTGGAGGTGCCGGTTGAAGAAGAAAGGAGAGGGAGAAAGGATGTGGAGGAAACAGGGGAGGTTCCCCTGTTCGTCTTTGATTAGTTTAGAGGAATTAAATTTTCTATTAATTGATTGATAAAACATCTCCGAAAAATTCATTAAAAATCACAGTTGCGTTCGCAACGTGTGATTTATCCGTGAAAGTGTGAAATTTTTTTGATTCGGAGCATGGATGAGGATGAAATTAAGAGAGAGTGAATGGAGGATGTAGAAGAGGAAGAAGAAGAGAAGAGAAGAAAGTTACTTGGAGGTGGAGTCGGATGGATGCCTGGGAGGGAGCACCTATACAGAGCTCCGGTCGTCGCTCAAAGCCGCGGCTGAGGCTGAGCTTGGCGAGCTTGAGAACTCGTTGCGATAGAGGTAGTGCCCTACGCCAGATCACGCTGAGAAGGATAACTGTCGTCGCTCAACCTCACTAACTCTCGCTGTCACCGAGATGGACTAGGGGGCTCAAGCTTCTCACAGTGATGGCAGATCGGTGTGAATGTGGGAGATGGAGAGGATATAAAGAGGAGGAGGAGGTTGGAGAGGAGATGGAGAGAGTGGGAGAAATGGAATGTGGAATGGATGTCGGTGGTTCTCTCCCCCCCCAAGTCAAGGGAAAGTGGGGTGGAATGGGTAGATGGAGGATGAGAAGGTGCCACTTGGTGCACTCAGATGCAGCCATGTGGCTTTTATTTAATTAAAAGCAAAAACCATGGAGTTGACACGTGGCAGCTTCCGGAGCCACCACGTGTCGCTCTCAGAAAAATCCAAAGCTAAATGCAAAGATAAATCAAAAAGAAATAACAAAAAGGATTAAATCAAAAAGTAGTCAACACTAAAGTTGCTCGTCTTGACGAGATATATAACTTTCGTGAAGGGCTAAAATCAAATGAGATCATCTGTACAAAATGTATTTTTGGGTGGTACCTTATAGATATAAAATACCTTATTTTATCTTTTGCATTTTTTGTCATCTTTCAATAAGAGAAAAATCAAAATAAAAATAGAAAAAATACGAGAAGAATATTTACAACTTAATCTAATTTTTTTATTTTAATAATGAAAAAAATAAAAAGATAAAATACTGGGGTAAAATGGTCATTATGTACAATGTACCAAAGGGGGCCCAAAAACCAAGTTTTGCATACGACCTCCGATTTTAATGAAATTGGTCTTGTTTCGAAGGTCTCTGAATGTACATTACTTTAAAAGTGAGTAGACTTCAATCAAACACTGTATGAGAGAGATATGTATATTTTAAGGCTCCTAGTTTCAAACTTGGATTGTGGTTTTATTGGTCAATTTTACAAGTTAGTATTTTTTAGATATTTTTCTTTAATTAGTCTTAGTAATATACACTATAAAGTTGGTTTTATTGGATTTGGATTTAGTATAAATTACATATAAATAGGTGAATAATGGTGAACATACATGTTATTTTAACAAATGAATTGGGCTTCTTATTTTATGCAAATATGAATGCTAAAATGCAGATATTATTTACACATGCATGAATGTTAATTATGCAATATAAGCGGAAATATGCATCTAATTACTCGGGAACAAAGCTCTATTTTCAACTTTTAGAGTGATGAATCACAGATTCATCAACATATCCCCAGCATTATAGGTAATTGCATTTAAGTCCCTGTCAGCATGTTTAATTTTTAGTTATTTTATTTTTTTGTTAATTTCAAATTAGTCCTTATCTTTGCATGCATATTTAGGTGTCTTTCAGTTCTAAAAATTGCATGATGTAGCTTAAGTTGTCCTCTTTCTTATGTGACATGTGTTTCATTTTTGTGACGTATTGGAAATTTAATATTAATAAATTTGTGAAATTTTCCATATTTTTCCCACTTTGTGCCTTTTAATTCACATTAAATTCCTTGTTGCTCCAAAAACCATCAAAATCTCACATAAGTCTTAGGATAATTTATTTTACATTGTGTACAAAAATCATCTCATTTGCACGCATCCCGAGGCCTGAATAAGTTGATTAGTGATTTCCATAATTGATTAGGATAATTTTTATATCTGGAAATAATGTGTTTGGTATTTATTAAAACTAATTTTGTAAAAATCACCTTACATTCATTTTTTATTCACAGTAATTCATAGTGTCAGAAAAATCCAAAAAAATAGTGTAGCTTAATTTCATTGCATTCCACATTACGGCCAAGTTTCATAATTTTTGGACTTTGCTTGATCATATTTTTGATATAACTGGTAAACTGGACTGAAAATTGCATATTTTTTTCCTTTATTTCATAAAACTTGCTAAAAAAATACCAAAAAGAATCTTCTAAAAATACGACCTCCGAATTCGGTTAAAATTTACCTAAGGGGATAGCTGCCTCCCTGAGTTCGACCTTGGGTTTGCCCAAGTAAATAAATCTGCCGCTTGTGATTAATTGAACATTAAATAAAGTGGTTTTTTATCAGACCGTATTTACCTGACTACATCGAATGACACTATATTTAATCCAATCATTAATTTGATTGAATTAACTAGGGTAGATACTATTTTGTCAATAGGCATGCATTCTTTGACCAAAGATAGATGTATTACTATATGTATAAGTATGCACATTAGGTAGAGCATTAGGTTGATGACCTAATCAAGGTCTATCCACTGGAGAGCAGATGTGCATACATGGGCATATGAGTAGTATGATCTCTCAAATGGATCCTACAGGTTCACTACTCAAACCAGAACACATGAACTCACTCATGAGATATTTAGATAAACCAAATTCCGAAGTTGGTCATCTTGCTTTAGAAACAAGACAGGAATTGAAGGTGTTTTATATGCTTCTGGAAAACATATGATTGATACCAACTCCCAATGATCAAATGAGAAACTTAACGATAAAACCCTGAAGGAGACAATTCAAATAAGATGAGAACTACTGATTTATTCTATGTCTTTCAGTATGCAGGATGTACAGTTATAAATCCCTTATTTATCCATGTAATTTATCTACATTATCTTTCAAGCTTAAAAATATCACTAGTACTCATTTACAATTAACACTAATTAATTTATATTTTATTGTAAGTAAATAATCCTAATTATTATATATTAATAACCTCGTTATTATGTCTATATTTTATGTGTTTCTTATTTGTTAAAAATGAAAAAAAAATAAGTTTAATATTATACATAATTAATTCAATATAAAATAAAATAAAAATTCAAAAAAATAAGAAAAGAAATTAAATAAGCAATTTTATTACTTGAACTTAGTTGCGAAAATATTTCTATGTATAGATGATATTTTCTCTCTTTTTTTCATAAAAGTTGTAGAACTCGATGTACAACTTTTTTTCTAATTCATCCTCTAATTAATTCTTTTTCATTTTAAATTTATTTATTATTTTTATAATTATCTCATTGGGCCACAATATCCCTCTTCCTTAGCCATGTGGACCGACATTCTTATATTTCCCACATAAATCCATGTGCTTGGATCTGGATCCGATCCAACGGTTAGATAGTCGTCACATCATTTCAGCCCTTTCTTCCTCCTATTAGTGTATTGCTCGTCTTCACCTAATTTCCTCGATGATCCCAACCTTCATCTCCATCGATTTCCACCTCCAACTACTTTGCTTCACATCTCTCTTTCATGACAACCTCCTAATCATCCATAAACTTAACTTCCATAACCATTGATGATGGTTGAAACCGCCACTTGGAGCGCAACCGCCGCCACCTCAAAACTCCATCCCCACCTCTATAACCACCCATCAGTTACTTCTGAGAGAATCCACGTAGCAATACAACTCCTCTATGTCAGATATTAGAAACCGTATCAAGTGATGATGGAGGAGTTCTCAAGGAGGTCGTGACTCAGCCATTGGTTGTTGATGACTGAGCTTCCACCTTAGCCGCAGTTGTCAAGTGAGGGCCCAGAGCAAGTGAGCTCCAAAACAGGTAGTGTTTCATTCAATCTTCTATCATCTTCTTCTTTTACCTCAATTCTAGGTAATCATTGATATTATTTTCTTCTTTTCCTCTTTATTTCTACACACACCTCAATCACTTATTTCTTCATTTGGTCTAATAAATCATCTCTAATCATCATTGGATTGTACGTGCCTTCGAGTGAAGCCTATTTATTTCTCCATCTTAGATTACACGTCATTCTTTCTCCATGCTTGTAACGCTTGGAGAACTAATTAAGGTTTAGTCCTCATGCAAAGAAAATTCTATTTACCCTCATGATTATGTTTCTTGATTGATCTTGCTATCTAATATTTGTAGTGATCTAAATATTTCACTGATAAAAAAAATCAACGGAGCTCCAATCTCCTATTTCTTCATCGAAGAAGAAGCGTTGATCAACTTCCTGATAACAATTTTTTTCACCTATGACCTTTGTTAACTATGTTGAGCATTCAACAAGGGTGAATGACCTTCATATCTTTCAGGGGAGTAAGGAGAAGCACCTCAACCTTCGCTAAGTCTCCGCCCAATCCGTGTCACATGTGGAGAATTTTGTGAGAGGAAGAGAAGCAGCCACCATTGGAACACCCAATTTGGGCATCATCCAACGGTGCATAGAGAGCCATGTTGCGCTTCCGAGGCAATTGTTCATAGTAGAGATTTAGTGTAATAGAACCAGACATGAGTCACGAGGCACTGCCACATATCATGAGCCAGAAGTCGATCTTGAAATGCACACACAAGGCACGTGAGATGAGAAAAGTTGTGGAGATGCACTTCCATATTTCTTGAATTGTAGATAAGTCCCTGTCAATGTTAAATTGCTTATGTGCAAAGGAAATTTTGATTTTTTGCTTTTTAGTCCTTTTTGGTCAAGTTTGTAATATAACTTACTAGTTTTTCTTGCATTTATGCCCCCGTGATGTTTGTTCCATAACTTGTGAACCGTACATTCATTTTTAATGAAATCAACATTTTAAAGATAATTTTGTGCTCTTTTTCATGGTGTATTTAATTTAGTGATTTGATTTATATTTCACATTTTATCTTTCAAAGAGCATATTGACCCTTTTTTATTACATTAGCATTTAAAATTTGACTAAATTTTAGTTGGATTGCATTTAGTACTCTCATTGTTCATTAAATTATTAATTGCTTTCACAATATATTCAATTGCTTAATATGGAGCATCTTTATGTGTTGTGCATTTATTGTTTTTCATATTGCATCATTATTTTCATGTAATATAAATTGCATAAAATTATTTAAAAAATGCATAACATTCTATTGGGTATGTTTGATCTAGATAGCTTATAAATCACCTAAATAAATATTTGAGTATTTACTGAAATTAATAATTTGTCATGTCCATATGTTCGACCCTAGACTTTTCCAGGTTATAAATTTAAATTGAGACACTCTTCGTAAAGATTTATCCTGATTCTAATTGATATCTAATTTTCTATATTATAGCGTGTGATAATTATAATTATCAATTAGATTTTTATTAGATGGCACTGTTGTCGGGGACGTGACACATTGTTTGATTTTATTTAGAGTTAATTATTTATTTTAGCGATTTTAGATCTTTTAGGTTAGCGTTTTTTTTCTGTTTGTTTTGTTGTGCTTATTTATTGTCTTAAGTGTTATTAGTAATTTAATAAATCAATCACTCTCTTGTTTTGTGGTAGGGCTCGCGAATATGACAAAGCTCATAAGATCGTAGAGGTGAAGAGCTTGGAGCTCGAGCTGTTGAAACCATTTGACAAGTCAATTTAAAGATAGATTTAGCTTAATCAAATGTACTAATTATTTGTTGTAATATTGTTTTTAAATAATTGTTATAATAATTGCCCTATTTACAATGATCCTCGATTGAGTTCTCGTGAATGTAAAAAAAGACCTTTATTTATTCTTTTTATTGTGTAGTTGTGGTGAGAGTGGTTCTCTACTTAAGTGACAATTTAGATCAAGGCACTACGATTCAAATAAACATTTCTTAGGTCATTTTTTCCTTATTTGTATTCATAACTTAGGACACACAATCAATCTCATAATTTTCACTTAATAAATCTTAGGAGATTCTTTGAGACACGTGTAAGCTACTTTCTATCTATTCAAAATTAATTGAAATTCTTCATTACTAATAGAACTCCTGCAAGGTGCAGCTTTTCATCGACATGAATCACATAGTTTTTTTAACTTCAGTCTAGCATCACATGGAGAGTGCTAGAAAATCGTTTTAAGTATTCCTGATCAACCGCATGCATCGTTGATTTTTGCATGCACTATAGTTTATGTCTTCTTCCTTGGTTTTTTCCAAACTACGGATAAAGGAAAAAATGACACGTTACACATATATTTTGTGGTCACCTTACTCAAGTGATAACCTAAGCTCTAAAACTAGGATTCTTAATGTCAGTTGACCTAATTAAAATGGAGTTAAAAATAATCCTGTTTTGGGAGAGAAAACACGTCTTTATTTGCAAGTATACTATGTATATTGAGAGGTGAGGATGTATCCTCAAGATAGTGCCCAAATCTGACTTAAGTCTGCTTGTAATGAACTCAAATTATGTTATCACCAATAAAAGATAAAATATAACTTGACCAATATTTATTGGTCTTGATGTGTGAGTTGGTGAATCTATCAGGTTTTGATTGTACTTGATTGTGATTTTTGTAATCCCTCTAAAAAACCCTAGAGCTTCATTTCTTTCATCTTCTGAGATTTATCCATCTTCATAAATTCAATTAACCATAATCATGTCTAGGTTTCCTCACCTTTAGGTCTACATTTGTATACTAATTGTTCAACTCGGACCCCTCGTGTTCATTTCACTGAAGGATATGGAATTATCCTCAAGCGCATCATGGAAGCGTGATCGTCGTATCGGATACGACGAAGAACGACTAGTCGTACTACTTGTTCTGTGCAGCGGAATTTAAAAATTTTATGCGATGAAACCACATGATCCGAGAACGATTCTTGGATCGTTTCATCTATAACCACAACAAGTATAATGCAATACCTCTTGAAGCGTGGTTGATCAAGTCTCTAAAGAAAGAGACCTCCTGTCTCAAGTTCGGTCGTCGGCAAGACCACTTGGGAGCACGGGGATGAACTGCGTTGTCCTCGCAATCCAAGAAGATGATCCAAGCGTGGTTGCTCCAGATCTCGTCGTAAGAGATAGAACATCTCCTTCGTGAGTGTAGCACTCCAAGAAGACGGAGAACCGAAGAATGTCGAAGCGGCAGCGTGGTGGCGAGAGCGTCGACGAATCTCTCCTCTAGGGTTTGATGGTCGGCCACCAAATAGAGGGAGAGAGGGTTGTCGTGTATGAAGAAAGAGAGAGAGAGATAGAGCTCCAAAATTGCATGTAAATAGAGAGCATGGTATGCCTCTCTATCTATAGGGTTCTGGGATCCATGGATCTCAATCCATGTGTCATATGAAATCAATGGATGAGATTGATTTATGTCAATCCAATCGTCAAGATTGTTGTTGGTAAAACAAACAAATTTAGATTAAAATATATTTCACAAAATCAAATATAAATCAATCCTAAATTAAACCAATAAATAAAAATACATGGAGATCAACATCTACCATGTATATCCAAGTAGACGGCCACCCATTCCAATTAGGAATTGGGTGCCGTCACTTTGAGATCTCAAGGAGGCAATCTCATGGATTTCCATGAGATTGCATGTCTCCTTGAATTTCTCCATTATTTATTTGCAACAATTTTTGTTGGGTTTTATTCTTCAAAAATAATTCACAATTATATTTGAGAATATTGCAATCTTGCCATGGAAAAATTGTGAATCATATTCACGGCCCAAAACAACATATAATTTACATTGTTAATTAATTACACAATGTGTATCCAATACACATAATAATTAATCAACATATATAAATTATAATTAGCTCTCTCTAATACATTATAAATCACATTTATAATATATCATGAATAATTGAATATTTCTATCCACATTATTCTTATCCATAATAATTAAATCACATTTAATTATATTGGATAATTTCTTTACACATCAATATGATTAAATCACATTTAATCATCATTTCTTCATTGCTTAGATCTTATGGAATTATTCTCGAACCCTTCAACAATAATGCGATCTCTCCGCAGATACTTGGAGATAAGGACAGGGCGTGCATTGTTCCACGTATAGTGACTTGGAAGTTGAGATCATATCTCAAATCCAGATCCCATGGACCTCCCACTGATGCTTTATCAAATCAAGACAGTGGACTCAAGCTTCTCATTGCATCTGAATCTCATTCAGATCAATGTCCAGTTCATGGACTAAGATTAGTCACTTCTCTAATGAGAGGAGTCACTAATATTCAAACATGTTTCATCACTCACTCGGAATGGAAGCGTCATGGTTATACAATCGTTTATGATCACATCACCCTCAGGTATTCCCAATACATGTACATCCTGCATACTGGAAGACCTATGATCATTCTAAAGATAAAGATCACTTTTACACAATCATCTTCAGGGTTTGATCATTAAGTTTCTCAATCTTGGTCACTGGGATTTGGTATAGATGATATGCTTTCTCAAAGCATATATCTTACCTTTCAAATTCATGTCATGCTTCCAAAGCATGACGACCATGCATGGAATTTGTTCAGTCCCAATACCTCATGAGTGAGATCATGTCTCCCGGTTCACAAGTGAACCTGTATGATCCCTTCGAGAGATCGTATTACTCATATGTCCTTACATGCACGCCAGCTCGCCGATGTATAGACCTTGGTTAGGTCATCAACCTATTATTCTGTCAAATGTACACACTCATACATATAGCAACACATCTGTCTCTGGTCAGAGGATGCATGCCTATGCTATGACGGTATTCAACATAGGTCTTTAGTTATCTCGATCTCGTTAAGTCAACCCATTGACTCAATTAACCTGACACCTCCGAATCACTATTCCCATGCATAGGACCTGCATCAAGAGGTCAGTCAGATATCAGCCATCTGAGAGAGGATTGCCATCTCCTACTCAGGCCGGAGATCATAACTTAATAATCATTTGATGATGCTTGATGAGTCCTCTATCTAACTCCTTAGATATTCATCCAAGCATCAACCTCTATGATTCATCCAATGAATCAACAGTTGTATGATCATCAAGTTGGCCATGGTACATAACCCTTATTGTACAAAGGGACCCTATAGTTCATTCATTCATTTAATTTCAGAAAGGGAGTGAAAAATAATAAAAAACTTTCATTGATAATTTATTCATTACAATAACATTTATTGTAGAAATGGTTCTCCCGGGGCTCACATTGCTAACAATCTCCCACTAGCCCTCAGAACCATTCAGGTACAATCCTTAAACCCATACTCATTACATGCTGGTCAAAAACCGTCTGTGTCAGAAGTTTGGTAAGGGGATCATCAACGTTGTCGGCAGAGGTCACCTTGGTGATGATGATGTCACCACGCTTTTGTATCTCCCGAATGATGTGGTATTTCCTTTCCACATGCTTGCTCTTCTGATGCCATCTGGGTTCCTTTGCCTAGGCAATGGCTCCTGTGTTATCGTAGAGTAACGGGATGGGAGTATCATAGGAAACTACGCCAAGCTCCAGGACAAACTTGCGCAACCACACCGCGTCCTTTGCAGAATCCGATGCAGCAATGTATTCGGCTTCTGTTGTCGAATCTACAGTAGCATCCTGCTTCTTGCTTCTCCAGCTCACAACACCACCATTCAACAAGAACGCAAACCCTGATGTCGACTTTCGATCATCTACATCCGATTGGGAAGTCAGAATCTGTATATCGCAAGACTTGGAGATCACCATCTCCATAGACCAAGATGTAATCTTGCGTCCGTCTTAGATATTTGAATATATTCTTTACTGCATTCCAGTGTTTCTCTCCATAGCAGGATTGGTAACAACTTACCACTCCCACTGCATGGCAGATATCTGGCCTAGTACACATCATGGCATACATTAAGCTTCCTACGGCTGATGCATGAGGACATCCAGCCATGGCCTTCTTTTCCTCAACAGTTTGAGGAGCCATTCCTTTAGACAGGTGGATACCATGTCTTAAGGGTAGGAATCCTTTCTTGGAACTATCCATACGGAATCGTTCAAGAATCTTCGTAATGTATCCATGTTGTGACAATCCCAAAATCCTCTTTTCTCGATTTCTGAACAACTTCAGGCCTAAGATGTAAGAGGCTTCTCCAAGATCTTTCATCTCAAAGGTATGGGACAACCAAATCTTTACACTGGTCATCATCCCTGTATCATTACCAATGATAAGGATGTCATCTACATAAAGCATGATGAACACAATGGCGCTCCCACTAGTCTTCTTGTATACACAAGGTTCATCAGGATTTTGCACAAAATCATAACTCTTTATGGTTTCGTCAAATCTGATGTTCCATCTACGAGAAGCTTGCTTGAGCCCATAGATGGATTTCTTCATCTTACATACTTTTCCATCCTCAGTCATGAAGCCCTGGGGCTGCTCCATGTAGATATCCTCCTCGAGGTATCCATTGAGGAAAGCCGTCTTGACGACCATCTGCCAGATGTCGTAGTCAAGATATGCAGCTATAGCTAGCAGTGTCCTGATGGATTTAAGCATAGCCACAGGAGAGAATGTCTCATCGTAATCGATGCCTTCTCTCTGTGTGTAGCCCTTGGCTACGAGCCATGCCTTGAAAGTCTCTACTTTCCCATCAGGTCCCCTCTTTCTCTTGAAGATCCATTTATACCCCATGGGTTTTACCCCTTTAGGTGGATCCTCTAGGGTCCATACACTATTCTTATGCATGGAGTCAATTTCTGACTTCATATCTAGCATCCATCTATCCATGTCTTGATCCGCGAGTGCATCATCAAATGAAGTAGGATCAATGTCAGTCTCACTTGACACATGGAATCCATACCTTTAAGGTGGTGCAACCACCATTGAACTCCTTCGAAGAGGTATGGGTGCAACCACCATTGTTCTCAACCAAAGCCTTGAACTCTTTGAACTTTTCAAAGGTTTCAAATTTATGACGTAATAGGAAGATAAACCCGTACCGCGAATGGTCATAAATAAACGTCAAATAATATCGATATCCATTTCGAGTCGCGGTATTGAAGGGACCACATACATCGGTATGTATTAGGTCAATAATACCTTCGCATTTGGTAACCTTGTTACGGAAAGGCATCCTGGTCATTTTACCTCGAATACAATGTTCACAGGTAGGCAAAGATCGAGTCTGTAGAAAATCTAAAGGTCTATCCTTTAGCAATATATACCTATCAACAGATAAATGGCCAAGCCTTTGATGCCATATCTCATTCGAAAGATTTTCCCTAGATCTTTTAGGATTTTTATTAGTGGTTGTAACATTCATGACATTCTCATTAATCTACAATTCATAGAGTCCTCCAGAAGTTAAAATACCCTCTGCAATGTATTTATCATAACGATTTATGACTAATTTATTACAGAACAGGAATGAATATCCACTTCTAACTAGCTTAGATACAGATATCAAATTCCTTCTAACTTCAGGCACATAAAGACACTCTTTAAGTACTAGGACTCTACTACTAGATAATGATAGTCGACACGTCTCGACGACGACCGCTGCAACACTTGCATCAGATCCCATCTGGATGACTATCTCCCCTTCTTCAAGACTTCTAGTTTCCTGAAACAAATGCAACACATTGCATACATGAACAGAAGCACCAGAGTCTACAAGACAACTTCCTTCTCGTCCAACGAGAAAGCTAGTTTCAATGATGAAAGTAGATTTCATACATGTTGGGGCTTTACCTTTGTCTAAGGACTTTAAGTATTCCGGGCAGTTACGCCTCCAGTGCCCCGACTTTTTTGCAGTGGTGACAAACGTCGATTTTTTCGATGCCATTAGAGTGGATGCATTGGAAGAAGAGCCAACACTTTTTCCCTTCTTCTTTCTCTTCTGGGCCGGACCCTTCCGAGAACCTTGCTTCCGACCGCGCTTCCCTCTGACCTGTACAACCATTGCACTGCCAGCGGGACCATCCTTCTTCATTACATCTTCCGCATATTTCAATGCGGCAAAAAGACCAGCGCTTGTCAATGCCAGCTTATTCATGTGGAATGAAACTACAAAGTTATTGAAAGACTTGGGCAACGACAGCAGAATGAAAGTCAGCTTGCATGTCTGCATCCATTGTTGCCCCAAGAGTCTCCAGCTCCGACAAGTACCCAAACATTTTGAGTACATGTTCACGGACCGAAGTCCCTTCCTGCATCCTGCAACGAATGAGATCTTTCATAACATTGTACCGATGGGTGCGTTTAATATCACCAAACATATCCTTAAGATTCTGCATTATCTCTTGGCATGTGCTCATCTCCACATGTTGCTTCTGCAGGACATTGGAGAGAGAACTCAGGATATAGCATCTAGCCAAGACATGATCTTTATCATACTTGTCATTATATGCTTTTTCTTCCTTGGATTTAGTGTTATCATGCTTGTCCTCAGAGAGCACATAACTTATGCGCTCTGCAGAGAGAACAAGCTCCAAATTACGGATCCAATCCGAGTAATTTGGGGCCGGTCAATTGGTTGACCTCAAGAAGCCTACTAAGTGAGTTCAAGGACTTCATTTTCTGAAATTAAGAATGCACTATATTAGAACATATTAAACATATGTTCATAATGATATTTGATTAAGGCCTTTTTAAATCAAAATGTTCTTGATCTGTCAACCTTGAAAGTTTATTCCCTTAATCACTTTCAAAGTAAGAGATATACTTACCATTATATCTCAAGCAAGAACTAGGATCTACTCCTTATCTTTGTCATATCCCAATAATATGAGAATCTATGACTCCAATAAGGAGAAGTGGGAACACATTCCGCCTTGCAAGTCCAACTAGCATTTCCCAATTCGGTCTTTAATACACGGGCCCACGACCCCTAAGATGATGTTGACCCATCATTAATTGAACCAACCATCAACAGGAATACAACTCGCTATGCGCAATCCAATATTGCCCCAATAATATGAGGATCCGATATTGGGGTCACTACGCATACGTCCTTACTCTTTCGAGAAGCGACGAGCCCGATCTAAATAGATCATATGCAGGAGCTGTCACTTTGAACAGGCGTCTCCTACATACGATATCTGGCGACGGAATCCTTCGCCTTGACAGAAGACCATGGATGTCACTTATGTGATCCTCCACCTCATATTCAAATTTTAATTAATTATCATGAATCACATTCACATAATTAATTCTTCCAAGGGAAATTATAACTCTATTCATAATAGAGTGTCTCAATTGGACATAATCAATTTAATCACATTAAATTAATTATCAATCCAATTCAATTAACAAACTTGTTTGTTTTACTTGAATATGTATATGGTAATATCTCAAAATACATGTTAATTCGAATTTTAATAATTAGAAAATACACCTTGATTTCTCTGACATTATATAGTCCCTACCCGCTGTCATGGCCAGTACCGACGAGAGTGGGACAAACCACATACGTTGCAACCCGCAACCCCAATGCTCTCCGACTAGACACCATATCCACCTTGGGAAAGCATAATGCCAGATATATCAATTTGTACTTGAGATGATCATCGGTTTTTCAACCGAAATTATACCATATAGTAATAATCCAAACATTTTTTATTATAAGGAAATTTGCTACACAAATTCCCAATCCTATTCAAGCATCAAGTTTGATGATTGTGTTTCCAATTAAGATTTAGATCAAATATAATCAATTAATTGGTCGAGGCCAAGTCAATTATGTAAATAATCATCTTACAATATTTCACAAATATTTTTCATGATTATTTCATGAAATTAACAGTTAATTTCACTAATTGACAATCACTTGGTTCTAGATTAGGACTGCAATTTTAGTAGTGACCCCTACTCACTAAAATTAACATATCTCAATCAATTTAAATCCAAATTAGACAAACTCAATTTTCAAAGATTGCTAACTTGATTTAGGACAGAAGACAAGTGATGTTTCATGCATTTCGAGGCATATAAAAACAGTAATAAACTCTTTAATTCTGTTAAGATTTACAGTTCCCGCAACAATGCATACATGTTCATTAAAACAACCATATCTCGAGCATACGGAATCCGATTTACGCATACTCAGATCATACGGTTTCCTTATTTAATGAAAAACAAAATCCAAGGAAATAATTCGTGATTAAACATTTGAAATATGGCCGAAATTATTTACTAAACAGATCTGCGAAATCAAATGCGATAAAAACTTTCGCAACCTTAACGAACCCAAGTCGTCCTCGGTTTGCGAATCATATTCGAAACCGTCAAACTAAGGCTCTGATACCACTTGAAGGATATGGAATTATACTCAAGCGCATCATGGAAGTGTGATCGTCGTATCGGATACGACGAAGAACGACTAGTCGTACTAGTTGTTCTGTGCAGCAGAATTTAAAAATTTTATGCGATG
The DNA here is from genome assembly GCA_037367405.1 of Ottelia alismoides. Lineage (NCBI taxonomy): Eukaryota > Viridiplantae > Streptophyta > Magnoliopsida > Alismatales > Hydrocharitaceae > Ottelia > Ottelia alismoides. The sequence continues at coordinate 275,092 of JAZKJV010005402.1, read as the reverse complement.
AAACCACATGATCCGAGAACGATTCTTGGATCGTTTCATCTATAAACACAACAAGTATAATTCAATACCTCTTGAAGCGTGGTTGATCAAGTCTCTAAAGAAAGAGACCTCCTGTCTCAAGTCCGATCGTCGGTGAGACCGCTTGCGAGCGCGGGGATGAATCGCGCTGTCCTCGCAATCCAAGAAGATGATCCAAGCGTGGTTGCTCCTGATCTCATCGCACAAGATCGAACATCTCCTTCATGAGTGTAGCATTCCAAGAAGACGAAGAACCGAAGAACGTCGAAGCAGCGGCGTGGTGGCGAGAGCGTCGACGAATCTCTCCTCTAGGGTTTGATGGTTGGCCAACAAATAGAGGGAGAGAGGGTTGTCGTGTATGAAGAAAGAGAGAGAGATCTCCAAAATTGCATGTAAATAGAGAGCATGGTATGCCTCTCTATTTATAGGGTTTTGGGATCCATGGATCTCAATCCATGTGTCATATAAAATCAATGGATGAGATTGATTTATGTCAATCCAATGGTCAATATTGTTGTTGGTAAAACCAACATATTTAGATTAAAATATATTTGACAAAATCAAATATAAATCTATACTAAATTAAACCAATAAATAAGGAGAGAATATACATGGAGATCAACATCTACCATGTATATCCAAGTGGATGGCCACCCATTCCAATTAGGAATTGGGTGCCGCCACTTTGAGATCTCAAGGAGGCAATCTCATGGATTTCCATGAGATTGCATGTCTCCTTGAATTTCTCCATTATTTATTTGCAACAAATTTCGTTGGGTTTTACTCTTCAAAAACAATTCACAATTATATTTGAGAATATTGGAATCTTGCCATGGAAAAATTGTGAATCATATTCACAGCCCAAAACAACATATAATTTACATTGTCAATTAATTACACAATGTGTATCCCATACACATAATAATTAATCAACACATAAATTATAATTAGCTCTCTCTAATACATTATAAATCACATTTATAATATATCATGAATAATTGAATATTTCTATCCACATTATTCTTATCCATAATAATTAAATCACATTTAATTATATTGAATAATTTCTTCACACATCAATATGATTAAATCACACTTAATCATCATTTCTTCATTGCTTATATCTTATGGAATTATTCTCGAACCCTTCAAGAATAATGCGATCTCTCTGCAGATACTTGGAGATAAGGACAAGGTGATTGCATTGTTCCACGTCTAGTGACTTGGATGTTGAGATCATATCTCAAATCCAGATCCCATGGACCTCCCACTAATGCTTGATCAAATCAAGACCGTGGACCTAATCTTCTCATTGCATCTGAATCTCATTCAGATCAATGTCCAGTTCATGGACTAAGATTAGGTCACTTCTCTAATGAGAGGAGTCACTAATATCCAAACATGTTTCATCACTCCCTCGGAATGGAAGCGTCATGGTTATACAATCGTTTATGATCACATCACCCTCAGGTATTCCCAATACCTGTACATCATGCATATTGGAAGACCTATGATCATTCTGAAGATAAAGATCACTTTTACACTGTCATCTTCAAGGTTTGATCATCAAGTTTCTCAATCTTGGTCACTGGGATTTGGTATAGATCATATGCTTTCTCAAAGCATATATCTTACCTTTCAAATTCATGCCATGCTTCCAAAGCACGACGACCATGCATGGAATTTGTTCAGTCCCAATGCCTCATGAGTGAGCTCATGTATCCCGGTTCACAAGTGAACCTCTATGATCCCTTCGAGAGATCGTATTACTCATATGTCCTTACATGCACACCAGCTTGCCGGTGTATAGACCTTGGTTAGGTCATCAACCTATTGGTCTGCCAAATGTACACACTCAGACATATAGCAACACATTTGTCTTTGGTCAGAGGATGCATGCCTATGCTGTGACAGTATTCAACATAGGTCTTTGGTTATCTCCTTCTCGTTAAGTCAACCCATTGACTCAACTAACCTGACACCTCCGAATCACTATTCCCATGCAGAGGACTTGCATCAAGAGGTCAGTCAGATATCAGCCATCTAAGAGAGGATTGCCATATCCTACTCAGGCTGGAGATTATCACTTAATAATCATTTGACGATGCTTGATGAGTCCTTTATTTAACTCCTTAGATATTCATCCAAGCATCAGCCTCTATGATTCATCCAATGAATCAACAGCTATATGATCATCAAGTTGGCCATGGTACATAACCCTTATTGTACAGAGGGACCCTATAGTGCATTCACTCATTTAAACTTAGAAAGGGAGTGAAAAATAATCAAAAACTTTCATTGATATTTTATTCATTACAATAACATTTATTGTAGAAATGGTTTACCCGGGGCTCACATTGCTAACATTCACATCTCTTTACTTGGTATGTTTCTCAACCTAAGTATAGGGAACATGAGTAATTGTGTTCAACGTAATATTTTCACTCATTCATACACCCACTATTCTTCATTTTAGTTCTGTACATTTCTTTATATTTAGTATCAAGTATGGCTTCATATCTCTTTGTGCAACTAGTACATAACACCAGCTAATTATATAGGGTGTACCATATATATTTCATGTATACTTTAGACATAGCTCATATTTTTCGAAACTTTTAAGTTATGGGTATCGTACTATTTGGATGTAATTTTTTTAAAAATGATTTGAAAATGATTTGAAAAATCCTATGAACCTATTTGACATGGTTTTCAAAAGATTGGTTTACATGGTTTGTAAAAATATAATTTTACTTGTTTTGAAAAAATCATTTGTAAAATATTTTTTAAAAATCTATATCTATGTGGCATATCTATCTTTGTAAAATATTATCTTGAAAATTGTTATACTTGTGTTTGAAAAAAATGGGGTTTTTACTTGTTTTGAAAATCTTTGTAAAATGTTTGGAAAATCTATAGTGATATGACATAATTTATAAATTAGTTTTCAAATTATTTTCAAAATTAAGGGTGTAAATTGAAACTAACAACTATTTTGTAAGTAAGTCTAATTCTCTGACTTAATTTAAAAAATTAAAAAATAACAAAAATACTAACTATTTAGTAGTGTTTCCCTAAAACTTACACCTTGCACATAAGGCATGTTGAGATATTTAACACTTTCTTTATGAGGTCAGAGACTTATAATTAACCTATCTTGATCATTAGGGTCTTACACTAAATAATTCACACTTCCTTAGAATGCTTTGTGTGATATATTGCACGGTTAGTCAAAGAATATGACCAACACTCACTTGCATGATTGCATTCATGATTGAGATGAGTTGAGGTTTCACTTGAGGAACTGGGATTTGAGATTTGAGTATAGACATGATTCTATGATATTTGAGGATGGGATAAAATCAATGAAGGCTTCATGAAACCTGAGTGTCAGCATCTTATCCAATATGAGAACATGGTTCTTATACTAATCTCTTGATATTTTACCTATGTGATAGGGTGTGATAAAATGGAATTAAATTGTTGATCAGTGTGCACCAATTCTTGGTAAAAGTATCGGAGATAGCCAAAAAATACATAAAGAGAAAAGCCCATGCATTACAAAGTCAAAATTCAAAGAGCTTACATTAGTTGCGAGCACACCCAACCTTTTAAGTGTCCATTTGGACCAAAATTCTAGGCTTTTATGAGTCAGATAGTTCTTCGAAAAGGGTTCTGCATCGTATAGTGATACAAGTCTGGGTGTAGAAGGTACCTTAGATACTCAAAAGAGACACATCCCGATGCATTCCAAAGAAAACAAGTACAAACAACCAACTTCTTTTGACGGACACACTAATTAGCAACAAAATATAATGTATGGAGTTAATAAGGAACTTGAGGGAATCCTTGTTCCAATTAGAGGGAGAGAAGAAATGACACCATCCTATTGCCTTCATTATCTGGCCTACCATCTACACTTTAAATTCTGACAAACTAAAGAGACAGTGGAATGAAAGTAAGGCTAGATTTAATCACTAGTGCTGAGGATTGGGTCCTTAGGAGAGTCTCTTGGACTAGAACTTCAAGTGACATCTTAACTCTACTCTTATGAATGCAGTCAACACATAATGCCATAGCTCTCTCACTCTCATATATATATATATATGTGTGTGTGTGTGTGTGTGTGTGTGTGTGTGTGTGTGTGTGTGTGTGTGTTTGTATGTGTGTGTGTGTGTGTGCATGTATGTATTTATGTATGTATGTATGTATATATATGTATACATGAAGAGTCTGATGATTAAAGGAGTTGAATTCCATTTGATTAAGATAGAGCTTAGCTTAGAGTCTTAGGATCTCTAAAACTAACTGTTCTGGATTGATCAAGCCTTGTCTTTCCACAAGCACATGTCAAAGAATTCATTAATTCACTAACTCTCTAATTCATTCTTCATTTATTATCTCAAGGAGGAACTTAGATTATGTAAAGGGGGTGATAAATCCTAGAATTATCAACTTTTTTATCTTTATTATCTCTCTAGCTTAAGAATATCGCTAACATTCATCAACAAATAATTAATTTATATTGAGTTGTAAATAAATAACCCTAATTATTATGCATTAATAAGCCTATTATCATTCCTATATTTTATGTGTTTCCTATTTATTAAAAAATATAAAAAAATAAATTAATACTGTACATAACTAATTCAACATAAAATATAAAATAAAGATAAAAAATAAGAAAAGAAATTAAAATAGGTAATTTTATTACTTGAAATTACTAGCGACTATATTTCTTCTTATAGCTGACGTTTTTGCTCTTTGGGTTCTACATGGAAGTTGTAGATCTGATCGAGATCTACAACTTTCATATTCACAACCTTTTCTATTTCATCATCTAATTAACTATTTTTCATTTTACATTCATTATTATTTTCATAATTATCTCATTGGGCCACGTGGTTCCCTCTTCTCCAACCATGTGGCCCGATCCTCTTATATGTCCTGCCTAAATCCAAGTGCTTGGATCTAGATCCAACGGTTGGATAACTGTCTTTAAGCATGCATCGTTTCTAGTCCCTTCTTCCTCCAACTGACTCACTACTCATTTTAACCTAATTTCTCGATGACCCAAACCTCCATCTCCACCATCTTCCACCTCCAACCGCTTCGCCTCACATCTCTCTATCACGCCAACCTACTAATCATCCATAACCCTAAATTCCATAAAAACGGATGGTGATTGAAACCACCTCCTAGAGCGTAACCACCACCACCTCAAAACTCTATCTCTACCTCTGTAACTACCCATCCACCATGTCTATGACAATCCCCCTAGCCATACAACTTGTTTATGGTGGAGAGTATTGATCGTATCAAGTGATAAAGGATAATTTCTCAAATGAGATCATCATTTAACAAAGACCATGATTCAACCACTGATCGGGGTTGTTTGATCCTCCACCTTATCTGCGGTGGTCAATCAAGGACCGGAGCAAGTGAGATCTAAACCAAACATTGTTTATGATCTTTTTAATCGTGTAATTATTTCACTGATTTGATTTATATTTCACATTGTATCATTTAGATATCATATGACTCTTTTAGACCACACTAACGTTTAAAAATTGATTGATTTTTTTTGGAATGCATTCTTAAGTGCTTTGATTACTAATTAAATTATCAATCAATTTCACAAGATATTTAATTGCTTAATAAGGGGCACATTTGTGTGTTGTGCATTTAGTATATTTTATATCGCATCATTATTTTACATGTAGTATAAGTTGTATAAAATGATTTCAAAAATGCATCTCATTCGATTGTGTATGTTTAACCTAGATATCCTATAAAGTATCTAAATAAATATTTGGCTCCTTATTTAAATTAAATAATTGCTTGTGTCCCACTATTTGATCATGTACTTGTTGAGGTTATAAACTTAACCAAGACACTCGTCACAGAGATGTCTCTCAGCTCTGATTCATCTCTAATTGGTCATATTACAACAAGTGATAATTATCATTATCAATTAGTTGTTCATCATATAGGTATTAGGAATACTCTAGAGTGATGCGATCTTAATCAATTGTTTAACAATGATACTTCCATTATGAGGGAGTGATGAAACATGTTTGGATTTTAGTGACTCCACCCGATAGACTAGTTATCCAAATTTACTACAAATGTTAGAATTTAGTTTGAATATGATTCAAATATAATGAGAAGATTGGATATTCAATTTGACTTGATCAGACAACTCTAAGAGGTTTTTTATATAGGGATATGAGATAAGATCTCACTATCCAAGTCACTATACATGGAATATGCAGTCTCCTTGTCTCTGCAAAAATATCTCCAAGTATCCGCGGAGAAAGCGCATTGTGCTTGAAAAAGTTCAAGAATAATTCAATTTTTTACAATATCTGAGCATTGGAAAATTGGTGATTAAATAGGATTTAGTTATCATAATAATGTGGATATGATTCACATTATTTGGACATATATAAAGAGAGGCATCTAAGATAAATAAATTGAATTTAATTATCATAGATATGATTAATGTGGACATCACTATCTACATTACTTATGAATATGATTCATAATATCATAGAGAATTTAGTTGCAAACATGATTTGCAATTTATTAATTTAATGTGAATTGAATTCACATTATAATTTTAAATGTGAATTCGATTTACATTATATAATTAAATGTAGATGTGGTTTACATTTGATATTGGATGTATGAATATGACTCATAATTATAAATAACATGATTGAAATTATCACAAAATAATTTAGAATTATTTTGGTAAAAATTCAAGCAACAAAAGTTATTGCAAACATGTGGAAAATATGGTGAGATTTGAGAATCTCATCAAGAAGGAAAGAAGATCCCTCCATTCCAATCAAGGAGTGGGCATCCACATAGAGATGGACTCCATAGTTGTCGTCCACATTAATTGGGAAGGAGGCTCTCCTCTTTCATTATTATTCCACACAAAATTCATTTAATTAGAATTAAATTTATTGGAAAATGTATTGAATATATTTATTAATTTTAAATTAATTTTTTGTAAATTGTTGTAAAAAAATCTAGGCCACTGATTTTATTTAGGAGTGCATCCTAACCACCCAATTTTGTATAAAAGAAGGGCCAACCCTAGGCTGTTCACTAGACAATTCAACAAACAAGTTCAAGAAACAAAATCTCTCTCTCTCTCATACATGTCCATAATCTCTCTATCTCAACCCTAAGTGGTCATTCACTCACGGGTTTATCAAGAACATCATCATCATCGCCTTGTTGTTGTGAATCTCCATTTTCTTCAATGTCTGTGCTCGTGAGGAAGACGACAAAATTCGTCTGATGAATCAGATGTTCTCAATTTGGATCATCACCTAGGATTACGAGGAGCACGCGTCTCATCCACATGCTTGCAAGTGTTGTCTACGTCAGATCGGATGTGAGAAAGGAGGCCTATTTGCATAGAGATTACATGATCGCAAACATGCTTCAAGAGGTAATACTAATACTTGTGTGATATTGATGGAACAAATTGGAGAAGGTTCCTAATCCATGTGGTTCCATCAGAAAAAAATTTAAATTACGTTGCCTCATTGACTAGTGCATCTAGCTGACCTAGATTGCATGCGATGTAATCTCCACACTTCTGTGATGCATGAGTATATTTTATTTCAATTAAACTCCCTTCATATGATATCAGAGCCATGGTAAAAGGTCTTGGATATGATCCAAATCCTATGGGAACAAGGTTTTGGATACTGGATGCCCGGGGACTTGTTGTTTTTTATGTAAATGAATTTTTCGTATAGTTTTTTTCTCACTAAAGAGTCACCAAACAACCTTTGCTAATTTGACATTTTTCACTTGTAGTCAGTCTTATGATCTATTAAAAGTGCAAAATTAATTTTCAATTAAATACAAGGGAGCAAATTTGTTTTACATGGGCAAGCTCAAGGTTGAACTTAGGGAGGCACTATCTCGTTAGGTCAATTTTCAGATAATCTACGTGCTATGCTTTTTAGGAGAGTCTTTTTTTTGTATTTTTTATGCAATTAATGATGGAATGATAATGCAGAATGGTAGTCATAAGATCAAATTAGCTTATGTTGGAAAATCTAAATTAATATGCAATTAAACTTAAAAATCCAGAAGACTATTTTTCTTTATTATTTATACAATGAAGAATCCAGAACATATTTTTTTAGTTTTCTAACTTAAAATGCATGCATGGAAAATGGTCAGTATTTATGGGATTTTATGCAAGTATTCATGGAAATGGTATGCAAAAGCAATAAGAATTTATCATTAAGTTAATTACGATAAAATTAACCTACTTTATTTTTTTGAATTTTTAGATATGAATGAATTTTCTGTAAATTTAAGAGATAAATTATGTGATTTTCAAAAAATTAAATTTAATAAATAGTAAACTTAATTATTTATAAGAAATCAAATTATCCAGGTTATACATCCATAAAAAATATCACTCTCAAAAATATTAAGTTTCAGGCCATTAAAAATTAATTATCAAAATCACAACTTAATTTATTAGAAGAAAAATATGTGTGCAAATGACTTGATTTTGGGCAAGTATTAGAGAGCACATAGTTCTACCATATGTGAATTTTTGAGAATTTTTGGAGCAATGAAATTGAATATGAATTTCAGAAGCTTGAATGGGTAAACTATCCAAATATTCACGACATTAATTTTAGTATTTTAGCCAAAGCTAACAAAAAAATCCATTAATTATACACAAGATAGAGAATTAAATTGTCTACAACATGCATTCTGTATAACAAAAATATGATTTTAAAATGATACTCAAAATAAAGCTCAAATGCATGTCTAATATGCAATACAAGAAAATAAAATAAATTAAAAAATATTTTGACAGGGACTTAAATGGAATTACAAAAACTCGGGAGGGATTTTAAAAATTCTCTTGGCATGCATGTGTGTAACTGTGTTGCATGTGCCTCTGGTTGTTGGGGATCTTTGGTGTAATTTTTAACAAATGTGGGGCCTTGTTGCAATTTTTCCCCACTCATGCATGCCTCACGTATGCGAGGGAGGCTTGGGAGACTAGTAGTGCTTGAAGTCGTCGAGGCACCACGTGGAAGCAACTACTCTCTTTAGTTTCCCTGAGGAGCGAGGCTCGGTAAAGTCTCAGGCGATGATTGACATGGCATCCTAATGGCGTGGTTGCAGGGGTGCGGTCAAGGTGGAGTGACGGCTGAAGGCAGAGGCTGATTTGCGGTGCGGATCGAGTCTGATAAGTGGAGCTAGGGTTATAAACTAGAATGGGGTAGCGGAAAAGGTGGTTGGAGCTAAATTGGTGCATGTAGCGGAAAAGGTGATGGCAGAGCTCATGATTGAGGCAACCGAAGCAAAGGTCAGAGATGATGTTGTCGTGGCAGTGGTAAATCATGAAGGCTAGGTAACCAGTGGAGTGCACGGTGGAGGTGAAGTGGTGCAGTCGATATGCAATGGTCAGAGGTGTGAAGAATATGGTGCTCTAGAAGAAAAATATAGAAGAATCATAAATAGAAGAAAAATGGGAAGAAGAGGAAGACGAAGGAGGAGGAGGAGGATAAAACATGAAGAAAATGAAGAAGAAGAGGAGGAGAAGGGACTACCTCTTACTGGAGGAGGATGCCTGGGAGGAGATGGAGGTGTTTTTCTGAGGAAGAGAAGCTCTACAAAGCTTCAGTTGTCTCTCGAAGCCACTGCGAGGCTCAGCTAAGCAGTTGCGGTGCGCAGCTGCAACAAAGGAGGACTATGGTCTTATCTCGAATCTTGACAAAAGATGGAGGGTCATCATCAACTTCTACATCCATGGGCAAAGCTGTCACCAACATCCTGGAAGGAACTACCTCCTATTATCTCATAGTGGAGGGTGGAATAACCATCGATGCCAACGAAGATGTGGGTTTTGAATGTGAGCCGTTAGCGTTTCTCGATGAAGATGGAGAGGTGGTATATGTGGAGGAGGGTAAAGTAAGAATGATTAAATAAATAAATAACAAAAGGGGGATAAAGGCCATTGGATTAAGGTCTCTTCATCCAATGTCCAAAAATACTGCAGATGAAGGAGGCTTAAGAGGAAAACAGGTGGCAGCCCTAGGAGCACCATGTGTCACACTTAGAAAAATCTCAATAATAAATAAAAGAAAAAATCAATAAAAAATATAAATATGATGTCAAGTGTTCTTCATGAAAGTTGTTTATCTCAACGAGACAACGAGATCTACAACTTTCGTGAAGGGGCCAAAAGCAAAAAGACTATCTACACAAAATGTATTTTTGGTCGTACACTATGTATATAAAATAATTTATTTTTATATTTTACATTTTTTTGTGATTTTAAATAAGATAAAAATCATAATAAAATCATATAAAATATAATATAAATGTTTACACATTAATCTATTTTTTTGGTATTTTTAGTAATTAAGAAGATAAATAAATAAAATAAAAGGGACATATATACAAACATAGAGTTATTTATTTTCGTCGATTTTTATTTTAATTTTGATTTGTATTTTTGAATACATTATTAAATCATAAATCAAAGAAAATAAATGAAGACGAAATAAATTAAAAATAGTTATTTTTGTACAGAAAATTATAAGATCAAAATCAGTCAATATGTGCAATATACAATGAGGTCCCAAAACCCAAGTTTCACAAATGAACTCCGATACTTTCGACTTGGCCTTGTTTTGTAGATAATTGAATTTATATTATTTCAAAAGTAAGTAGGTATTCATAGGAGACTATTTGCCAGAGAGATTCACATTTACAACTTTCTTGTGTCAAAAGAAGGGTTTGTGTTTATTAACATATATGCAAGTTAATATTTTTTGATATTTTTCTTTTCTTAATGTCAGTCGTATGTACAAAATAAAGTTGACTTTCTTTATTTGGAGTTAGTGAAAAATAAATAATAATCGGGGAAGTTATGGGAATATACATGTGATAATATACACATGATTTTTGGCTTCTTATTATGAAATTATGAACGTAAAATGAATCTTATTTTCATAAAAACGAATAATAAAAATGAAATTTAAAAGAATGAATGCAATTAGTGACTGGTACAGAGCTTTATTTTCATTTTCTAGAGTGATGAATCACATATTCATCTACCCCATTATACTTAAACTGTGCTCATCCCCAAGCAACTAAAATAAATGCATTAGTGAAATGATAATGGTTTCCATACCAAGGCCATGAACAAAAGGTAAAAATGGATCTCGACTCGACCTTTGTATAATTAATGTGATGGAACTCCTTTTGAGAATTAGGGTTTTAAGAACAACTGTCTCCAACTTATTCAAGTCGATGTCCATATCTGACTCAAAAGTCATCTTAGATCAACCCCCTCCCAAAGCATCCCACATGAATACTGAATAATTCTCTCTAGTGAGTAGAGGGTGTTAGCTATTCCTATCCAAGAAGATAAACTACCATACAATCTCCTCCTCCTGTAGCTCGTCTTCGAGGAGTCAGATATTTTCTTCTAAGTTCAGGAACATGGTAGTTCACAGCGAGTGGGAAGAAGTCAAGAAGAAGGGGAAAATAAGTGAAGAGTGACCAGTCTAGTCAACTCTCTTGTGAATCTTGACCTATGTAGCCAAGTCTCCACAAGATCTGCAGGCTATCTGAAGCTTGGACCATTATTGTCAATTAATGTTCGTTTTGATATTGGATTCTTTTGGTAGGAATTGTGATTGCTTTGCATTAATCTTTTGTACCTTGACGGATATAGAATATTTTATTACGCCCATGTTTTGCGATCATAGAAAGAATTGTGCTAGAAGTCCACCCCTTATCCAAAGTTTTATTTCAATATTGTACTCCGATCTTTAGATGATTATTCTACCAAAGAAACAATAATTGGCCTTCCAACACCCCGTTTGAGTTGAGCTAGGTGTGCGGTGTAGAGTACAAATTAGCTCCTTATCCAAGAGTCTACTTAGAATGAGGTGACCAGGTTAGACACTAAGAATCAAAGTCTAGACATTATCTTGTGAACGTGGAGAATTAAGTCTATGACATGAAGTTTCTAAAATTATACTTCTCAATGAAGTTCCTCTGAGAATTAAATAGATTAAGGTCGGATCAAATCACTCTTGATTTTTGCTCCTAATTCAGTTCGGAACACGCTGACTTTCCACTTTCCATATGCGTAATATGCTAATGAAATGCAGAAGAAATGAAATGCACATGAATGAAGTGCAATGTTTTGAATATTGAAGATGATTTTTTTATGAAAGAATGAATAAGAAGCCATATTTATTTGATTTTTTTTGTTATACTCCTATTTTACAACAATTTTACAAAAATATTATTTACAAGAATTGTACAGAGTTGTGTAAGTTTCACAAATTATACACATTATACAAATTTACATTTATTTTACATATTTTACAAATACATACAATAATTATTATTTTTTACCAATTTTACTTATCACATATTTATTGAATATTATATATATAAAATGCATGAAAGTACGAGCTATGGGTAAAGTACATATGTAATATATATATATATATAGAGAGAGAGAGAGAGACACCCCTTATAATTAGTGTGTATTATGCCCTCAGAGCACAAGAAAAAAGGAAGAGACATATCCCATGCTAAGCATAAGTAAGTGAAAAGAAAATAAATATAGAAATAGACCTACTCCTCCTATACTTATGCTTTGGTCAGCCTAAGTGTAGAAGAGGAGCAAGACTAGGGCAGTCCAGGTTAGGAGTAGAAGCAAATGAATGAATAAATATGCAACGTAGGGATAGGTCCCCCCATACTTAGTCTCTGATAAGACTAATTATAGAAGATGGAATAAGTGTGAGAATCGATGGCGTTGGGGAATGTACAGAGAAATGTGAATGAGGAAGGAGATGATTAGAGATGTCAAGAGTAATGAGGATTCATGTGTTCCCTATGGATGGATCATGAGATTCTACGATACGCATGAAGGAGATCTCTTCAACATGGTCCAACTACTCATATGATCCTATGAAATGCGTAAGTAGTTTCTTGTTTAGGAGGAATGATCGTGCACCATCTTAAAGGTCCAAAATTTTTACATTGTCGTTCGTGTGCACTTCTTTGACAATGAAGAGTCTCGTCCACTTGGATTGAAATTGCCCTAAAAATATTCAACTTGGCATTGAGTAACCATATCTTATGCCCTGGGACAAAATTCTTGCATTTGATATGTTGATCATGCCAATGCTTGATTCTTTCTTTATAGATCATGATGTCATCCTATGCCTTTTTTTATTTATAGAAGCTCATTTAGGTCCATCTTTCTGCTATGTTATCATTCATGTGTGTTCCAATTCACTTTCTTTAATTCCCATTCAGATTTGTTGATCAACTCAAGGGGAAGATGACACAACTTTCCATATACTAATCAGAATAGGGCGGTTCCAAGCAGGGTCTTGTAAGCAGTCTTGTATGCCCATAGAAATTGGTCAAAATGGGGGCCAGTTCTTCCTGTCACAGTAGACTAGCTTTTGCAAAATATCCTTCACCTTCCTATTCGACACCTCTGCCATGTTATTTGACTGTGGGTGGTATTGATTAGCGATAGGGAACTCGATGTCGTAATACTTTGTTAACTTCTTCATTTCTCTATTAACAAAATGGATACCCCCATAAGAGATGATGACTTTGGGGACCTCGAACCATGAAATGAAGTGATCTTTAACGAACTTCTAGACAGTTTTGCTGTCTATGGCTCGAGTAGGGAAAGCTTCCACCCACATACAGAGATAATCTACCGCCAGTAGAATTTGCTCATAGCCATGAGTGTTAGGGAATGGTCCCATGAAATCTATGCCCCATGCATAGAAAACATCAACCAAAATCACAGGTTGCATGGGAATTTCATCTTTGGGACTGATGATCCCTCCCATTCTCTAAGGCATTGGACAGGATCTAACTAATTCATATGCACCATGGAACATGGTCAACCAGTACAAACCACACTAGAGCACTTTCTAGGCGGTCCTCTTCTCCGAGTGATGAATACACCTCCGCCAAATGCAATCTAGACCTTCAAAGAAAAGGAATGGATCCTCCCAATGGTATTTCCTAGATTCTGACTTATGTTTGTCAATGTTTCTCTTAGGCCAATCATGGGAAACTGTCCTAGACACCAAGAAGTTCACCATGTTATCATACCATCGGAGAAAGTTGACATAACAGATCGACTCGTCAGGGATGGTGTCCTTCATGGGCTCAGTCTCAGGGAAACTCTGTGACTCTATGTAGGAGAGGTGATCATCCACCACATTCACTCTAGGATTATCCTTGATCTGTAAATCAAACTCTTGGATTAATAGAATTCACCCGAGAAGATGCGCCTTGGCATCCTTCTTTTTCATGAGGTACTTGATGGATGTATGGTTTGTGAACATAGTTACCTTGGACCCTAAAAGATGTGACATGAATTTGTACAAGGCAAAAACTGCAGTAAGCATTTCCTTGTCTGTGACAGTATGATTCCTTTGAGCTTGATATAGTACTTTTCTTGCCTAGTGGATAACATAAGGAATCCCTTCTATCCTCTATACTAACATGGCCCCAACTACAAAGTTAGAAACATTCATCAAGATCTCATAGGATTGAGACCAATCTGGGTCCTATAGCATAGGAGCATCCATGATCATCCTCTTTAGGAGCTCAAAGTCCACAAGACACATGTGATCTACAATGAACTCTGTATCTTTTCCTAAGAGCTCTATTAGTGGTTGGGAAATCGTTAAAACTTCCTTTATAAATCTGCGGTAAAAACTGTCATGCCTGAAGAATGATCGCACTTGTTTGATGTTGGTTGGTGGTTGAAGTATCTTGATTACATCCACCTTGGAAGGATCAACCTCCATTCCTCTCTTGGGGATGATGTGCCTCAACAAAATGCCCTCTTGTACCATTAAATTGCTTTTCTCCAAGAGAGAACCAGATTCACCTCACTACACTTTTTGAGGACTCAATCTAGAAGAGATAGAAAAGATTTGAATGAATTGTTATGTACCGAGAAGTCATCCATAAAGGCCTTTTGGAAATCTCCCACTGATGAATCTACATTTCATCATCTTTATTCATTCATTTTGTTTGAAATCCTTTATAAAACACCTATAAATATCAAGAAATCTCTCATTTTACTTACCATCATTCCTATGTATATATTGTATATTTATAAATATTTTAACTTAAAAAAATTAATAAAGAAATAAATGAAAAACAAAGAAAATCAAAGACTGTATATATGTAATAGATAAAGCCTAACTCTGACCCAGAGAGAAGGTCAAGACTTGACATGATCGACCAAGAATAAAGTAGAGGGATATAAGGCCTAAATACAAGAAAATCCAGAAAATCAAGTTCCACTTGTGTACATTCATCACTTGTACATCACTGTTTATAATACATGTTACTCACACTAGAGGAAGCAGGTTGCACCTCCCTTTGGAGTGATCATTGGGTATGGAAGAATGGGCCCTTCTCCATTAAGAAGGCATGCATGACTTTCTCTTACAGACAAGATGTCGTACATGATGATTTTCGATGCATGTCCCATGTAATGGTTTTGGTGGTAGTGCACATGAGCACCATTATCATCCATCCTCATCATTCTCATCCACTCCATACATGACTTTTTAAGAAAATCAAGCACATGAGTATCGTTATCATCCATCCACTTCCGCGATATGTTTTCATCTTCATCATCCAAAATCTTGGCCTTCATGGGCTATATGACAAAATCAGAAGTGAAGTTCATGTCCTGAATAAGAATGATAGTGTTTTCTAGAGTACCCTTCAGCATCTCAATAGATCCATCAACAAAATAAGCTATCATCACGGTTTCTTGAGAGGCCTAAGATGAAGAGACTGTACCATAGAGAAAGATGTTATATTGATTGAAGTATTGCCGTCAAGGAGAGTATTGTCAAAAGAATAGTCAGAGAAGGAGCAACTCACAAGAGGTGTGGCAGTGTACCCTTTCTTAGAATGTGGACGGTGAGAGATGGCTTAGGCAATGGCCATGGTCAAGATGTGATGCTAAGATATGATCCTCCGCTTTCTCTTCTTGTAATGAGGAGTAAATAGATGTGTCATGGCCTGGTGAAGTGGAGCTTTAATGATCTCATGAATAGTGGTCACCACTTTGAGTTTAGTCAACATTTTTTTGAATTTTTAGACCCATACAAGGAAGGAGATGGGAATCACCATCTACACAAGGATTACCAAGAACAATCTGTACAATGCATCCTCAGGGTCAAAGGTCGACATGTGGTGAATGAATGTGTAGGAAAATAGAATGGCATGGGTTCCATCTCCTTCCCAAGATGAATCAATAATGTGTCTACCGAAATATTTTTCGATTTTTAAATTTATCTCATTTTTTATGTTTTAGACGATTGCAAGATACCATGATCATCCTTAAGTGAATCCAAATCCCCAAATAGTGGAAAGTCATTGGCTTTTATTTATGCTAAATATATTGTTAATCCTCGAATTCATATGCTCCATCATCTGGTCCTAGGTCTCAAGTGTGGACATCATGAAAGGTGACTCCAAAATCCTAGGATCAGGTGAGTGGAATGAGGGTGGGTGAAAAATAAAGTTCGATTCCTCAAATAATGGGTTAGCCAGATATATACAAAAATCACGAGGAATGTCCTCCTGGTAAAAGGGAGGTGGACTACCTGGAGGGTGCGAGGAATCCATAAAGGTTGGATAAAAAATCACTCCAGTCGGCCATCTCCGAAACAAGAGAAAATGATCAGGAGAGCACGTTGGTTAGGTCAAAAGATGTGAAGAAAAAGGCACAAATACACAGAAGGATCTCATACAAGAAATCATAAATAATATACAAAATAATACACAAAGCAAAATACACCCCTCAATTCACCTCCTCAACTCGGTGAAGACCGTGAAAGCCGATCTCTTAATTTTTTTGTTTTAGAGTTAGGTGAGAATCACAAAAATAGTACAAACACTTAGGATTGTTTATGGGATTTGGGCACTAACCTTAATGTGTACGCAAGCAATTTAAAACAAATTCAATGAGGGAATTACTTGCCCCAAAACAAGTATCTTTCTTTACATTTATTCTAGGGTCGAGTAATTTTAGCAGTCCCAAATATTAAGCAGTTGTCACTTGGTTTGAATATTTTCAATAAATCACCTATTGAGTGTCCAATTTCCTTTTTAAATTATGTGAGTGAAAATAAGAAGGAGAATCGGAAATGCCAACACGTGATTAGACACAATAATGCATGCATGAGTTAGAGATGTGTACCTTGTCGCCAACACTCTACATCAAAATGATCCGTGCGAAATTTAGATACAGAAAAATAATCTAATATATATGATGCAAGTGAACCATCCTAAAATGATAGCTTCTATTACGGGAAGAACTGGTGTTAACTAATCAGAAGACAGACCCGAGTCCGATCATAGAAGTCACTTTGTGCCTTCCTAATCCAATTATGTTAGCATTTTATTTGACTAAGTCCGAACGTGATCTACAGGAACATATATTCTATTAGGGTGTTTGGACCTCAGTTCTACCGAACTCAACCAAATAATTAAAGAAATCAATAGGTAGCTCACAAAATGTGTGAAAGAAAGAAAAAATAAGGCGATGGAAAACAAAACCGATGAGGTCACCCAAGTGCATTGGCACTTGGCGAAACAGACCCCCCAACAAATGAATGTCCTTTTACAAGAGTTCCAATGCTAGAAATAAAGAAATGAAAGTCTATGCAAAAAAATAAAAAAATTGCTTGGTCTCCTTCAAATCTTATTCTCCTCCTCTAATGCTCTCTTGCATCTCAGTGAAGAATCAAGTTGTCTCCACTTCACTAGAGTGTACTGACCCTCCAAAGAAAGTTGTTCCAACTCGTCAGGCCCTCGCAAGAAAGAGGAAATGAAAAAATGTGTAAGAAATACAACTATAAAAATATGAGCACAAATGAATGAAATAAATACAATGAATATAATAATGAATTAAATGTAGAAAAATATGGAGAAAATATACTACCAAGAATAGTAGATCAAAAGAGAAATCTAACTACCCTCGTTGTGCCTCCCCAGCAACGACGCCATTATGTTATGTAGAATTTTTCTTGAGTTTTAATAAGATGAATTATGAATAAGCCATTGCAACCCATCAAGCGTCAACAAGAAATTTATTATTTTAATTCTCAATCCAAATAATTACAAGAAAAAAGTAGCAAGAGAATTTGCTAATTGAATTGCCTATATAGATAACAGGATCGCTAAGTGAGTCTACAATTCCCTAGAATTATTCAAAAAAAACCTTTAAAAGAAAGAAGGAAATCTCAAAGGAAAACTATGCTTGGTTTTTGTATGATTTTTATCTTTTTATTTTTTATGGCTTTTTTATTTTTTATTTTTCTATTTTCTGATTTACAATTTTTGGTAGTATTAATTTCAGAATTTTTTAATTTTTAAAATATAATTTTCAAGACAAATTTACACACAAAAGAAATGCAATTTTTTGGATTTTTCAAATATGGAAAAAATGCTCAAAATGTCCAAAGAAAATCTTTTTACAGTTTGTTATATTTTTACTGTTTTTAATGATTTTTAGATGATTTTTAAAATTTTTAAGATTTTTTGAATGAATAAGAAGTGGTCTTGATAGACAATGGGTGGTGGAGGTCATTCTCTTCAAGTTGACTTTCATCATCAGATATCTCCAAATCATTTGGCTGAGGTCTAGATGCGGGTAAGGACGGAGAAGGGTCGGCCACTGATTTCCCGCGCCTGGTCGAGACCGCATGTGCAGACTCCTTGCTGAAACTACCAGGGGTCTTGAATGTCACTGGACCTTTTTGCGGGTCTTGCAAGGTCCCTTGGGAAGTGCCAGCTGCAGACCCTATAGATAGAGCTACTGCCAGAGATGTGTGCCAGGAACAGGAACCCTCCACTTTCTGCCCCAGACTGAGGTAGTGAGCAAATAAGAATATTTTTCATCTTAAAAAGACCAAATAAATGTGAAAATTATGAAAAACATTTTTCCTAAAAATTAAATCAAATTATCTACAAATAGGACCTAAAATCGCTATTTTTAATCTTTCTGCAATTTTATATGATTTTTTAAGAATTCTAATATTTTGCAGATTTTTTGAGTTTTAAAAATGATTAGTGCTTGAAAATCGGATAAAAACTAAATACAAAAAGGAAACTAATCTAATTTTTTAGTATTTTTGAAACAATATGTGAATTTCCATGAATTTTCAAAATTTGAACAATGAAAAATTATTTGTTTTTTATCTTTAATAATAGCGAATGACAATAAAATGTAATGCAAAAATTAAACAACGAAGAAACACAAATCAGGAGTCTAACTTAATTTTTTGAGAATTTATTGAACATAAATAACATTCGTCAATAAGAAAGAGCATGCAATTTTAATGTCTGGAACATAGGGACTTAAAAGTAATTATATAATGTTTTTGCATTTAAAATAGAAAAAAATAATTATGCAGGTGGAAGGTGCAAATTACCTAGTGGGGGATGGTGTATGCACGTGACTGACTATAGAGGTAGGGGCTTCTGTGCAAAACCAGAAACTCCAAAGGGAATCTTTGATATTTTCCCAAAAATAATAGGCTTTAAGGTTCTCTTCTCTTCGTTCATTGCTTGAATCAAAAAGGAAAGAGGTATGGTCGTCGCCCCTTCGTTCTTTCTTCTCCAAGTCAGGTAGCGGTATGGGATGGGCAATGGCTGTGGCGATCGGCGACGCGTGTTTTTGGTAGTGGAAGCATGGACGACGTGCAGGGTGCGGGATCCAGCGGTCAGCAGAGATGGCAAACATGGTGGGGTGCCGCGGTGCGCCTGAAGGCTGGAGGATCCTGTGGTGGGCGTTGATGATGAGTCGTAGTTGGCTACGACGGAGGTCGGGTGGAGGATGCGATGAAAGGGAGATCTGGAGTCTCGTAGGACAACGATGTTTTTGGGTGTTGTGCACTATGGAAGGCAGTAGAGATGGCTACAGCGGTGATCGGTGGGCGTAGGTGGCCGTGGCTGAAACGGGGATGGTTGAGGACGATGGCGTGGAGATGAGCAGAAGAAGGGCGACACACGACCACAATGTAGGTGGATCTGGATGGCGGTGATGGCTGGGCTACTCCAGCAGCGGGGGATGGTGAAGGACTACGAGTGACGATGGAGGTGAAGGGTAGTGAGGCGGAGCTCGCATGGAGGCGTGAGCAGTGGAGCTGGAGGACATGAGCAGGGGGCGCGCCTGCGGATGGGGAGGGTGGCGTCAGCTGCTTATTATATTTTTTTACTTTTTTAGTTTTTTTAAATAGAAACTACAATTTCTTAAAAAAATTGTACTTTTTAAAAAAGACAACAATTGTATTTTTTGTAATTTTTAATTCCATAAATAAAATATAAATAAAAAATGACTCGTGCATAATGGCTCGGTCCATAAATAATTAAATAGAGAATTACTGGGCAAAGGTGTTCCATCATAGGTGATGAAATGGAACCAAGTATCCGACCACCGTACATGGCCGGAGATGAGGGATCAGTGAGGTAGAGTAAGAACGTGTGTAAATCAAGAAAATGAGATGGGAAATCGGATTTAGCAGCGGGTCAAATTGTGATGATGCATTAAAAATGTTAAACTAAGATCTAGAATAGTAAAATGACAATGAAATTTAAAAAAACGCAAAAATGAAACTACGATTAACCTAGATTAAAAAAAAGAAAAAATGGATATTACTGTAGAAGCGGATAATGTCATAATGGCCTCGAAGAAGGCCGACTCATTGTCATTGGACGACTTGGAGTCTGGGTATCTTTCTACAACAAAACGCTCTTGGAGATTAGGCTCCTCTCACCAAAGATTGATCTAGTTGGAATGAGGGAGGAGGATCCAATAAAATAGAAAAAATAAATGAATTGAATTTGAATTTTACAAATTTGAATAGAGACGATAAGAAGGGAGGAGGTTAATGCTGGATAAAATTACATTATATGCATAATTAATTTATTTCTTCACTATATTAAATTAAATAATTAAAGTTAATTATTTAATTTTTTATTGGGGTTAATTAAGGAAATCAACTATATACAAATACAATATCCATACAGTACATTATATATATAGTTAAATAAGGGAATTAGTTTTTCTATGATTTAGAAAAGAATACTTTTTATTTTAAATAATTAGAAAAATATTTACAAATATAATATGTATAGAAACAAATATGGATAAATATAAACAATGAATAAATGGTAAATTGCAAAAACCACCCCAGAAAACCGACTTTAAAATTGTTAATCCAAAAATTATGAAACCACTACTTTTTAAAGATAATTTAGTTTAGAATATGATGGAAGTGAATTCAATTTGAGTTCATATGGATCAGGAATTGGTCTGTCAATTATCGCTTTATGGATTTTTTCGGATGTGATTTTTTTATTCTATACATGATTTATTTTGCAATTATTTTTATTATTTAGAAAACTTTTTTATTTACAACTTTTGTTTTGAAAATTATTAAATTTGATGTCAATTTATGTACAAATAAAATAGTATTAGTTTTATACAAATATACTCATACTAAATAAGGAATATTTACAAAACACTTTTTTTGGATTTTTTGAATAAAGACCTCATCTCCCCCTACTTTATTCTTGGTCAATCAAGTCAAGTCTTGACCTTCTCCCGGAATTCAGGTCAGCCTGTATCTATTACATATTTTTATATTTTCTTTATTTTCTTTTATTTATTTATTTTAGGTTAAAATATTAAAATATATGTACAATATTTACATACAGATGTAAATTAGTAAGAATACGAATTATTAAATATTTACATGTATTATATAAGGGATTTTAAGCTAAAATAAATGAATAAAGATGATGAAATGCAGATTCATCAACTGTTAGAGATGGAAAGGTACCCTTATAGTTAAGGATTCAATGCCCCTAAAAGTCATACAGATTGCAGATGTATTTGATGCTTGGGGCATCTGTTTCACGGGACCCTTCCCCAACAGTCAGGGTACGAGCACATCCTTCATGTCATTGACTATGTGAGTCGTTGGTTGAAGCTATCCCCGCTCAAGCCTTAGACAACCGTACTGTGTGTTGCTTTCTTAAAGATAACATCGTCTTGTAGTTTGGGATTCTGAAGATACTGATATCAGACAAGGGTAGTCACTTCCTTAATATAAAGGTCAAGAAATTAAGGAAGGAGTACTGCATCGAGCATCGAGTCGCATGATTGGTACATCAGAGGAAAGACCTTCGAGATTGGAAAGAAAGTATGGTTTTTCGATACAAAGTTGAAGATCTTCCAAGGAAAATTAAAGAGCAAATGGACAGAGCCATTCAGAGTTCAAGAAGTGTGTGACAACGGAGGTATTGTGATATCAGAATTGTCTCACGATGCACAACTATTTTTCGTCTAGGGTCATCTACTGAAGCCCTACCTTGAACATGACACTTTCCTGGTCATTGTCGACTCTATCCAAGTATTATGTGCTGAAGAAATATTCACACCAGTAGCAGCATTGCAAGATTCATATAATGCCATTCAAAAACACTTCCTTTAAGCTTTCATATTTTCTTCGTCTCTTCTTCTTTTTAGTTTTCATTATCGAAAAAAGTGTGTGTATCACCCCTTCTTGTCAAACTTCTATACTTAGGATGTACTTTGTCCTAAGTATAGGCAGTGTGCACCTTGAGTTCTTTCATTCTTTGAT
Source organism: Ottelia alismoides (assembly GCA_037367405.1). NCBI lineage: Eukaryota > Viridiplantae > Streptophyta > Magnoliopsida > Alismatales > Hydrocharitaceae > Ottelia > Ottelia alismoides. Next base: position 252,323 of record JAZKJV010005402.1, on the reverse strand, counting down.
CTCCTCCATTGTCTCCTCCTCGCCTTTATTTAGGGATGTCCTACCGCAAGTATAAGGGGAGAAAGTCTGAGTATGATTTGTTCATTCCCACGCTTAACCCTTCATGCCTTGTGTATAGTCTGTTATACTTAGGATTATTTGATATTAAGTACAGGGGGACGATCGACTTCATATTCGTTTATTCATTCCTCATTCGTTTATTCTGTAGACTTTTCTATACTCAGTGTGAGTTATGTCTTTTCTTTTTCTCTCTGATCTATGAGGAGATAGCTCAAGCTAAGTATAAGGGGGTCGTATATACTATGTATATAATTTAGCCATAACTCGTACCTTGTATTTTAAATATAAAAAAAATATTATATAAAATACTATCATACTATAAAAATCCATTAAAATCATATAATAAAAGGATGTTGATTATTCCTTAATTTTTTTTATAAATATTGATTACTAAATCATGTAAAAATGTTATGCTTAATGTTTGAAAAATAGTTTGAAACTATTTGAAAAATCATTTGAGAACTATTTGAAAGATATTTTGTAAAACATTTTCAACCTTTATAAAATATAAATGGTTGGAAAATAGTTGCAAAAATGTTTTGAAAATTATATATATATTTTTGAAAAACCTTTGCAAAATGATTTCCAAATTTTTGTAAATATTTGTAGAAAATCTTTGTAAAAATTATGTTGGACTATAGTTTCAAGATTACTTGTAAAATTATTTTTCAAATAAGTTTGAGGAATATATACATGACACCAAAATTCTTTATTAATTGTATATGCACATCTATAAAAATAATCACATATCCCTTGTAAATTATTAAAAACCCAATTCTTGTAAATATAAGATGCATATTTGTTTAAATATTTGTAACTTTTTTAGCTAAAATCTGTTTTCTCAAAAAGCACAAAAACATTTTGCAAAACCAAAAATACCAAAAACATTTGCAAAATCCTTTTGATAAATTTCATGAATATTTCTAAAATATTTTTCAAAAATCCATAAAAAGTTCAAAACTTTAACAATTACATCACAAAATATGTTTTGTGTTGTACATAGCATTTTCTTAACATTCATATTTTTCAGATTGAACTAGTCTAAGAAAAATCCAATGATTGGAGCTTGGTCAGGCCTTAAATCTATCTAATCACGGGAACCTTATAGGAACTGAAATTGAGGTAAATTGTGAGACTTGGTTCAGTGGATTCTTGACTACCTAAGTAGAGTGTTTTGGAGCACATGCATGGCTCTTGTTGATAATGACCTAACTTGGACACCAACACCTTTCACTTGGCTCAACTCAGTTGGAATGGTGAGGGGATTGGATTTGCCGGTATGAGATGCACACAAGTGGAAACATTTGTCCTTGTCTAGGGAAGGAAGTGCACCCCGACCTGCCCAATAGCAGAGACGTCTAAAGACAGGAGAGTAGTTGCAATAATTTATCAAAAGAGGGATAACCTACTGGCTCGAGAGGAAAAAATCCTTATGTGATGATGTTGTATATAGTATTTCAAAAAAAGGAAAAACTTAAAAAGAGGGCATGCCTGATTGAAAATAAAATTCATGTCGGAGTGTACATATTTGTATAGTCAATATGCAAGCTTGAGCTTCAAAGTCACATCACGTGGGCCTGCATCTGGATGACTTGACTACACTAGTCATGCATCCTAGGATAGGTAGATACACTGGCTACCGTCCATTCTTTTCTTCAACCCCTCCTATTGAGCTGGTTGTCACTTGAACTTAGAAGGTAAATATCAACTCCTCGAGGAAGAAGTTGTTGGATTGGGGAATCATTGGGTTGTCATGCTAGAGAAGTCATTCTCTTTGTCATTTCAGTAGAGGGGAGAAATTGTCACATACATTATATAAGTATATTCATTGTCATAAGGGTTTTTGTATGAGTTGAAATATTTTGACCAGGCTATTGAAGAGATTTGATTAGAGTTTTGGAATTCTCGAAGGCTATTGTGTTTGAAATCTGACTCCCAATAAGGTTTCGCTTGTACTAAAATTCCAAAGGTTCGACTTAAGCTCCAAGCATTGATTTTGTGAAGACGAGTTTAACAATTAAACTTAATCCACTTTCTTTCTTTTTCTTTTCTTTATTTTTCATTTTCTACAGTTATTGTATAAGTGTTTGGTAGGGACTAGTAAAGGCAAGTATAGGTGTCATGAATTTCCATTTCGTCACCTTTATTCTATCACTTTCGCCTTAAAAACTCTTGTTAATGTATGTAAATAACATTAATTTCTACGAATTGCATTCACTATTTATTTCATTCATTATGTAAATAATACTAATTTTAAGATCAAAATTACAGAATAAAGAAAAGACAAGAAAAATAATAAAATACCAACGGTATTTTATGACCCTAAACCCCGAGACCAAATCAAGAATTGAATTGGTTGATAAGAAATAAAGTAGGGAGATAAGGGTCCAATACAATAAAAAACCCAATTCTTTATTCATTCAATAAAGTATTCATCAAATAAATACACTCTACACACGAAAGTTGTAGATAATAATATATAGAAAAATACAAAATTGAGTCTGTACAAAAAAATACATAGTGTACTTTTTATACTCTAAATAAGATGCCAAAACCCAAACTTCATTGACCTATATATCTCGAATAAAAACTCAAAATATATAAAAATCACTTTAATTGTATATAACTTTTAATACATGATTTAGTGAAGGTGGTTTCATATTTTTTGGAGTTTAGGTGTGAAAGTCAAGTTTTGGACCCCTATTGTACAAATTCTCGATTAAAATAATCACTTTATTTATCCTTTATTTTTTATGATTTTTTATTTTTATAATTTTGTAAAAATTATTTATAGTATATGTATAAATTAAATCTAGAATAAAACCCTTAAGAAAACATAAAATTCAAATAAAGTACAAAATGCATAGATGAAACCCTTGTACTTATACCTATATAATTTATATCCCTATTTATTTATGTAAACAAAAAATATCATAAAAACATAATAAAAATATTTTTATACACCTAAAAAATTATAAATATATAAAATAAGAGAATAAAATAAAATATACAAAATAAAAATGAAATAGCCAATACATAGATGAATATATCTATAAATATACCCCTTAGAATTTACTTATAATAAATAAAATCAAATAAATAAATAAAAATCATAATAAAATACTACATAAAATAATAAATATTTTTATTATTTAATCGAAATCAATAAAATCATTTACTATTTTAATTAATTATTTTGAATAAAAAGGACCTACTTTGTCCTGTAGTGATCTACGTGGACCAATAGGATTCCAGAGATCGTTAATCCCCGGCCAACTCCACATCTTTCTTCTAATTTTTGTCAGAAGTCTTGAGAATCCTGCTTTCTCCAAATATTCTGAACCGGCATGTTGCTCCCACATGTTGAGATAGTCGTCGTTATCCCCAAACATTCCCGCGACAAACAAACAATTTTTTTCTTCTCAAGATGCAAAATTAAGTAAAAGAAAATAATGAGGCAAGAGAAATGATTGCTGCTTGTTTACATGTATATCGGACATGATCGAACTCAGGGAGGCTACAATTTCCTTGGGTTATTCAAGTAATTGATGAAAAACAATTAAGAGAAAAGTAGGAATCTCAAAGTAAAACTATCCTTCGTTTTTGTGATTTTTTTCTCTTTTTAATTTTTTTATTTTTTAATTTCTATTTTTTATTTTCTGATTTTAAAATTTGTAGTGATTTTAATTTTTGCAAATTATTTAATTTCAAATAAAGAGCAATACGTACAAGACAAGAACTACGCACACCAAACTCTTTTTGTATTTTTCAATTATATCAAAAATGACCAGAAAAATCAGAGAAAATATTTTTGTGTTTTAAAGTTTTTGAAATATTTTTAAGATTTTTTTAAAATTTTCAGATGTTTTTGTAATTTTTAAAAATCAAATAGTGGAAAAAATGATGAATAGTGCACAACCTAGAGTAATTTGCAACTTAAAAATATTTTAAGTGCCTACAACTTGGCAATTACTTTTATGATGATATATATGCAAATATCGACAAACAGGAACTCAAATAGAGATTTTTGGGTTTTGTATAATTTTTTTATGATTTTTATAGTATTTGTAGATTTTTTCATTTTTTGGGGTTTTAAAAGAAATTAATGCGTGAAAGTTGGATAGAAATGAAAAGATAATGAAATAAAACTACTCTAATTATTTTAGTTTTTTTGGAGAAATATTCAAAATTCTATGAATTTTGCATTTCTAGAAGAGAACATGACATTTTTTTATTTTTTAATAATAAGAAATGATGACAAAATACGATAAAAATTTAATCTAGAAAGATAAGCACGCCAGAAACATAGCATCATTTTTGGGAATTTTATTGACCAAAGAAAACATTTATTTCACTAAAAAACACATGCAAAGATAAGGTCTGGAAATGAAGAATTAGAATACGGTTATTCAATGTTTACTCATCAAATAAAAAATGGAAATAAAATAGAGGGATACATTTGCAATTTACCCAACAAAAGCGTGCTAAGCACGTGATTGAGTCTCTGATGGTCTTCTTGGCAATATGTAGAACGTCCAGGGGTAGAATAACTTTTTTTCCAAAAATGTTTTAATTTTAAAAAGAACCTTAGTGTTCCTTCGTCCTTCAATCTCAAAGCCAAAGGGGGCGCCGCCCCCTTTTCCTTCCTTTCCCCACCCCAGGCGCACGACGTGGCTGCGATGGAACGGGAATCGGGGGTGGTGGTGGCACGGGATGGAGGTCTTCGATGGAGGTTCGGTGCGATCTGCGGTTGTTGGTGGCCGCACACTGGTCAGCAAGGCGGGGCATGGGCACTTTTCCAGCGGCGGTGTTGGTGGAGGGCTGGAGGTCTTCGACGGAGGTGCAGTACGATCTGTGGTTATCGCGATCGTGTAGGTGGCACCGCTCAAGCACAGCTGTGAGGTTGCGGCAAAGTCCAGACGGCCAAGCAGCGACGCGGCCTAAGCGTGGTTGGGCGGCGGCAGTGTTGTCTCCGTTTTTTTTGTTTTTTATTTTCAATTGTAAATAGTAACAATAATCAGGATTTTTTTTTTCTTATTTTAAATCTGAAATACAGAAATTAAAAATAAAAAATAAAAAAATTACTTTTTATTTTTAAATTTTTAAATTTATTTTTTTAGATAATCCTGCAAAACAAATGTTAGAGAGAAAGAAAACAAATTTTTATTTTTTTGTTCTTTTTATTTATAGAAAAATTATGATGTAAGCATGATTACTCGATCCCAAAAATCAAAACAAAAGATATGGATGAGTGAGGTTCCGAGGAAAATGGTGGATGGAACCGGATCTATGATCACCGTGCGTGGTTAGAGGTGAGAGATCGTGCGAGGTAGAAACGAATGCGTAGAGATGGAAAAAGTGAGATGAAATATCATATCGTTGGCAACTAAAATTGTGATGGTTTTTCTTTTTAAATATAGAAAAAATGATAATGAAGAACAAATCCGAGAAAATAAAACTACGATTAATCTAGGATAAAGCAAGAGAAAATGGATCTCACCTTAGGAGAGGAAAAGAACTTGGACGCGCTGTCACCGGACGGCTCGGAGGCTAGGCACCCTTCTACGACAAGAAGAATCTCAGAGATCGGGCTCCTCTCACCAAAGATTGATCGAGTTGAAAAGATGGAGAAGGAGCCTTATTGATAGATAGAATGGGATTGACAATTGAATTTTTTTTAAATTTTGGATGAAGATAAGAGATAAGAGAGGATAACAATTGAAATGAGATAAAGTAGAAAGATAAATATTTACAAATATTAATTATTTTTTGTATTTTTATCACTTTATTTATTGGAAAAATAAATGTACAAATATGACATTATGTACATGGGTAAATAAGCAAATTAGTTTTTTGAATTTTTATTTTCAATAATTAGTAAAAATATTTATTAATACTAACAAATATTTACAAATATAATATGCACAAATAAATGATAAAATTGCAAAAACCACCCTAGAAAATTGACTTTTCAACCGTAACTCCAAAATTATGAAATCACAGCCATTTTAAAGATAATTTAGTTTAGAATACAACGGAAGTGAGTTTGGTTCATTATGAGTTCATATGGAGCCAAAATTAATCTTTCAATTATCGCTTAATGGTTTTTTCTAGATGTATTTACTTTTATTCTATACATGATTTCATTGTGCAATTATTTTTACTCTTTAGCCAACATTTTTATTTAGAAATTTTATTATGAAAATTATTTTATTTATGGTTAATTTATATACAAATAAAATAGTGTTAGTTTTATACAGATTTACACAATAAGTGAGAAGAATTTACAAAACACACATTTTTTTGGATTTTCTGATTAGGGACCCTATCTCCCCCTACTTTATTTCTAGTCGATCAGGTCAAGTCTTGACCTTTTCTCGGGGTTCGGGTTTGCATGTATCTATTACATATATACAGTCTTCTTTTCTTTTCTTTTCTTTATTTTCCTTTATTTATTTATTTATTTATTTTAGGTTAAAATAATATACAAATATACAATATTTACACATAGATGCAAGTTAGTAAGAATATGAAGTTAGTATTATGTACATGTGTTTTATAACGGATTTTAAGCTAAAATTAATGAATAAAGATGATGAATCACAAATTCATCATCCCCCAATGCTTTACCTTTTCTAGGCCCTTAGCAAACACTTATTTGAAAGAATAAGTGAATAGAAGAAAAAAGGAAGGGAAAATAAAGAAGAACAATATTGAGTATTAAACTTTTTTTCATAAAATTGTAGTTTTGAACCCTGTCAGGCCTTTGGATTATTAGTGTGTCGGAACCTTCATCGGAGATGGATTTAAAACCTAACATCCTCTAAGTTCCATAAGACTCCTATTCAGGTCACCTCAACAGTCAGGTCAGAACAAGTCTACATAAACAAATTGTTGTAACTACGAATCTTTACTTGTACGGTGTAAGTGAGATATAGCTCTCCATCTCAAAAGTAGCAAATAAACAACCTCCCTCAATAAGGTAACTCTAGTTCCTCGGTCTTGCAATGCTTTGCTTGAGGAGCGGAGATATTCCCTTCTAAGTTCAAGTACAACCAGCTCAAGAAGAGGGGATAGAGAAAAGAATAGATGGTAACCATTGTAGTTATCTATCCTTGGATGCATGACTAGAGTAGCCAAGTCATCCACTGCAAGCTTACAAAAAATTGTCTTTGAATCTCTTATTGTATTTTTTATCCTTGTATATACACTCCGATAGGCATTTTAATTTTCAATCAAGCATGTCCACTTTTGGAGATTTTGCATTTTTCCATACTCTTTTTTTTAGTATACAAAGATGCAACATGCACATAAGGAGTTTTTCTTCTTGAGCCAGTAGACTATCCCTCTTTTGAAGCATTATTGCAACCCCACGGCATCCTGTCTTTAGACCTCAACATCGCTAGACCTGGTTGAGATGTACTTCCTTCCCTAGAGGAAGACGAGAGGTTACGCTTAGATGTACTACCCTTGTATGCAACCCCAAGCCAAAAGATTCTGCCTCCTCACTACCTCATCCATGAAGAGATACGTGTAGAGTGCTTTGTCCATAATAAGCCACAGTCTTAAACAATAATGTTTGTGTTGTTAAATATTCTACTTAGACTACTCAAGATGACATGTGAGCATAGTCTTATGAACTCAAAGATTTATGTCACTAGTACCTGAAAAGTCTTAACTCCATTTCATATAAGGTTCCTCTGAAATTAAGTGGGTTAAGGTCCAACTAAGCTCCATTCTTCAATTTTATATCAGACTTAGTTTAAATATCAATACTATCCTAAAAAATTCACATGCACATGTAAGCAAATATGAACAATGCAAAGAAATCAATTTTTTAAAAAATGATGCACATGTGAAAAGAACAATTTTTTTGAAACAACTTTCTAATTTCGAACTTTTTATGCATTTTTGGAGAAAAATGCAAAAGTAAAAGAAAGTTTTTTTATTATGCAAAGGTTTTTTTCAATTATGCAAGTTTTTAATAATAATTATTATTATTTTAAGGACAAAGGTTAGTAGAATATATACAAGTATATACAAGATGTATTTTTTATTTTTTTTATTTTATTTTTTGTTTTTTATACAAATGGATTTTACAGAACTATATACATATCCCCTAAAATAATTATCTTCAAAAGTACGAGTTATGTCTAAAGTATATATACAATATATACGACACCCCCTATACTTAGCTCAAACTATGCCTCATAGTGATCAGAGAGAGAGACAAAGGAAGGCATATCTCGTGCTAGGTATAGAAAATTGAAAAGTCTCCTACGATACAATGACTTAAAGAAGAGATAAAAAGAAGAGAAGTCGGTGATCCCCCCATACTTAGGAACAAGTAATCCTAAGTATAGTAGAGTGGACAAAAGGGAAAACCGTTGAAAAGAATGTACAGACTCAATAGAAAAATACAAAAAACACGATATGTACACCATCACCCCCTTATACTTAGGGTAGAGTATCCCTAAGTATATGCAACAACAAGATTGATGAACAATACGAATATGAAACCCACAAAGCCTTCACCCTCCTATACTTAGGATAATGAACATCCTAAGTATAGCATATATACACACAGAAAATGGGTGAATGATAAGATGGGAGAAGAAAGAGAGAAATGAAGGGATATACAAGAGGTAGTCAGCTCTTGTTTCAGATGCAGAGGATGGAATCAAAAGATTATCATCTGATACCAAAGATATAGAATCCACAACGGACATGAATGTATCATGATCCAGATATGGCTTCAGCAATTGTCCGTTAACAACAAATGGTTGTGCGTCAGATGACAATCCAAATATGACAATACTTTCGTTGTCACGCACAACTCTTGCAATGAAAGGTTCTGACCATTTGCTTTTCAATTTCCCTGGAAACAGCTTCAACTTAGCATCAAATAACCAAACTTTCTGATCGTGAGAGAAAGTCTTCCTTCGAATGTGTTTATCATACCAACGCTTGACTTTCTCCTTATACATGAGCGAGTTATCATATGCAAAGTCTCGGAATTCCAATAATTTATTCAGATATAACTTCCTGTTCTTTCTTGACTTCTAATAATCAATATTGCATACACGGAGTGCCCATAAAGATTTGTGAATTAATTCCACTAGCAGGTGGCAAGGCTTTCCATACACCAATCTGTAGGGAGACATACCTAAAGGAGACTTGGACATTGTCCGATAAGCCCATAGAAACGAGTCAAGTATCTGGGACCAGTTCTTCCTATCTGGATGTAGAAGCTTTTGCAATATTTTCTTTATATCCGTATTTGAAATTTCTGCGAAGCCATTAGTTTGAGGGCGGTAAGGAGACGCAACTCTGTTCTCAACGGCGTATTCCTTCATAAGAGTCGTTACTTCTCTATTAATGAAATGCCTTTCCTTATCTGAAATCAGTATTTTAGGAATCTTGAACCGTGCAATAATGTGGTCCTTGATAAAGGAACACATTGTACTACTATCTGCGACTCGGGTGGGGATAGCCTGCACCCATTGACTAACATAATCCACGGCGAGCAGGATGTACTGAAATCCCTGATTGACAAGAAATGGGCCCATGAAGTCTATCCCCCAAGCATCAAAAATATCAGAAATATCTATGTATCTTAGGGGCATGGTTTCTTTGGAACCAATGGTCCCTCCCATTTTCTGACAGTCGGTACAACCTCGAACATACTCTGTAGCATCCTTAAACAATGTGGGCCACCATAGGCCACTCTGTAAAATCTTTGTTGTCGTACGTTTCCCCGAATGATGCCCAATAGATTCTAATTTTTGACAATGCTCAAGTATACTGGTGTGTTCCTCTCGAGGAAGAAACCTTCTCCAGATACAATCCACACCCTCATGAAATAGGTACGGATCCTCCCACTGGTAATAATGAATCTCTGACATAAATATGTCTACCTTGTACTTCGGCCAATCTTGTAAAACTTACTTGGAGATAAGATAGTTCACAATATCGGCATACCATGGGAGTGGCATAGACAAAATGGACTCATCTGGAAAGGTTTCGAAAATAGGGATTATGTTCTGCTCAGAGGTCTCCGCATCCGTGATACGATAAAGGTGATCTGCCACAATATTTTTCACTCAAGGTTTATCTCGAATCTCTAAATCAAATTCTTGGAGAAGAAGGATCCATCTGATAAGGCGTGGTTTGGCATCCTTCTTTGTCTACAAGTATCGTATGACAATGTGATCCGTGTATACAATAACATAGGAACCGTTGAGGTAAGATCTGAACTTCTCTAGCCCAAACACAACTACTAACATCTCTTTCTCTGTAATTGTATAATTTCTTTGTGATTCATCTAGAGTCTTGCTAGCATACTGTATAGCAATTGGTATCCCATCCCTTCTCTGTCCTAAAATAGCTCCAATCGTGAAATCTGAGGCATCCATCATGATCTCAAAAGGAAGAGACCAATCGGGTGGCTGTAAGACAGGAGCACTAGTAACCATCTCTTTCATCTTATTGAGTGCAAGGAGGACTTTCTCATCGACAAGAAAATTAGTCTCTTTACACAGAAGCCCAGTCAAAGATCTGGTGATTTTGTTGAAGTCCTTTACGAATCGCCTATAGAACCTACCTGTCCAAAAAAGTGACCTCAACTACTTAAAATTCTGTAGTGGCTCTGACTTGGAAATCACATCAACCTTAGCTGGGTCAACCTCCATACCATGTTTGGATATGACTTGGCCTAATACCATCCCATTAGTCACCACAAGTGACTCTTCTTCCATGAGAGCACTAGGTTTACCTCACAACAACGTTGAAGAACTCGGTCTAAATGAGTAAGACATGTGTCAAAACTATCCCCATAGATCGAGAAATCGTCCATGAAGACCTCAAGGAAACTACCCACCATGTAGGCAAAAATGACCAACATACACCTTTGGAATGTAGAGGGAGTGTTACACAATCCAAAGGGCATCCGTTTAAAGGCGTAGGTGCCAAACGAACAAGTGAAAGTAGTTTTATCCCATCCTCAAGAGCGATAGTAACTTGGTTGTATCCCGAGTACCCATCCAAGAAGCAAAAGAACTCTTTCCCTGCCAACCTCTCAATAATATGATCAATAAAGGGCAGTGAAAACTAATCTTTCTTGGTATCTGAGTTCAGGTGTCAGTAATCTACACAAACATGCCATGAAGTAGGTACCCGGGTCAGAATCTCCTCACCATGATCATTCTTTACGATAGTTTTCCCAGATTTCTTCAGGACCACATGTAAAGGGCTGACCCACTTGGAATCCGAAATGGGATATATAAAGCCAACATCACACCATTTTCTAATCTCCTTCATGACAACCTCCCTTAGATTTGGATTTAGACAGTGCTAACATCACGGGAGGGTTTACAATCATCCTCTAGGTAGATATGATGCAGGCACAAAGCTGGATTGATCCTACAGAGATCCGACATATTCCAACCTATGGCCTTGCGGTTTCTCTCAAGAACCTCTAGTACGCCAGATTCTTGTTCATCGATCAACTATGAGCTGAGGATGATAGAAAAAGTTTGGCGGTCCCACGAGGAAGGCATATTTCAATGTTGATGGAAAAACCTTGAGCTCAGGTGGGGGCTAAATCGGCTATACAATAACCTATGCTTCTGCACTGGTAGATGGCATATGATTTGTACTTTGTGGACTGTCCACCTTGGCTACTAAGAGCTCAACAAGTAAAATCTATGATATATCTGCAATGATCTCTGCACAGAAAGGAGGGGCTCATCATGGTTTTAAACACTCTTATCAATTAATGGTAATATATCTTGATAATAATCTCAGAAAGATGTCTCTCATCTGTGCATAATTCAGGAAATTCAATGCATGGATTAGATATCTATAATTCAGAATTCTGACAATGAGGCCTATCATTAGTAATCTCAGAAAAGTGTATCAAAGGAATATCATAAGGTGCCTCTAAAAACTCAGATTGATCCTCAAACTGTCCATCAACAACTGGTCGATTGGACCACCAAGGGAACTCATGTCGAATATGCTTTCCATGGAGTCCTTTTGGGAAAGGAACTTCTGGGTATCGATAAAATCAGTGAAAATATTCGTCTCTTTGAATTCAGCAAGAAAATTATAGGCATCTAGCTCTTATATATCTTTCTCTGTCTCATCTGCTGCAGGTGGCGGTGATGGTCTAGGATCAGAGATCATCTTAACTTTCACCTTATCACTGCGAGAGTGAAAGATGATCTCTCCAATACCATAACCAACTGCTACTTCGGATGTTCGGAGGAATGGTCGACCTAGTATGATTGAGGTATGGAGTAACGGTGCAGGTGTGTTCATATCCATGACAACAAAATCAACAGGGAATTTCATTCACTGCACTGTTCCAATAACATCCTCTAAAATACCTCTCGGTCTCTTAATCTATCTATTAACAAACTGAAGGATCATCCTGGTTGTTTTAAGAAGCCCTAATCGAAATTCAGTTAGTAAAGAGGAAGGCATGAAATTTATGGAGGAACCGCTATCGAGAAGAGTATGATCAAATTCTTAATCAAAGATATGGCAATGCATGTGAGGTGCTCCCTTGTCTTTCTTTTTAGGCGGGAGGTTACTGATGGCATGAACTGTGAGCATGTTCATGTCGTGCTTCTCTATTTCCTTTCATCTGTTCTTCCTTGGTTAACGCTTTTGTGGACATGCCTCTTTCATTCCCTTATTTACTGTAGGCATGTATTCCATGGACTTAAGGAGTGACATCTTTAGAAAGATATTCTGTAAGATCTCAACTACTCCATGATTAGATAAGGATGTTTTTATTTTTGGATTTTTTGGATTTGAGAGCAGAAGGAAATGGCACTGAATCAGAAGAAACATGCAGACATTCATTTATTCAAAAAAAATCTTCATGTAGAAAAGGACAACCAGAATCAAATTGTACAATTTTGTCCAAATCAGAGGAAAAACAGAAACTAAAATAGAAGGGGATGTTGCTGCTAGTGAAGAGGAACAATCTGCGACTGGTATATTCTCCCTTGGTGATGGTGATTTACATCTTCCTGGTGAAGGTGGTGGTGAAGGCGGTGAAACTCCAATCTTGGGTACTGCTACACTAGTCCTTTCGACTACAGGTGATGGAGATGATGTAAAAGATGATGCTCTCTCACTGGCTCGATCTCCCAACCCCAACTGGTGTGTAGGTGGCTGCAAACTCCTACTGCTCCTAAGATGAATGGTGTCAGATAAACATGTAAAATCAAGGGACATACCTGTCTCGAGGGTGGGTGGGCTATTGGCTACCTGCTCCTTGCATCTGAAGTTGTTGGGTTGGGCTTTGACTATGCTGGAATCAGTGTCTTGATGGTCAGGTCATCGATCTGCTGAGTCAGTTCATTCATGTTCTTTATGAGCACTGTAAGCGGGTCTAGTGCTGGGTTAACTAAAGGGTCCTTAGGTAGCTCATTGACTGGTTGTCGCTAAGACTGATAGTATGGAGGCTATTGGTAACCATACGGATTATAATAATGAGGAGGGGGAGGATATTGTCCATAATATGCAGTATGTTGCTGGTTAAGCTGAGGAAAATACATTGACTGTTGTTGTGACTGGCCTTGTCTCCAATTTCGGAACTGTGGTGGAGACTGAAAGTGAGGATGGAATTGCTGGTGCTGGTACTGCTGATGCTGCCTCCCTGAAGCTGGTGGGCAGGTCTCTGACCCTGCTGTGAATCCAATTGGCCTTGCCCTAATGGACGGGGCTAGTTTCGCTCACAGTCGAACTAGATACCATTCACCTCCTGAATGATAGGTGGAGGTGGAGATTGTTGCTCAGGAATGTAGGCTACTTCCTGCTGGTATGGAACTATCTGATGTGCATGCTATTGAGCTCGATCAGGTGTCTGCACGTAGCAGACATGCATAACTGTGGATGGTCCTTTGCTAATCTGCTGGGTGGAAGAAGTCTACTCCCTAGTAGAGGTATCGGCTGCTACACTCGTACTGTGGACTGCATTGATCATACTAACAAGAAGCTCCAGGTGCTTTATTATCTCATCCAGCTTATCCAGGTTCTTCGTCCTCTGCTCGATCACATGAAGCTTCTCAATCTCCTTTGATCGTTTCTCAATAATGTCTACTCTGGATAGGTGATTTCCAATAATGGTTAGATCAAAACTGTCTACCCTATCCACTTCATGTGATGTCTTCACATTGACATCCTTGTGGAGTACTGTAGGGCGGTTATCGAGTGCTTCTGAAAAGAACGTGAAGAATAAAGAGTTGTTGAACTCTCCGCCATCTCCTAAAAAAATTTGATACATGACATCCTTGTCCTTGTTGAAGTGGCTCCCCCCACAAGCGGTAACTACCAGCTTCTGATTCTCTATGCTTAATCCCCCAAAGAAATTTTTTACAAGGATGGTCTTTGGAATATCATGATGGGGAATTTTCTCCGTCAGATCTTTGAATCTTTCACACACCTCGTGAATAGGCTCTTAGGGCATCGGGGAGAAACTAACAATCAAGGATCACATTTTCGAGGCATCCAAGTGGATAATATTTGTTCAGAAATGCGGACCTCAACTCTTCCCAAGAAGTGACAACCTTCCCAAGTGATTTAACCAATACTAAGCTTTTCCTGCCAGACTAAATGGAAAGGCGGTCATCTGCACTACCTCTAATGGGACATTTGGGTAGTGTACTATTCCAGAAATGCGATCAAACTAATGGAGGTGTATATAAGGTTCTTCATTAATATTTTCAATGAATATTGGGAGAAGAGGTAAAATAGTAGGCTTAAGCTCAAAATTCCCTTGAACCGCAGGGATTTGTATCCAAGAATTTGTCTGTCCTACCCTTGGATTATAAGCACCCTTTAATGTAGGCTTAGCCCCAGGTTCTATGTGAGGTTCTTCTCCTCCATTCCCACCTCCAAGGTTTCTGTTTTCCCCGTCTCTCATATCTTCTCTTTCTTATCTCATCTCGAGAATCATATCTCTCAGTGTGGCCTGAAAATTAGCATGCTCTGTTAACTGGGCTTGAATTGATTGAATGGATGCTAACATGGTACTGTTGATCTCGCTCTGCTCTGACATGGCTCCCTTTCCCTTTGGTGGCATTAAGTGTCTGGAGTCTGATCTGAAAATGTACATGCCACTCGATTAGTGCTTAGAATTGATGTAGTCTCAGATATTAATTCAAGATTAAAGCTAATCTCAAACAGTGGATTCATAGATGTTGTGAGTTGTGAAGTGGGGAAAAGAGGAATATTTGTTAAGTGAGTCTCCCTGAATAGAAGGTGAACGGCTCGGAGCGTAGAATGAGTCCGCAAAGTCCTAATGAGAAATACTCTGGTCCGACATCTTCAAATCAATAGGCAAGATGCGAGAACATGAAGTTCAATGCAAGAGTGAAAGTGAATGGAGGTGTAAATTATACAGAATGATATTTATCACTAGCAAGCAAACACAATACAAACCCCCAATTTACCAACTCAACTCAATATGAAGATCGTGAAGGTTCAGTCAATTATCTTGTCAATTTTAGAGTTTGGTGAGCAGTTAAAGCGAGCTGTTAACGACCCAATGCTCTCAAAATACTGGCCTAATCTCAAAGTTAGATCTTTCCCAGCTAGTATGAATTGCGGACCGTTTATCGGCTACCCGATCAATTCAATCTGTTAAGGACGTCGCGGGTCGCTTTATCGGCTACTGGAAAGATCCTCACTGGAGAATACCAACCCAAGATAGTAGTCTAAAAAGAGTTTGGGCGTGGTTCTATCCCAGTGTGCAGGTCACTCTCTCACTACATACAAACCAAACAATGTGGGGGTTACTCTCCCCAAAACAATGATTTTTCCTTGTGTTTTATTTAGGGTCGAGTTTTCTTTAGCAGTCCGGTATTTTAGGCAGTTATCACTTGGTTAAAATATTTTCAACGAATCACGTACCCAGTGTCCAATTTCCTTTTTTATCTCATGTGAGTGAAAATGAGAAAGGAGATCGGGAATGCTAATGCACGATTAAAAACAATGATGCATGTAGAGGTTAGAGATGTGTACCTTGTCTCCAGCTCTCTACATGCAAAATGATCCGCGTAGAATTTAAATAAAAAAACAAACTATCCTATATGATGCAAGTGAACCGTCCTAGATGATAACTTCTATTAACGGGAAAGAACAAGTTAATTTGACTAAAGTCCAAATTACACTCTACTCTATAGGCACATAAATTCTTATTTAGGGTCTTTAGACCTAATAAATTGTCTGGCTCAAGTAAATTAATTAAAGCAATAAATAGGCAGCTCACGAAATCTGCGTGAAACAAAGAAAATAAAGGCGTTGAAAACAAATCCAGAGAGGTCCCCTATGTGCACTGACACTTGGTGAAACAGACCCCACAACAAATAAATGTCCTTTTTATAAGTGTTCAAATGCTAAATAAATGGGAAAACTTTCTATGCTCCAAAGGATGATCTCTCTCAAAATCTTCTTCTTCCTCCTGATGCGCTCTCCTGCGGCTTCAAGATGAATCAAACCGCCTCTGCTTCGCTTGGGTGCTCCGGCTCTCCTAGGATTGCCTCCTTCTCTCCACGGACCCTTGCAAGAAAAATAAAAGAGAGAATGTGTAAGAAACACAATTATGAAATGCATGCCTTGGATATAAACAATGGAGTGAATGGCAAAATGTAAATAGATATTTACAACCAAGAATAGCAGGGCAAAAGAGAAACCTAACTACCCTCGATGTGCCTCCCCAGCAACGACGCATTTTATTGAGTGAGATCCATCAGGGATTGGTTTATTATGATGTGAGAGTCGTCGTTATCCCCAAACAATCCCACAAACAAACATTTTTTTCTTATCAAGCTGCAAAATTAACTAAAAGTAAATAATGAATCAAGAGAAATGTTATCTACTTATTTACCTGTATAGAGGACATGATCAAACTCAAGGAGGCTACAATTCTCGAGGGTTATTCAAGTAATCGATGAAAATCAATTAAGGGAAAAGTAGGAATCTCAAAGGCATCCTTATTTTTTGTGGATTTTCTCTTTTTATTTTTAAATTTTTTTATTTCAATTTTTTTATTTTCGGATTTTCAAAACTTAGTTATTTTAATTTTTGCAAATTTTTTTAAATTTCAAGAAAGAACAATATGTACAAGACAAGAACTACGTACACCAAACTCTTTTTGTATTTTTCAATTATATCAAAAATTATCAGAAAAAACTAGAGAAAATATTTTTGTGTTTTAAAGTTTTTGAAATGTTTTTGGGATTTTTTAGAATTTTTAGATATTTTTGCTAATTTTTAAAAAATCAAATAGTGGCAAAAATGATGAATAGTGCACAGCCTGGAGTAATTTGCAACTTAAAAATATTTTAAGTGCCCAAAACTCTTGGTAATTATTTTTATGATGAAACATATACAAATATCTACAAGTAGGAACTAAATCACAATTTTGTATTTTTCTAGATTTTTTTATGATTTTTATGAAATTTGTAGTATTTTTCATTTTTTGGGTTTTGAAAGTAATTAATGTGTGAAATTTGGACAGAAATTAAAAGATGATGGAATAAAACTACTCTAATTTTATAGAATTTTGGAGCAATATTCAAATTTTTATGAATTTGTGAATTTCAGGAGAAAGCGACATTGTTTTTTATTTTTTAATAATAAGAAATGATGACAAAATACGATGAAAAAGTTATGTTAGAAAGATAAGCACATCAGAAACATAACATAATTTTTGGGAATTTTATTGACTGAAGACAACATTTATTTCACTGGAATACACATGCAAAGATATGTTCTGTAAAAGAAGGATTAGATTGAGTTTATTCAATGTTTGCTCATCAAATAAATAATATAAATAAAACAGAAGGATACGTTTGCAATTTACCCTACAAAAGCGTGCCAAGCACATGATTGAGTCTCTGATGATCTGCTTGGCTATATGTAGAACATTCAAAAGTAGAATTGTAATTATTTCCAAAAATGTTTAAATTTTAAAATGAACCTTCCTTCGTCCTCCAATCTCAAAGACAAAGGGGGCGACACCCCCTTTTCCTTCCTCTCCCCACCCTAGGCACACGACGTGGCTGCGGCAGAATGGGCGTCGGCAGTGGAGTTGGCGTGTGCTTGCGGTGGGCTGGAGGTCTTGGACGAAGGTGTAGTGCTATCTGCGGTTATCAGTGGCCGTGCATTGGTCGGCGAGGCAGGGCGCGGGAACTGCTCCGGCAGTGGTGTTTGGTGAGGGTTGGAGGTCTTCGACGAAGGTACGGTGTGATATGCGAATGTCGACAGCCTTGCAGGTGGTGCCGCTCAAGCACAGTGGTGGATGACGGTTGCGGTGAAGTCTAGGAAGCCAAGCAGTGGCGCGTCCTAAGTGTGGTTGGACGGCGACAGTGTTTTTATATCCGAAATATAGAAATTAAAAATTAAAAATAAAAAATGTTTATATTTTTATTTATTTTTAGATGATCCAACAAAACAAATGATAGAGAGAAAGAAAACATTTTTTATTCTTTTATTATTTTTTTATAGACAAATTAGGATGCAAGCATGATGACTCGATCCCAAAAATCAAAATGAAAGATATGGATGAGTGTGGTTACGAGGAAAATGGCAGATGGAACCGGATCTCTGATCACTATGCGTGGTCGGAGGTGAGAGATCATGCGACGTAGAAATGAACACGTAGTGGTCGAGAAAGTGAGATGAAATATCGATCATTGGCGAATCAAATCGTGATGTTTTTTCTTTGTCTAAAAAAATGACAACGAAGAACAAATGCTACAAAATAAAACTACGATTAATCTAGGATAAAACAAGAGAAAAAGGATCTCACCTAAGGAGCGCAAAAGACCTTGATCACCTCGACGAAGGCCGACGCGTTGTCACCGGACAGCTCGAGGCTAGGCACCCTTCTACGACAAGAAGACTCTCGGAGATCGGGCTCCTCTCACAAAGATTGATTGAGTTGAAAAGATGGATAAGGAGCCTTATTGATAGATAGAATGGGATTGACAATTGAATTTTTGAATTTTTGGATTAATTTAAGAGATGAAAGAAAAGCATTTGAAATGAGATAAAGTAGAAAGATAAATATTTACAAAAAATTAACTAATTTTTGTATTTTCATCGCTTAATTTATTGGAAAATTAATTGTTAATTTTTTATTTTTTTGTGATAGTTAGTTGAGAAAATTAACTATATAGATATGTTATATACAAATATGACATTATCTACATGGGTAAATAAGCAAATTAGTTTTTTTATTTTTTCAATAATTAGTAAAAATATTTACAAATATTTACAAATACAATATGTACAAATAAGTGATAAAATTGCACAAACCACTCCAGAAAATTGTCCATTCAACCGTAACTACAAAATTATGAAATCATAACAATTTTAAAGACAATTGAATTTAGAATACAATGGAAGTGAGTTTGGTTCAATATAAGTTCATATGGAGCTGGAATTAATCTTTCTATTATCGCTTAATGGTTTTTCTGTATGTGGTTACTTTTATTATATACATGATTTCATTGTGCAATTATTTTTATTCTTTAGCCAACATTTTTATTTATTTTATTTTGAAAATTATTTTATTTAAAGTTAACTTATATACAAATAAAATAGTGTTTGTTCTACACATATTTACACAAAAAGTGAGAAGTATTTACAAAACACACATTTTTTTTGGATTTTCTGATTAAGGACCATATCTCCCCCTACTTTGTTCCTGGTTGATCAGGTCAAGTCTTGACCTTCTCTCGGGGTTCGGGTTTTCCTTTATCTATTACGTATATACAGTTCTCTTTTCTTTTCTTTATTTTTCCTTTCTTTCATTATTTATTTATTTTAGGTTAAAATAATATAAAAATATACAATATTTACACAAAGATGCAAGTTAATGAAGATAGTATTATGTACATGTGTTTTAGAAGGGATTTTAAGCTAAAATAAATGAATAAAGATGAGGAATCGTTGATTCATCACCACCACCTCGAGCTCTTCATGAGATCAACTCCCTGATCTCCCTTGATCATGTCGTAGTTGTAGATCTCTTGTACATATCACGGATCTACCCCAAACCGCCCGTCAATAAGGGTGCATCCACATGGCTATAAATAAAAACTTCCACTTACTTGTTCCCTTTGGTCACATTCCAACTCCTAAAAGCGCTAATACTCGACCTAGTGAGCATCCTCGTGACAGGGGGAGATCCCCTGAGGTCTATTGATGGCTGAAGGACGCGAAGGTGTACTTACGACGGACGTCGTCGACCGCCCTGCTCCCTGGTCTTTGTCCAGGTATAATAGATGTCTTTTTTGCATTCTTTAGATAGTATTTTATTCCTGCTTTTTAATTACACCATTAGTTTAGTGATTAATCCATAGTATTAGTGTATAATCACCTCCTTCGTAGTTCAGCTTCGGCAAACCCCTCCACAGTGAATCGATCATTTTCCACCATGCCTATCACCCCCATTTTGCCCCCTGTCGCTTCTACTTCATCGCGAGCCCCTCTACTCACCCAGATCATGCACAGATCTAGAGATATGGCTATCTACCTCCGTCACCTCGCCGAAGTAGTTGTCGTACATCGCACCTATCATCCATCTATGCCAATAAGCCCCTAGCACCTCCCTTTTCATTATGACTAACTCCTGCAGGTTCTAGATGCCGAAGGACTCCCTTGGGAGTCAATTTTTTTGTAGAATAGTTACCTGGAGCCCCTACCCTTTCCCGAGCTTGTACAACGTCATCTGAGCTCCAACAGACCTTCTGAAGTAGCCATTAGGAGTGGAGGAGCCTTCACTCCATTTTGCCGTACGCCTTAGCGTTCCAAATAGCCAGAGCAGCTCAAGAGAGCCAATCGAAACTCACCATCTACGAATTCTTTCTCTGTTCTTCCTAAACCCTTCCTTGTCGTTCAGTCTCATCATCCGCCCTAGTTTGGATCTCCAAGGTCCGATCGAACCTGGCATGCACCATTGATCTCATACCCGAGATCTAATCAGAACCATCGATCTTGAAATGATATCTGCCATCCCGATGGCGACACGTAGCAAGTGGAATAAGCAGATTCGTCCGATGGCACGCCTTATGGGGTAAATTGTACACTTAGCCCCTCTCATATGTGTATTTACTAATTAGTTTTGTAACTAAAATATATTGTGTAAATAAAATGGTAAAATTGCATGTCAACCCATGTACATCCTTCTTATTGGACTTAGGTCCATGTCAGGTCACCTAACGTGTTGTCCCACGTGTGGTGGACAAATTGTAAGGATGCCCTTACGCCTTTTGTATTTAATTTTAGTCCAATAAAACTTAATATACGTTGTATATTTTTGGAAAATTACACATCAGTCTCGGTTGTTTATTTTATTTGTAGTAATGCCCTTACTAGTTTATGAATTTTTGTGCTTGAATTTCATCAATCAAAAAAAGCCCCCATTCTCCAAAAATTATGCGAAAATAGGGCTAGATGCATGCTAATATGTTCTTTAATACCACATTTATATTTAGCATTTCGAGCATTTTAACTATTTATTAAAATTAAATGAGCACAATTTTGTCCCTATCTAGATTATAGAATACAAAAAAATAGAAAAACATTTCTAAAAATTTCAAAAAATATATGTTATCTATTTTATCATATTTTAACTTCAGACAAAAAACCCATAAAATAGAAAAAGAAACGGACTAAAAAAATCTACAAAATCCAATAAAAAGTATAAAAATTCCACAAAAATCTTAAAAATATTCCTTTCTATTTTATAATTTTATCGATATAATTATTTATATATGAAATTGATTTGAGTAATTTTGGACCTTATTTACTATTTTTTACATTCAAATCAATCTTGGCCTATTATTAAATCCCTTATTTGAGGTATTTTTTATTTTAAAAAGGCATAAAAATTAGCAAAAATCCAAAAAAATCACAAAAACATTAGAAAATATATAGAAACCAAAAACAATTTATTGTGTGTATTTTATTTATCTTTACTAGTATTTATAATTTTATTACTCTGTATGGTATAAATAGCCACATATACTCTATTATACATTAAAAAGAAGAAAAAAAGAAATGTAAAAATCAGAAATTATAAAAAGAAAATACAAAATTATAAAACCAAAAACAAATATATATATATATATATAATCCAAAAAAACTATAGATTAAAAACCCACAAAAATATAGAATGAAAGACATGTTTGTGCATAATATGCTCGGATGAACAATAATCGTAGTCTACATGTTTGATCTCTGTGGTTCGACCACTACATACTTACTTGCTATACTATTAGTTGTAGAGAATAATAAATTTTGACTCACATCTTGTGCTATTCATTACTTAATTTATTCTTGGGTTGATTGTTGATTGACCCAAGTTCCGTGAGCGGTCACCTCATCGACGCTAATTGAGTTTGATTAGCCGACCCTTGCAAAATATGAGTCTTGAATTATACCCCTAAAGGAAATAGTAGACTTATACCCCAAAATGTCTCTCTATGTTCAAAAGCGAGCACTTGCAGCTCCCAAACCCACAAGAGTCGGATATGGAGACTTAGGGCATAGATCCATGGTTTTGGGATCTAACCTTATGGCTACGTCCTCACCCACTCATAGTATGTAGGTAAGTACCGACATACAGGGATCGGGGTCACTCTCCCACAAGACAGTGATATTCAATTTTTATCCATTTTTTAACTAATCAATAGTGTTTAGAAATTCCAATTTTATTAATTGATCACTTGCATTGAACTCCAGAACCAAGCACATCTACAAAATAGTGTTGATTTCCATTATTCGTAAGTAAGAAAACATGGTGGGAGGAGTCAAAAAAGCTGGTGCAAATCATTAAAACAATGATGCGTGCTCAAATAGAGATACATACAATTATCCTCGCAATCTCCATGCATGATGCTAAACAGAATTGAAATTTATACTATAGGCATGCACCAAAAACCAATCCTAGATAGATATCTCTCTTATAAAATGAAGAACATGCTATTTTTTGGGCTAAGTAGACTGTCTAATGAATCTTAATTATAATGAAATGTGATCCTAAAACTGTGAGATAATAAATGAACCTGGTAGCTCTAATATCTATTATGCAGTACTAGATCTATGTCAAGCATTACAAATAATGTGCCCAATGGGCCGAGTGTCCAATGTCTAGGTACAAGCTCATGTTTTCAAATGAAGATTTATGAAAACGAGCAGTTATTACAAATTATTTAGAAAAAAAGTGTTTAAAAAATAAAAAAAATCCTAATTTAAAATACTCTCCAAAATAAAAAATTTTGTGTCTTCTCAGTGGGGTCGGACCACAAAATCGTCCGCCTTTGGTCTCCTCAAGTTGTGTCGGCCTCCAAGAAAGCCGCTCTAAGTCCATTGGATCCCGCACCTAAGAAAGAAAAATAAATATTATAGAGAGATACAGAAATATATATATATATATAATAAATAAAAATATAGAGAAAAATAAACATAGAAAATATTCACAAGAAAAATCAGAAGTCAGACAACCTGAAGGTGGAATATCTAACATCTAAATTATCTAAAAATTAACTGTAAACTATATACCTCGCTAACAACGATGCCATTTTAAATATATACTCTCTACCACTATTTAATAAGGAGATTTTGTGACGTTTGTAGCATGTTAAAGAGAGAATATCAATCTAACATGACCACACAAGAAATAATAAAAAATTAATCCAATGTTATTGATTTCTTTATTTTACTTGGGCAAGTCCCAAGGTCACACTCAAGAGGTAATGTGAGATTCTAGTATTAATTTTTAAAGCAATTTAGTAGTTTTAGGTTTTAAAAGAGATTACATTATGGGTTTTAGATTTTTGGAATTTTTTATGTGTTTATAAACGTATTGCAAAGATGGATTCGCAAGCAAGCAAGCCAAGACAAGAAATTTAATACATCTATAATACCCCACCCAATGAACGAATTAATTTCATAAATATTTGATCAATAAATCTCAGGTTAATTTTTCAATCTATCTCTCATTCTTTCCACGATTTAAGAGCAAAAAAGTCGATTTTAGATAATAGATGTGCTTAAAATAATCTAATAAACTCCTCAGATATATTAATTTTAAAAAATATCTCAAAATGAATGGCTCATTAGTCTGTATGATATATAATCTAAAGATCTTCGAAATAACTCCAAGTTCATGAAAATCATATAAATAATGCTCATGATATCATTGAAACAAGATTGGGGGACAAAGGTAATAAAAATAAATAACATTTCACATAAATGACCTTCACAAGGGCTTCTATGCAATTTCCGGAATATGAAGGGAGACTCTATGCAATCCACCTAACAATAGGGGTACGTGCATGAATATTAATAGTGTAGGATGTTTTTGCAAATTTTCCAAGCACGTGATATTATTCACATGAATGATTGAACATCGTGGTAATTACTGGAGGTGCGAGGGGTATGATACCAAATAGTAGTCCAACTCACGTGTGAGATGCGCATGACTTGGGATCTTCTGATGTGTGGTCTAAAGTTTATTAGTGATGCCACATGGCTCTATCTCCTGGCATATGATGACAGAACTAATCGACAATTAATGTTTGGGATCAAATCAAGGGTGATAGGTGTGCCATGTGAGTTCTTCTGAAAAACTCGATGATATTGAGTAAGTGGTGGTGGCTGAGGGCTCCTTAGATGGTCGAGTTGAGGCTAGGGTTGTGATGGATGACAATTGTACGATGGGGGTTCTCCAGCTTATTCTTCTTTTTTTTCTATGGAGCACGTATAAACAATCGGAGTCACCGATGATCGATGCTCAAGCTTCTCTGATGGTCTAATGGCCGATAAGCTATCGTCTATGCGAACGATGGAGGCATGAGGAAGAATAGAGGCTCATACCTGCCAAGTAAGATCTGAGACTCAAGCCTAATAAGCTTGATCTTATCATTATGCACGAAGATGAGGGTGTGGTGAATAGAGCACATGTAGCGGGTGATGGAGTGGAGTGGATAACAAGAGGTTGCGTGAAGAAAGAAGTAAACGTGTAGAGGTAATGAAGGTGTTGTGTTTTGTTGATGCTTCATTGGAAAGGGTTTGACGCATATGAAGGAGATAATAATGGAACATGAAGATGTTGAAGAAGAAAAGGAAAAGATGATAGAGTAAGCATAAAGAGATATGGGAAAGGGGATTACCTGGAGGAGATTGAGTCATGCCTGATGGTTGGAGAAACATGAGTTCAAATCTGATGAATGCTTGAGAGGATCGATGATAAATAGCCTCGAGTTGATGTTGTTCCCTATCTGTGACGAGCATCAATAAGGTCCCAAGAGGTGGATCCTTGGATCACTTTAGAGGAGGTATTCGTCGAAGATGTTACACTGTGGTCATCGACCATAACTTTCTAACTCTCTCCTTCTCTCAGATTAGGATAATTGGTGGATTCATCTGGGCATGAGTGGACAAATGAGATGATGACACGTGTGTCATTGAGTTTAACCAAAGCATGAAATGAAAAGGAAAAAAATAAAAATGAATGGACCCTAATACAAAAATGACCAAAAAAGGAAATTTAGATCTAAATGCAACCTACATTGTTCATAAAGAACTCAATTGAAGAAAGTAAATAAAAATCTATTTACTATGCATCATGGAAAAACAAAATATTTTAGAAAACTTTTTGCCAAAATAATGTCAGTTCATTGTATGAATTAGAAAATACAGTACAATAATTTGTCCATTCAGAAATTATAAATTCTGAGGAAATAATTTCTAAAATAATTTTTGATATTCAAAATGAATAATGGAGATGGATTAGGGTTTACCTTTAAAGAATGAGTTTCTAAAATAAGAGACCTCTCGAATGAAGTCCGATCTGCAGATACTCTCTCATAGGCACAGAGATGAATCGCATTGCTTCCCATGAACCCGGATGTCAACCAGTGTAACAAGAAGAGACATGTAAGAGTTTAAAATGCTCAAGACACTTCAATATCTCAAGGGGCATGAAACTCTAAGGACTATTGATCTCCAAAATTGTATTGCAAAAGAGAGATCCTTGCTTTCCTTTTATACTTACACCACATGTCCAACATGTGCGTTGTTCTCCCTTGGATTTTAAATCAAGGGCTTAGATCAAGTCATAATTCAATAAGGATTATACACTTTTTATATCCAATTAATATTAACTAATGAATATTAAATAATCAATAACTTAACTTAACTAAAATTACTTAAGGTTGTTGCTTTTTTATCTATTTATTAACTAACTTGATAATCTCATTATCAAAATTGAAGAACTTATGGAATTAATCCTCACATCTTATGAATCATATTCATGAGAACGAACTTAATTGTAAATTCAATTTACATCTCAAAAATTAATATGAATCAAATTCCTGTAATTTCATACCTTGGAAATATTATGTAAATCATATTTACATAACTATTTATATGAATCATATCCATATAAATATTAATTATTGTGAATCAATATTTACATTAGTTAATGAGATAATTTGTGAATTTTGTTAACAAAATTTTCCTTAAAAAATTCAATAATATCTTTTATTATTACAATATCGACATTGATAGATATGAGTGCTAATCAAATTAGGACTTATCAGATACAATTGCTTATACTTGGAGATAATGTCGAAGAGATCATATTATCCATGTATAGTGTCTTGAAATGTGGATAACTATTAAATTTCAAGGTTTATACCTTTTTTACAAAAATCTGTCACCTACGAATGTTGAGCTTGAGCTGTAACACTTTACGCTCTCAATGAGCTCAACAAAACACATCACACTCTTCATGTGATGGACAAAGTGTCAGTGAGCTGAATCCAGCTTCCTTGACAATTTCCAGTCATATTCCAGACCTTTTGAGCAAAGAAATGAGCTCAAGAAGGTTGTATATTTCCATTTCCATGATATTTATGTTTCCAACATTTGAACATTGAAACGAAATTGGAATTGGAATTGGAAATTAGATTCAACTGAATTATGATTTAAACCAATTAAATCAGATATCATCTAACTAAATGGAGATACTAAAATCCATCATGTTTCATCACTACCTCGGAATGGAAGTGTCATGTTATATGATTCATTACAACAAATGTATACTCATTCATTCTTCACACTGGAAGACTTTGATAAATCCAAAGTTCAAACCTTGGTTTGACTGTCCTCTATGGAATATATATCAATAGATTTCTCATTAGATAATTAGGAAACAATATTAATCATATACTTTCTTATGATCTCAAAGTCATGACTCATTTCATAAACATGATGACCATGTATGGAATTCATTTTGAACCCCAATCATCTCATGAGTGAGATCTGACTCCCAGTATATCAACTATATTAATGTGTATGATTCGTTCAGTAGATCATACATCTCATGTGACTTCATATGAATACAAACATGTTGGCATGGAACTTGTCTAGGTCACTGATGAATCTCTGATAGATCATCACTATTTTCTCTTTTGATCCTTGAAGAATAAAAAACTTAATTGCAAATCTTCACTAGTTCCGCATCTTTAGCAATAATCCTCCTCCAAGTAATTAACCCTAACCCTAATTGTTGTATATTAAAATATTAACATTTTCCTTATTTCTCTTTTATTAAAAATCCCAAAAATAGATAAATATTGTAGATATTTATCTAGTATTTAAAAGGATATTAAAATACAAAGAACCATAAGCCAACCAAAATTCAAGTGTTTTTACCAATTAATAGTACTACCAAAAATATTTCTTTATTCAAATGGCCTCGTTTGACTTTTTGTATAACATGAGACTAGTAGATCTCATCGAGATCTACAACTTTCATGTTTTTACTTTTTTTAGTTCAGACTCTAATTATTTTATTTCTATTTTTTGTTTTATTATTTTCTAATTTTCCTATTGGGCCACATTGTGCTCTCTGGATCCGCCACGTGGCCCGCTCCTTTACCACACCCCCTTTGTTGGATGCGCGCATCTTATCCACACATTCGCGCCTTCACCTTAGTCATTTGATACCCTGATCTAAAGGCTAGGATCCTATTATCTACCTGTGCATCATCTCTTCCATGTTTGTTACACCTATTGACTTCGCTGCCCCATTCCTTTTCTAGAGGACACCTTTGACCTCCTCTCCATCTCTTCTCACCAATGCTATGTAGCCTGAGGACCCCTAACCTTCACATGACCATCAATGCTTGAAGTCTTCACTCTATGTCTTCTTTACCTTCATTATAAAACTCATTCATAGCCACCCATCTCCGCCTTCAAAAACCTCTGCTCCACTTACATTCTACCCCGTCGACCATTCCTAGAGCTCCCTCATAGTCACCTTCCCCTTTCTGTGTTTGGGGGAGGCATAATTGATGCGCGATAATAAATAGAGTCTCATGTGTTGACCCACAGTGACATGCCACGACCACCTTGAGCATTGTAGAGCTCCACGGTGCAGCTGACTGAGTCTGAACTACGACCCGAGGATCACCAGCTTCCCAGACCAAGACCTCACATCGTTATTCTTCTTCTTCAATCCCTCTGGGATCGTGCTTTGCTTTTTCTATATGTTTTCACCATTTTAATTCGATGCACGCAACATCTAACTCTGCCACCTGACCATATTCCTAGCTCCATCTTACCACACCCATCTTCGCAGACATGTCTGTTTATATGCTCCCTTCCTCCGAACCCTCATCCCCTCCGATCTATTTCTCCTCTGGATTTGTTAGAGAAGAAGCCCCGGACCACCACCTTCTTCATCCCCATGGTCTCCGTTCACCTCACAACACCCCTACACTCGTCTCTTTAGATATCGTCTAGTGAATGCAGGTTCATCTCTTTAATGGAAAGATTTGCATCTCCGCTCCGTTCTCAAGAAGCAGGATCGATGAGGCTTGGTCGCTTTGTCTCATTATCGAGCACCAGCCCTTCCTCTCCCTTCTACGCCCTTCGCCAGCCCTTGACAATCCTTCATTGAACTTCATGAATTGCTAGGAAGAATGGAGCTGCAGGAAGCCACTCTCAAGAGGCCTGTTAGCATCACCACCCTCGTCGCTATCATCGAAGAGCAGTTGCCAAGGGATGGTGCCTCCTTGGTGGTCTAATGGCCTAAGTGCATACACATCATTATGTAAGAGCCTCCCTTCATGCTATGAGCCTTGGGCTAGCTGAGCCTCTCCTCTACACCACATGTACACTCGGGTCCTGAGCCTAGCTCCAAAACTTAGCATACGTTCCTCGCACGTGAGGGGTAGGGTTATTTGTAGACAAACCCTCATCTCTCCATAAGTAGCATACAGGTCCATATCACACGCTTAATGTGCGACATCAAGGAAAAATTGTGCGGGAGCCTAACTGGCTTTCAAACATTATAGAAACACCCTTGCACGCTTGGAAAATTTGTAAGAAGGCACTTGTCAAGTCTTCTTAATTACATAAATGCCCCACTGAAGGACGGATATGCAATACTTATCCATTTATCTTCACGTTTCATTATATTTATACCCTTGCGCTATTTTCTTCATAACATGAGCATTTGAACTCCAAATTAGATGATTTCAATGACATTTTAATTCTTGTTTCATTCTCTAATGGCACTATTTAATTTTTTATTCAATACTTTGCCATATATTAATAACGTCTAATTTTTTGTGGCATATTCTCCTTGATTTGCAATGTCATTTACTCATTTTAATGCATTTTTTGTCTTTGAAATTAACCCTTATTGATTGCTCACGAACTTGATAACCTCAGGGTATCCCAACCCTCCTGTAACCTTAGATAATTACACAACCGTCTCCACACATTCAATCCTATGTAAATCCACTTCACCCTTTAACCCAAAGCAATCTATGGTTCTCCATTCTTTAATTACACATCCAATACTTGGCTATTTTCTTCCAATTCTTAGGTCATTCTAGACCTAAGTATTGGGGGGACCTCCGAGTCAGTTCTGTTATACCACCTTGTATTTAACCTGAGATATGGCTTCTTATCACTTTATGCTATGAGGACATAGCAAGACGTTAAGTACAAGGGGGTATACCATAAATATTGTATATACTTTATCTATAGGCTGTATGTTGAAATTTTTGAAACTATTCAGGGCTAGGGTACAAGTATCTTTTGAAATGTATTTTAGTAAAAAAGTTTGCAAAAGATTTTGAAAAAATCTTACTATTTGACATTGTTTTGAAAAATGTTTGACATTGGTTTCAAAATGGTATTTTACTCATTTTAATAATGTTTTGTAAACCTATATATTATTTGACATGGTTCAAAAAAAATCTTTTCAATTGAGGGGCTAACTTCTTGTTTTGTAGTTACTATTAACTAAATTTTTCAAAAATCTCATAAAAATCTAAAAATTTTAATCTTTTCTTAATCAGTGACTTTGACTACTAAGCTTAAAAATGAGTGGCCATTTATCAGTGAGGGAACTATGGTCTCCCTTAGTAGAGTGGGTGGTTAAAAGACAATGCAAATGGCACCGTCTTGAAGTAACACGAGTAGTTGTCTAACATTCCATACTTATACCCATACTGGCTGGAAATCGATGCAACTATTTATATGATCTTGAGCGAATCATTATTTCTCTTGAGATTTAAGAAATATACAAAATTGCAAAAATCAAAAATCACAAAAAATCACTAACTCTGGAGTTGGTGTATTCCTGACACATTCACTATCACTCAAGCCTTTCGGAGTTGAGGACACTTGATTTCTGAGATCTTGAGTGTCTAAGTTAACCAGCCTTAGTCATTACGGTTTTGAAACTTAATAATCCACTCTTCCGTAGTTTAAAAGATTTGAGTGCTATACTAGACTCTTCATCTCTACGTTTTAAAGAATATGATCAACACATAACTTTCACAACTACATGATTGATGAGATGAGTTGAGTTATCGATTGAGGAACTGGTACTTGAGGTTTGAGTTTAGACCTGATTTAGTGATGCTTAGGGATGGGATAAAGTCAATGAAGGCTTCAAGAAACTTGAAGTCAACAAACCTTAGCTAATACACGAACAAGTTCGCATGCTATCTTATGATTTTTACCTATGTGCCAGAGTGTGATGAAATTAAATAATTATTGATTAATATGTGCCAAATCTTGGTAAAAAGTAGTGGAGCTATCTAAACATGAATGAAATAAAATTCAAGAGAAGTTCTCTCATGCAAGGAAAAGGTCTCTCTCATTACAAATGCAAATTCAAAAGAGATTCCACCAAAGACGAGCGCTCTCAAACATTTCAAAGTGTCCATTTGAACCAAAGCTATTAGGATCAACGAGTCATGCTAGCAGCCAAAAAGAACTCTACATCGTATAGTGATACAAGTCTAGCCATCGAAGGTATCTTAGATACTCAAAAAAGACACCCCAGTGTACTCCCAGGAAAACAAGTGCAGACGACTGCGAGATCTCTTTACGGACACATTGATCAACAGACAAAATGCATGAGCTGAGTAATAAGGCACTCGAGAGGATCCTTATTACAATGTAAGGGAGAGAAGAAAATGCACAATCATATGCCCTCCATCATATGGCCTTCCATCTACAGTTTCAACTCTGACAAACTAATGAGATGGTGAATTGAATGTAAGAAAAGACTTATTCCCTAGTGTTGAGGATCGGGCTAGAGGAGAGTCTCTTAGACTGAGACCTTGGATGACATTTCGACTCATCTCTCATGATTGCAGTACACTAAATTCCATATCCTTATATTATATGTACAAATAGAGAGTCAGATTATTAGAGAAGTTGGATTCATTTTTATGAAAGCATGGTTAAGCACAAAATTTTAGGTTCACTTAAATTGAGCATCTTTGATGAATTGAGCCTTGAAAATTCACATGTATTGTCAAGAATTAATCTGACTCCTTCATTCTTTAGATGCTCGAGGACGGACATAGTTTAGGTAAAGGGGTGTGATGAATATATGATGGATCATCCCTATTCTGTCTTTTTATTCTCGAAAACAAGAACTTCATTAATTCTGCATCTTTGGCAATAATCATTATTCCTATAATTACCTAACCCTAATTGTTGTATATTTAAATACTTACATTTTCCCTTATTTTCTATTTTATAAAATTCTAAAAAATAGATCAATATTATAGATATTTATCTTGGCATCAAAAAAATAAAAAATAAAAAAATCACAAACCAACCAAAATCAAGTGTTTTACCTATTAAAATACTATAAAAAATATTTCTCTATTCAAATGGCCTCTTTTGACTTTTGTTCAACATGAAACTTGTAGACTCATTGAGATTTACAACTTTCATGTTTTGACTTTTTGTTAGTTCTACCTTTAATTGTTTTATTTAGATTTTTTTGTTTTATTCTTTTCTAATTTTTCTATTGGTACAGGAGACGCTCTATGGAGCTGCCACGCGACTCGCTCCTTCTTTACCACCCTCCCGCCATTGGATGCAATCCAATCGATCACATCTTGACCACACATCCATTCCTTGACCTTAGCCATTGTATCCTTAGATCCAACAAATAGGATCTTGTCGTCTACCTCCACCTCTTCTCTTCCCCATCTGTTAGTCTACCAACTCCGTTGCCTCTTTACTTTTCTAGAGGCCACCTCCAACCTCCTCTATGTCTCTCCTCACCATTGCCATGTAGCCCAGGACCCCCAACCTTCACGCGGCCATCAATGCCTCGAGTTTTCACTCTAGGTCTTCATTACAAAACTCACATGTAACCGCCCATCTCCACCTTTAAAAACCTCTTCTCTGCCTCCATTCTACCCCGTCCATCATTTCCAAAGCTCCCTCCTAGCCATCTTCCCCTCCCCATCACAAGGGTGGAGGAATTTATGTGTGATAATGGGCGGGGTCTCAAGTGTTGACCCATGGTGATCTCTGCCATGCCACAACCACCTTGAGAACCGTAGAGGTCCTTGATGCGGTTGACCGTATCTGAGCGACGACTCGAGGATCACCAGGTCCTCAACCCAAGCCCTCACATCATCGTCCTTCTTCTTCAATCCTTTAGGTATTGTGCTTTGATTTTTCTTTGTGTTTTCTCCATTTTAATCCGATGCAAACAACACCCATCTCTGCCATATTACCATCTTCTGAGCTCCATCTTACCACCCCCATCTTCGCCAACCTATCCACTCACACTCTCCCTTCCTCTAGACCCTCACTTGCTCTGATCCATTTCTCCTTTGGTTCACTTAAGAAGAAGCCTCGGACAACCATATTCTTCATCCCCATGGTCCTCCATCACCTCATAACACCAATGCACTCGTATCTTTAGCTATTGTCTAACGAATGTAGGTTTATCTCTACAGTGGTCGAGGTTGACATCTTAAATCTATTCTCAAGCAACAGCATTGATGAGGCTTGGTCGTTTTGTCTCATTGTCAAGCGTCAGCCCTTCCTCTCCCTTCTAAACACTTCACCATACCTTGTCGATCCTTCAACGACATTCAGGAATCACTGGGAAACACTGAGCTATGGGAAGCCACCCACTGTAGGCATGTTAGCTCCGCCACCCTCATGGTTGTGATCAAAGAACATTTGACATGGGATGGTGCATCCTCGGTGGCCATCTAATGGCCCAAATGCATCCATGTCGCGTTGTCTGAACCTCCCTCTATGCCACGAGCCTCGGTCTAGACGAGCCTCTCATTTGCACCACGTGTAGGCTCATGTTCCGAGCCTACGTCCAAACCTTAGCACACGTGCCTCGTAAGTGAGGGGATGGGTTATTTGCAGACAAACCCTTATCTTCTCCATGGATTGCATACATGTCCTTGTTGTGCACTTCGTGTGTGGCATCAAGGAAAATTGTGTGGGAGACCGATCAACTTTTAGACATTATAGAAACACTCTTACGTGCTTGGAAAAATTGCAAGAAGGCCATGTGAGGTCTTCTTAGTTACAGAAATGCCCACTTGAAGGACTAATATGCAAATACTTATCCATTTTTTCACGGTTTTGTTACATTTATGCCCTTGCACTATTTTCTTCATAACATGAGCATCTGAACTCCAAATTTGATGATTTCAGTGTCACTCTAATGCTTTTTCCATTCTATAATGGAACTACTTAATTTCTGAGTCAACATTTTGCAATATATTGATTCTTCTAATTTTATTATTTCTTCTATTACTTCTAATTTTGTAATGACATTAGATCGTTTTAATGCTATATTTGTCTTTGAAATTAACCCTTATTTGATAGCTCGCTGACTTGATAACCTTAGGGCATATTATCTGTTGCATAACATACACATTGCTTCTCATTTTAATAGTATAAAAGAAAATAAAAAGGGCATGCACCATTTTTTGTGCAATTTTTCACATTTATTCTATGTTGAAAATTTCATCTGCATCATCATTTTGTTTGCATAATATTTATCTACATATCATTCTGTGCTATGTATCAAGTTTGCATTTACAGACCAAGATTTATAATTTAATAAGTCATTATTTAATAAATAATTTTCAAAGATTAGATGATGAGGATCGTATCCCTATGTTCGACAGTGGTGTATTTCCAAGTTAAATAAATGCCACATATTCGAAGTTGAGGTCCTTGCATGAATCGTTTTCACCGCCTATACTATGATAAAATACACGACTATTAAAGTGGTTAAAATGTGGTTCATCAAATGACATTGTTTCCAGGGTGGCTCATCCTATTTATTTATTAGATTTTATTGCATTAATTTTTATGTGAATATTTTTAAAAATTATAGGTCTTTACATTATGTTCATTTATACATCATTTCTTGATTAAACTTCTTGATATTGTTCCTAATTTTTTCCTTTGTGGCAGATCTCGTGAAGATGGAGGACGCTCAATCTACATTGAGGCGTGATGTTGGGAGCTCCCATTGTGAGGAGCCGCAGAGGAAATTTAGAAGGGTTCAAGGAGTTCAGTCACATTTTGTTCACGCATCTCATTTGTGAAAAAATGTAATCATTACATTTCTAGTGATCCTCGTTTGAGGGCTCGCGTGAATAAAAAAAGAGCACTTAATGTGGTGTGTGAAGTCTCACCCCAATCTGGGAGAGGCTCTACTTGAGTGTAGACCTAGGGCTAGACACACGACTCTCCGAGCTGTGTTGTTATTCTATCATTTGTGCTTACTTCGTAGGTTTAGACATGCATTAATTCACAGGATGCACTTACATCACTTCACTTAGCCAAAATAATTGAACTCTTTCCTACTAATCGAAGCTTATTTAGGGTGTGGTTTCTTCAACTTGCATTCACGTAGAATAAAATTTGATTACAGTCTTGCATATGCTTGAAGATTGCTGGAGGAGCCGTAAGTTCTATTTCTCAAACATGCATCTTGATTTTCCACGAATGCACGGGCTCTTCTCAAATACTCCCCTGATTTATTTTAGAGGAAATCAAAGGAAATTGGAAATGGCCTATTAGACGATGCTTTTTTGAGTTGAATTCACTTTAGTGACAACTTTAAATTAAATCGAGACTATAATGCAAATTGATGAAATAAACTGGAATAAAATTCACTCTTGGGTTATGAGAGAACAACCCCTACCATTATATGTAAAGTTTTTTTTAAATTTGAGAGGTGAGGATGTATCCCAAGGAAAGTGCTTGAAACCTAGCCCTAAAACCTACGTAATTAGCTTCAAAATTTGAGTGATCACTAATAAAAATGAAAAGATAAACAATCTTTGTTTGTATTCATGTTTGTGTTGGCGAACCAGTTGATATTGTCTGCTTGGTTGAGCTTGATTGTGTCTTATCTCATCCCTCTTGTATCCCTAGCTAATTCACCCCCCAATCTCCGCACATTCAATCATCTCTGTAAATCCACTACACCCTCTAACCCTAATTAACCTCCGGTTCTCCATTCTTTAATTCCACATCTAATACTTGGATATTTTCATCCTATGTATAGAGGGCTCAAGTCATTCTTTCTTCGCTCTTCTTATCGTTATCCTCAGGTCATTCTTGACCTAAGTATTAGGGGACCTCCAAGTTAGTTCTGCCATATCACCTTGTATTTAACTTAATCTATGGCTCCATATCACTTTTTACTATGAGGACATAGCAAAAGTTAAGTATAGGGGACATACCATATATATTGTATATACTTCAGACATAGCTCGTATGTTGAAATTTTTAAAAATTTTTGGGGGCTAGGGTATGAGCACCTTGTGAACTGTATCTTGGTAAAAATGTTTGCAAAATTTTGAATAAGTTTCTAACTTTGTGACATTGGTTTGAAAAATGTTTGACATTAGTTTGAAAATTGAGGTTTTACTTATTTTGCAAATCATTTTAAAAATATTTGGAAATTATATATATGGATATATATATATATTATGTGACATGGTTTGAAAAATCATTTCATAAAATCTTTTCAAAAATTGAAGGATGAACTTCTTGTTTTGTAATTACTATTAACTGTAAGAAAAAGCTCATAAAAATCTAAAAAAATTAAAATCTTTTCTTGAGTAGTGATTCCAACTACTAAGCTTAGAAATGAGTAGTCATTTCTCAGTGAGGGAACTACAGTCTCCCGTAGTAGAGTGGGTGGTTAAATGACATTGCAAATGGCACTATCTAGAAGTAACATGGGTAGTCATCTAATGGTTCGTACTTACACCACACTAGATGGAAATGGATGCAACTATTCATATGAGATTGGGCCAGTCATTATTTCTCTTGAGATTTTAAAAAATATAAAAGTTACAAAACTCAAAAATCATAAAAATTCACTAACTCCGAAGTTGGTGTATTCCGAACACATTCACTATGACTCCAGGCTTGAGGAGTTGAGGACACTTTGTTTCTAATATCTTGAGAGTCTGAATTAAACATCCTTAGTCATTAGGATTTTGAAACTTAATAATCCACACTTCTCTAGTTTGAAAGATTTGAGTTCTATATTGCACTTCTCGTATCTACCTTCTAAATAATATGATCAACACATCACTTTCACAAATACATGATTGATGATATGAGTTGAGTTATCACTTGACGAACTAGGACTGGAGATTTTAGTTTACACCCGATTTAGTAATGCTTATGGATGGGATAAAGTCAATGAAGGCCTCAAGATTCCTAATTTTTAGCAAACCCTAGCTAGTACGCGAACAAGGTTCACATGTTATCTTTTGATATTTACCTATGTGCTAGGGTGTGATTAATTTAAATAATTATTAATCAATGTCTGTCTACTCTTGGTAAAAGCAGCGGAGCTCTCTAAACATCAATGAAATAAATTTTGAGAGAAGTTCTCCCATACAAGGAAAAGCTCTCTCATTACAAATGCTAATTCAAAAGAGCTTCCACCAAAGGTGAGTGCCCCCAAACATTTCAAAGTGTCCATTTGAACCAAGGCTATTAGGATCAAGGAGTCAGACTAACACATAAAAAGGATTCTGCATCGTATAATGATACAATTCTAGGCATCAGAGGTATCTTTGACACCCCGGTGTACTCCCAGGAAAACAAGTGCAGACGAGTACAAGCTCTCTCGATGGACACATTGATCAATAAATAAAAATACATGTGTTGAGTAATAAGGCACTCTGGAGGATCCTTATTCCAATGTGGTGGAGAGAAGAAAATACACAATCATATGCCCTCCATCACCTGGCCTTCCATCTACACTTTCAATTCTGACAAACTAATGAGATGTTGAATTTAATGCAAGAACAGACTTATTCCCTAGTGTTGAGGATCAGGTCTAAGGGAAAGTCTCCTGGACTGAGACCTTGGGTGACATCTCGACTTGACTCACAAGATTACAGTACACTAAATGTCATATCCTTATATTATATGTACAAATAGAGAGTCCGATAATTAAAGAAGTTGGATTCTTTTTTATTAAAGTATGGTTGATTCCAAAATTTTAGGATCACTTAAATTAAGGGTCTTCGATGAAGCGAGCCTTGAAAATTCACACCTACTGTCAGGAATCAATATGTCTCCTTCATTCTTTAGATGCTTGAGGACGAGCATAGTTTAAGTATAGGGTTGTGATGAATCTCTGATGGATAATCACTATTCTCTCTTTTGTCCTCGAGTAATATGAAATTCATTGCAGATCTTCATTAATTCTGCATCTTTAGCAATACTCACTATCCTCGTAACTAACCCTACCCCTAATCATTGTATATTTAAATACTAACATTTTCCCTTATTTTCTCTCTTGTTGAAAAAACTCAAAAATAGATAAATATTATTGATATTTATCTTGGATTTAAATGAAATTAAAAATACAAAAAATCACAAACCAACCAAAAGCAAGTGTTTTTACCTATTAAAAATACTGCCAAAAATGTTTCTTTGTTCAAATGGCCCTTTTTGATTTTGTTCAATATGAAACTTCTATATCTCATCGAGATCTACAACTTTCATGTTTTGATTTTTTGTTAATTCTATCCTCTAATTATTTTTTTTGATGTTTCTTTGTTTTATTCTTTTCTAATTTTCCTATTGGGCCATGTGGAGGTCTCTGGAGCCGCCACACGACCCGCTCCTTCTTTACCACCCACTTGTCGTTGAATACAATCCGATTGATCGCATCTTGACCACACATCCGTGCCTTGACTTTAGCCATTGGATCGCATGATCCAACAACTGGGATTATATCGTCTACCTAGGCCTCCTCTCTTCCTCGTAAATTACGCCTACCGACTCTACCACCCCCTTCCTTTTTTAGAGGCCAGCTCCAACCTCCTCCCCATCTCTCTCACCATTGCCACATAGAACTAGGACCCCCTAACCTCCGTGTGACCATCAATGCCTCAAGTCTTCACTCCGGGCCTTCATTCCTTACGTTAGAAAACTCACCCGTAACCTCCCATCTCTGCCTTTAAAAACATCGGCTTCGCCTCCATTATACCATGTCCACCATTTCCAAAGCTCCCTCTAAGCCATCTTCCCCTCCCTGTGATTGGGGAGGCAGAATTGATGTGCGATAATGGGAGGAGTCTCAGGTTTTAACACACGGTGATCTCCACCATGCCACGACCTCCTTGATCACCATAGAGCTCCTCGACGCAACTGACAGAGTCTGAGCGACGACTTGAGGATCATCAGGTCCTCAACCCAAGCCCTCACATCATTGTTCTTCTTCTTCAATCCTCCACGTATCATGCTTTGCTTTTTTTCTTTGTGTTTTGTCCATTTTAATCCAACACACACAACACCCAGCTCCACCACCTGACCATCTTCCATGCTCCGTCTTACCACCCCCATCTTCGTCGATCTATACACTCAAACTCTCCCGTTCTCTGGACCCTCATCCACTCCAATTCATTTCTCATTCGGTTCACCGATGAAGAAGTCTTGGAGCACGACCTTCTTCATCCTGATGGTCCTATGTTCACCTCACAACACCCTTGCACTCGTTGCTTCAGCTATTATCTAATGAATGCATGTTCATCTATTCAGTGGTCATGGTTTGCATCTCTGCCCCATTCTCAAGCAGTAGCACTGGCAGGGCTTGGTCACTTTGCCTCATTATAGAGCGTCAGCCCTTACTCTACCTTCCAAGCCCTTTTATAGACTCTGACAATCCTTCAGTGATCTTCAGGAATCGTTGGGAAGCACTGAGCTGTGGGAAGCCACTCCCCGAGGGCTCGTTAGCACTGCCACCCTCGTGGTTGTGATCAAAGAGCATTTGCCATGGGATAGTGTCTCCTTAGCAACCATGCAACGACCCAGATGAATCCATGTCATTCCGTCCGAACCTCCTTCCACACCATGAGCCTTGAGCTAGTCGAGCCTCTCCTCTGCACCACGTGTATGCTTGGGTCATGAACCTAGGTCCAAACCTTAGACCGTGTCTCTTGCACGTGAGGAGCTAGGTTATTTGTAAATAATCCCTCGTCTTCCCCATAAATAGCATACATGTCCATGTCATGTGCTTCATGTGTGGCATTAATGAAAAATTATGTGGGAGCCCAATTGAGTTTCAAATGTTACAGAAACAGCCCTACATGCTTGGAAAAATTGCAAGATGTCCCTACCGAGTCTTCTTAATTATAGAAATACCCCTCTGAAGGACTTATATGCAATATTTATCCATTTTATCTTCACAGTTTTATTGCATTTATGCTCTTGCATGATTTTCTTCATAACATGAGCATTTGAACTCCAAATAGATGATTCCAATGTCATTTTAATGCTTGTTTCATTCTCTATCCAATGGCGTTATTTAATTTTTGATTCAACACTTTGCAATATATTGGTAACTTCTAATTTTATTGTAACATCTTCTCCTTGATTTGTAATGTCATTTGCTCATTTTAATGCATTATTTGTCTCTAAAATTAACCCTTATTTGATTGCTCACAGACTTGATAATTTTAGGGTATATTTCTGTTGAATAACATGCACATTGCATCTCATTTTAACTACGTAAAATAAAATAAAAGGTGCATGCGTTCTTGTATATTCAGTTTGCATTCTGTCGCATTTATTCTATGTTGCTCATTTCATCTACATCATCGTTTTCTATGCATAATGCATCTACATATTATTATGTGTTATGCTTTGTATTGCATCTGAAGACCTAGATTTATAATTTTATCACTCCATATTTAATCAATAATTTTTTTATGAATAGACGAGGAGGCTCATATCCCTGTATTCGGCCTTGGTATCTTGCCAAATAAAATAGCTACCATATATTCTAAGTTGTGGTCTTTCCATGGATCGTTTTCGCTGCATGTACTACGAAAAAATACAAGACTATCAAAGTGATGAAAACACTGTTCATCAGTCACCAACATATTGGTTTGTCAAATGTGCATACTCAATCATATATATGTATATCTATCTCAGATCAAAGGATGTATGTTTGATCGTGACATTTATGATTTAGGTCTTAGTCTATCTTGACCTCATCAAGTTAACTCTTTGACATTATTATTCCAACACTTCCGAATATATATTCCTATATAGAGGACAAGCATCAAGATGTCGGTGAAAATCGATCTTTAGAGAAAGATTGCCATCTCTTTCTCAGGCTAGAGATCAGTATTGAATATCACATGTTTGAAGTCAGATGTTTCCTCCCAACTGCATGGTATTCAATATGATTATGGTAAATAATCATAATTATACAAAAGGATCTTAATAGTAAAGTGCATTCATTCAATCATTGTTTTTATTTCAGATAGATGTGATAAAACAATAACTTTTATTGCATTAACAAGTAACCAAGGGCTTACATGTCCAACATCAACTCCAAATGAATGCATGTGTGAAAGTTATGATTTTTTTGTGATATTTTATTTATAAAAAATATCAATTTTTAGTTCAGTATTTTTTATTTGCTTTTTAGTAGATAAGAAATACATGCAAAAATCAAATATGGTGTAGAATAATGCCATGAACACAATTGTAATTTTTTGGATTTTTATGAGTTAAGGAGGTCATAATAAATGAATGGTGTGAATTATATAACTGTATATTAGGTCATTGAGATCAAGTCGGAGTTTATATTTTTCCTTATTTAACACAATTGTATTTTTTGGATTTTTATTAGTTAAGGAGGTCATAATAAATGAATGATGTGAATTATATAACTGTATATTAGGTCATTGAGATCAAGTCAGAGTTTATATTTTTCCTTACTTTTCTATTTTTTGGATTTTTTATGTAATAAGTTAAAACATTAGATGAAATAAAGAAATGGGAAAGAAATAAATCAAAAAGAGTTAAATACGATCATGAAATAACAATCAAAGATCAGAAAATATATACAGTATACAGTTAGGTCCTAAAACCCATGTTTCACCAATGAACTCCAAGTCCTTTGAATTTTATTTTGATTTGTAGATAATGAAGTGTGTGTTATTTAAAAAGTGAGTAGAGTGAAACTTGACATTCTATGTGAGAGATATCGGCTTTTATGGCTTTCTAACCTGAAATTAGGATTTGGGTTTATTTCAAATATATAAGTTAGTAATTTTTAGGATTTTTTGTTAATATTAGTGATATGTACACAACTGAATTAGTTTCCTTCCTATTGGAGTTAGTACGAATTATTTAAAATATTTGAAGTTAGGTGAATATTTATAGATGAATATGAATGCAAAATTATGTGTAAATTTATTCAAATCATTTACAAGCTAATGAATGTTAATTATGAGTTGTAAACACATGATTGTCCCTAATTACTCGTGAAGAAGTTCTATTTTTAGTTAATTATTGTGTGATGAATCTCGTATTCATCATGCTAAATTTGGTCTATTAATCTATTTTCCCAAAAATCCATATGCATTTAATTATTAATATAGCATCACTAGCATCCATATGTGTGTAAATAATGTTCATATTTCATCATGCCTAATTGTATAATGTGAAAATTGTCCTAAAAAGCTGCTAACTTCCCATATTTTTAATTAATTCATTCTAACTCTGATTGACCTAAAACTACCTCCATTTGATTTCACATCTAACGGACTAAAATGTGCATATGTTCCTCATATAGTGTTTGATTTTTGCCTATTTGCTTTCAAAGTACTCCATTTTCAAATACCTTCAAAATAAGACCAATTTCATAAAATTCAGAGCTCATATGTCAAAGTCGAGTTTTGGGCCTCTTTTGCGCATTATATCTTTTTGCTATTTTTGACTAAAGTTTTTATGTACATTATTAACTCTTTAATTTTATTTTTTTCACTTTTGTTCTTTGATGAAAGTTTGATCAAGCTATATAAAAGTACAAATCTAGTTCAAGAACAAAATCAAAGAAACTAACTATGTACTTGTGTCCTCTGTGAGTCTATACAAAAATCTCGTGTTTCGTACTTCTATTTTATTACCATATTTTCTTATTTACTAAAAATCCAAAAGAATAGATTAGTGTGAAATTAATTTTCTTGTATTTTATCATATTTTTTCTATAAGTTTTTGTCATCTTATATAAAAAATAAAAATTCCAAAATTTAAAAAAGTTGGTTTTCTATACATATAGAGAACAACCAAAAAATACCACTTCGCACAGTTGACCTCTTTTGCTCCTGATCCCTTCATGAAAGTTGTAGATAAGACAAAGAACTTTCATGAATGAATTTTTTCGATCTGAGATCTCCTTCTATTTCTTTTCTATTTTTCTTCCTCTTTATATTTTGATTTTTTTAGGGTGACATGTGGCAGCCCCTGGGCATGCCACGTGTCACTCTTCATTATCTCTCCTATCACCC
Source organism: Ottelia alismoides (assembly GCA_037367405.1). Lineage (NCBI taxonomy): Eukaryota > Viridiplantae > Streptophyta > Magnoliopsida > Alismatales > Hydrocharitaceae > Ottelia > Ottelia alismoides. The sequence goes on along the minus strand of JAZKJV010005402.1, from coordinate 209,064 downwards.
CTGATCACGTGACAAGAACATGACCTTCTTCTCCTTCCAGTCGTTCACCCCCTCTGCTCCCTTCTCTGTCCTCTTAATGGACATCGTTGCCCCACTCTCTCCGGTTGCTACGAGGCCCACCCGCATAACCGTCGTTGCCTCTCTGATGAATCCACGATTCATCATCTCAATATCTTGATCTTAACAAAATCCCTAAGTAAAGTCCCAAATAAATGTATATAAAATCAATAAATTAACAAAATGACTCTTGTAAATAAAACACACTAATTATTGTATATTAGATTGTACAAAATAAATCACCCATAAAAAGCTGCAAAATAAAGGAGTTTTTCACCTGTAATTAGCCCAAAAATTCATGTATTTTTAATAATTTCATTTCAACTACTTTTTACCTAATTCTTTCTCTATATTGTTCATAAAAATGTTCATAAAATATAAAAATACAAATAAATTTCACCTCAAATAGATGCTCCTAGATCTCAAAGAGAAAAAGTCGTAAAGTCCAACTTTCCGACCAAATTCCCGTCCATATGAACTCCAAATTCACCAAAGTCATTTTGAAAGTTCAAGTTAGAAAATTATCTATCCAACGGAAGTGGTTTCATTAAAATCAGAGCTCATTTGCAAAAATTGGATTTTGGGACCTAGATGTAAATTGTATATTATGTATATATTCATTCTTTCTTCATTTTTTATTTTATCTTTCTTAATTACTAAAAATATAAAAAAAATTATCGTTGTGTTGTATTTTGATTATAGTATTTTATATTATTCTTCCGTTGTAAATATCTCTTATTTAAAAGGCAATATATATATATATATATTAGAAAAGCAAACAAAAAATGTACATGTTGTATGTCTTCTTTTGTAAATTCTCCGCTCTTTATCTCTTTATTTTTATTGTATTTTAGTAGCCTACTTTATTTATTTATTATTTATTTATTCTTTACAATAACTTCTCTTCTACCACCAACTTCCATCCAACTCCACTATTTTTTAATAACCTCCCATTCAACTCCATTAATAATACAACCTCACATTCAACTCCACCATTTTAATAACTTCTCATATCCGATCTTTATATACATATCATCCTCCTCATTTTGTATTTGATCTATCTTTATGTGAGGAGAGCCTAGTTCTCAGAATTGAATCGGTGACAGCGATGCAACCGCGATCGAGCGACAACAGCCCTCTCTCCGGTGAGATCCGTTGGCTTTTTCGCCAACATTGCAGCCGCCTCCGCGCGCTGCACGATCTCATCGCTCGCCGGCGATTCGAGCGAAGACCGTGCTCTCGTGAGCACATCATAAGCGATTGTCTCCATTGTAGGTAATTTTTCTTCTCATTTTATTATCTTGCTATTTTTGCAATTTTCTTTATCACATCACCATCACCCCACCACTTTATTTTATCACATCATCTCCATCATCCTCATCATATACCGCCATCACCACATTTCCTTTTTTCACATTTATTTCATTCCATGTTTATAGAAAATTTAAAAAATAAAATTTTAAATTTTAAAAATCACAATAATAAAAAAATTAAAGAAAATTAATGGAGGGTAGAGCAACAGTTCTAGCACCGCCACCCCACCCCCCTACTCCATCGTGCTCGTGCCCAGCCGGACGTCACCCACCATCAGCCCCAGGCCGCCAGCAGGCCCTCTGACGAGAACATCGCGCCTCCTTCCGCACGCACGCGTGTCCGACCCAGCCCCCCCCCCCCCCCTCCGCGCTCCATCTCGCGCCGACCCGCATCCTCTGCACCCAGCCGAGCACCACCCGCTGACCCTTCTACACTGCCCGCCTCCGCCTAGAGGTCCCCCTCGCTCCGCCCGAGCCTCCTCCACGTGGCTCCGCGCGCGGGCGGCACCGCCCGACTCTAGTTCTCCCGTGCCCTAGCCAAGGAAGGAGAAGGTGAAATATTCTAATTTTTTTATAAAAATGCAATTTTATTTTCTCATGTTTATGTAATTCCAGTTCAGTCCTTGTACATGTTTTCTATTATCACTTTCATTTTCAGCTTTGCACGAACACCCCTGTCTTTATGGATTAATATGTACATCAATTTTACATCGTTTTATTCAATGAAAAATAGCATGATGTTGAGCAACAATTTGTCTATCATCTGAATATCTCTTTGTATTTTTGTGAGATGGGGGTAATTATTTAAAATTATTTTACTGCAAAATTGCATATTTTACCCAATCAGTTATCTTAAATTCATATCTAACTCACGGTTGCTCTAAAAATTCTTGAAAAAATAGACATGATGCCTTGAAATGTGGTTGAATTACTATCCAAATTTAATCCAAAACAGAGTTGTCATGTGCCTGAAATAAATTACGAAGTGATTTTAGTAAATGTTTTTTAATTAAATCCAAGTACATCATTTTTTCAAAATTTCAAATTTTCTGGATTGCATATGAAAATACCTTTCTGAGATAATTTGCACTCTGATTAATTTGATAACATGGATTTATTAGGAATTAATTATTCACTGTCACCCTGTTTTCCATTAAAAAAATCCATAATAAATCATATTTTATCAAAAAATTCCAAAAATATTATTGTAGTATCCTTGCATCATGTTTTCATTTCGTTAAGTTTTCATAATTTTTGCTTACAGTTTGTGTGAAAAATTGCAAAAACCCATAAAAAGTGTGCTTTTTAATTGTTGCATTTTCACCCCTAAAATTCTAAAAAAAATATGTTCTGCATGCAACACTGAATTAAGATCCTAGGAAAAATATAATTTTGCTGAATTGAATTGATTTGACATTAAAATTAATTTGGCCTAGTTGTGTGTTTTCTTATTGTCTTTATTCATCCACATTTGCATTTGCATTTGTTTCTGAATTTAAAAAAAATAGAAAAAAATGTGTGGAAACCTAGACCTAAATTTTCAAATTAACCCGAAGTTGTTCCTTTGCTTCCCTGTATTCGACCCCGGACTAGCCCGGGATATAAATGAAAGCCGAGACACTCTTCACGTAGATCTTCTCTCGGTTCTGATTGAATCGCTAAATACACCTACTACAACATGCCCAAATTACATATCACGTATTTAGCGACATGTCACCCTTCTCCTTTAGAACCCCTTCGATGACCACTCTCGCAACTCCGTCCACCACTATCCTTCCATCTTCATCTAAGCCTAGATGACAGCAGTGGCCCATGACTCTGACGAGCGTCACGAGGAGGTCAGGTGTGATTCGCAGCTCCTCCCTAGCTATGTAGCAGCTTCCCCTAAGTTGTTGAGCTCATGTACGTCATCAGGACCTTCGAGCGAAGACCAAAGGAGGACTTCTCCTCCTCTTTCGGACGTTCATCTCTGATCGCTTTACATCCACCCATCCTCGCATCCCCCTCTAACCCTCAGATCTTCTTCTGCCTCCAGCCATGCGAAGGTTGGTCCTCGAGCTTGCATTTTCCCATATGTGCCTCATGCACTGCCCCTTTGTCTTTATTTCTCCTTCATTTTTAAGCTTACCATGCAGGTCTAGCTGCTACGCCTCTACCACCCACCAACTCCTCCCACCGTTCGCACCTCCATCGTGCGCTGCCACTCATTTACCATAGCCAGTCAGTTCACCCTCTGTTCCACCACTGTATCACCACCTCCACCTTTGTGGCAGCCACCGCACTAGCGCTCTGCCGACCACCCTCGACTCTGTCGCCCCCGTGTCGACAACTGCTCCAGTTGACCTGCGGAGCTGTCTCCGCTCCTCCACCTATGAGACACCTGCGCATGGCCCCACCACCGCACTCCTCATCTACAGCCTAGCCAATTGTAGCATCATCACTCGATCGTGTGTTCGCCAAGCTCCTCTGTGTGCCCCCACCTCCGCCTTGGCCTTCCATGGCCGTAGCAGCTCCATCCACCTCAACCACCAGCAACTATTGGATCAAGGGCAACACTTGATCCAATGGCTCAAAATCTGCTGCTAGCCTCCCTCCACGCCTCAAGGCTCATGTGAGTCAATCCGTTGTATGTGGGTGCTGAATCACCTTCTTGTGCACCACATGGATGCTCGGACCAAGCCTCTACCACATCCATCTGTCCCTCCAGTCGTACATGCCCAACACATGCACTACTGGGGAAATTTCCACCGACCCCCTCCAACTTCTTACAATTTGAGCATCACATGCACGACACGTAACGCACGAGTACATTTGCAACAAGGCCTTTGCTTGTTCAACTAATTACAAAAAGACCTCTGTCAGCAGAAGCATGCACGACACATGTGACATGGGAAAATTATGCCAAAACCCTTGTGACTTTTGCAAATTATAAAAAACCCATTCAGGGACCACTTTGAGAACAATGTATTTACTTTTAGTACATTTCAATCCCTGGAAGTTCTTTATTGCACAACTTTTTTGTACTTATTCTATGCTCTTTCATATTACATATCTGGTAAACAGATTTAAAGCTTAATATTGATTATTATTATTTGAGGATCTTTGTTGGAATATGCAGGAACAATTGTCAATATATTTGTACAATCATATAGTAAGGAATTTGCGATTTAATTTGCAGGGACCTGAGTGAGAATATTTTGCAAGATTAATCTTCATGCATTGATTGGTAATTATTCTTTGAATAATTTAATCTTTGCAGGGGGCTCATCCAAGGAAAAAGAATTATTGATCAAATTTGTGAGGAGGAGAGTTTTGTAGGAGTATAAACTGGTCTATTGGCCTTCTTGCCTGCAACTTGGGATTACCTTGAATACATTTCTTGAAAATATTTATGTGATCGGTGATTTCGCTTCGAGGATATTGATTAACATTATTTAGAGTAAAAGTCATAATTCATAGAATTGTTTCTTCATTCTCTATGTTTATTTCTTCGCATTTGCATTACATTGTATTCTATTTACCCAACACAGAAATTAACTTAGCAATTAACTGATTATTTTAATTAATTTAAAAGCATGCAACTAAAAATCACCATTCCTTGTGTTCGACCTTAGTACACTTACCAAGAAAAATTCTCCACAACATTCAAAGATTGTGATTTTTGCCGAATTAAAGATTGTCTCCCATACTACAATTCCTCATTATTAAAGGGGCAATTTTCATTTTCATCGAATGGCGTCATTGCTGGGGAACGACATATTTTTAGGGTTTGAAATTATTTTCTATAAATATTTTTTTATGAAATTAGTTTTTTGGGTTTTACAAAATAGCGGTGAGACCTGCTATGCTTTATGGATCTGAATGTTGGCCTGTGAACCATAAACATGTGCAGAGAACGAATGTAGCAGAAATGAAAATGCTAAGGTGGATGTGTGGACACACACGTAAAGAAAAGATTCGGAATGATGCAATCATAAAGAAAATTGGTGTAGCTCTGATCGAGGATAAGATGCGAGAAATCCGCTTAAGATTGTTTGAACATTTGCAAATAAGATCAACTGATGCACCAGTTAGGAGATGCGAGTATTGGGATGTTGAGCCGACTAAGAGAGGGGGAGGACGGCCCAAGTGTTGGAAAGAGACCATATGAAGGGATCTTAGTTTTGTGGATATAAGCCTGGGATTGGCCCAAGATATATCTGAATGGAGGCCAAGAATCCATATAGCCGACCCTACTTAATTGTGGGAAAAGTCTCCGTTGTTGTTGTGTAGTTTTTATGTCATTTTTTGCATTTTATTTTTTATATTTTATTTTGAATTTTTATTGAAATTTTGCTACTAACCACATCCTCTCTTATTGTAGATAGCTCGAAGAAAATTTTTTTGATACTAATCAAAGATACACAGGGATGAAGATTGTATTTTAATTTATGTGAGAGAGAGCTTAGAATAGCTTTATATTCAGCATCATCCACAGGATCCCTCTCTCTGAATCCTCTAATTTGTAATAATTAGGACCAAACTTCTCTGTGATATGTCGGGTATGTTTCAACCCCTTTCTGCGTGGTTGGGATTGAACTTGAGTGGCATAGGAATTAGGCACATATACGCTTTCTTAATTATTCTTAAATGTGCTTGTAATTCTTAGGCCACACTTTCAGTAATTATATGCACTGTAAATAGTTCAATATTAGCCAAATTGAAATCAATTCTTCCCGCTAATAGAATTATCTAGTGAGGGAATTTTTTCATATATGCACACCATTAGTGTAAATTTAAAAATCCCTTGTATTGGGTCATCTATGAAGAACGTGATGAATTATTGTAAGTCTTCTTCTTAAGCATGCATCATTTATTTGCACTTGCATTGGCTTTTTCAATTCTCTCTCCTCAATTTTACAACTCAGGAATTAAAGGAATTAGGATTGCTCATTAGGTGCAAGTTTTTGTGTTCATCTAAAACTTCAGTCATAACCTTAATCTAAAATCAAGACTGTTAATCAAGGCGACTATAAATAAAATTGACATAAAATTAACCCTTGTGTTTGGTGGAGAATAACCACTCATTGTTTATAGAGACAAGATCGCACATTTAGGGTAGAGATAAACTACAAAATTTTCATTCAAACTACTATTTTTAAAAATAATTAGCTATTTCTCAGTGAGGGTTTCGGGTAACATTTTACGATCTAACTCCCATAGCAGAGTGGGTAGTTTAGAGGACACCATGAAAGGTTCCGTCCTCAAGTAACACGGGTGGTCATCTAACCGTCCATACTTACACCCATACTGGCTGAAAGTAGATGCAACAAGTTGTATGAACTCAGGACAGTCTTTGTGAAAAATTTCAGCATCTAACAACTCCGCTTAATTTTAAAGATTGCTTTATCAAAAAAATTAAAATTGAAAAGATAAGCGGACGAGTCCTAACGTGCCTTCACCAGTGTTAAGTGGGTGAATTGGAGAGTTTGAGTTGAGTTTGCTTTGTGTATTCTTTTTCGAGATGACTGTCTTTTCGATCCCTCGTGGTCTTGGGGTTATCCTCTTTCCAAAGATCAATCAACCTCCTTCAGGGTTCAGTAAATCCCAGACTAACCCTTCATTTTACTCCTCTGCTAAGGAAACCATTATCCTTGGAAATTATTCATATCCTTCAACACATAATTCTAAACTCTTTACTTCTTAATGTGAAGAAGAAGAAGAAGAAGAAGAAAAAGAAGAAGAAGTCACGATGTATCCAAAGAAGAACCCTGGTGAGGACAAAAATGACAATGATCCTATTCGAGCACTTATGGCTAGAATAACTGTTATTGAACAACATAATGATATCCTTTGAGCACGGATGGCAGAAATGCAACAATGTGAGGCTGTTGTGGAAGACACGTACCTCCCTGAATTAGCTGAAGATTATAATTGGTTGAGGTCGGTACACCCTGAGGATGTGTTTGAACAAAATCACATTTCCTCGCATTATTGCCTAATTTCGGAGGGAATAATCAAACTATGTATTTTTCTCCGTGACTTCAATCTAGTATGCACTATTCTTTGCCACACTAGGGTTAGTCAAGACTACATAAGGTTGAGAGTTGTCCCCTTCACCTTGAGTGATAAGGCAACTTACTGGCTGAAGAACATAGGGGAAGTGGTCACCATATGGGCTACCTTCAAGACACTATTCTTCAAGAAATTCTACCCAGTTAGTAGAATTAATAAGATGATGATGAAGCTCACAAGCTTCATTAAATAGACCTAATCCAAAAATACCCATGACACGAGATAAGCAAAATGATGTTGGTCCAAAGTCTTATCAGTGGACTGAACCCTGAAACCCAAGGGTTAGTGAGTGCATCCTACGAAGGAAGCTACCTGGGACACCACAAGGACACCGTCTACAAGGTGTTTGAAAGACTAGCGGAATCCAGACGTGCACAGACCAACAGTCGGGCTTATATAGATGGCTCTAAAAAGATGGTGAATAATCTGATGACCAATCAGAGCACTAACATGGGAATAATAGATGATAAGCTAACTATGGTCGAGCAGATTTATAAGAAGGTGGACGGACTCCATAAATCATCTGATATGGAGAAATTAGCTAAATTGCCTAAACAAATGGAGGAATTAACTGATAGGGTTTCTAAGATGCAGATACCTGCCTTGACATCACCCCCTGGCCTCATACACAAAATTCACTACATTATGGGCAAGGGGTAGGGCAACAGAGTCAATGGGGTGGAGACCAAGTCTTTTCCCATCAAACCAAAGATTCTTCCACTCAAACTATTTACGAGGAACCTCCACGAGTCTTGGAGATAAATGAAGTCTGGTATAACTTGGAACCTGTCAATCGATCAGATCCAAACTCTACTCTGAACCTTCATCCACCACAATCTCGACCCATCTACTAGCCTCAACAGCAATAGCAACAGCATCATCAGTAGTACCGTACATGTTATCAGATGCCGCAACTGCAGCAGTAGCAGTATCAATGCCATGGCCAGTAGAGCCAAGTCAAACAGTATCACCAACCTCAGGCCAAGCAGGGCCAGGGGTCATCCTCTTCTTCGATCTCTCCTAAACTCCAGCGAGTGTTGTACGAACTTCATGATATGAGAGTCGATATCAATCGACTCTCTCGATGGAGAGATGAGGTGACTGCACCCCAAACTGTGATTCCAACTCAAGTCCAGGCTAATCCAAATAACCTCGGAAAGAATCAGGTATTAGTCTCTGAATATTCTTTACCTGAATACAAGATCTTTTTGCATGATGATGGTTATCATATTTCTCTTAGGAGCGGAAAGATTGTAACCATACCTGATCGAGCAAAAGAACACAGTGACATAGCCATAGTGTCTACCAAATCACATAATCCTAGGAAAACAGAGGAGGAGAAGCACAATGAGGAGAAAGAAAAAGTCACATCCACACCACCCGTCGAACACTATAATACTGAGGATGCCAGAGAATCAGAATCTGAGTCTGACAACATCACTAAAACAACCACAACAGTTGTCCACAAATTTCCCTATTTTTGGATTAGTCAGTCTGAGTCCTATAGACATGTTTAATTCCTCATTCAATAAAAGTGATATTTTTTATCACAATGAGTCCAATCCTTTTCCCCGTGCTCTTACGGCAGGAAATAAGAAAAACATAAAAAACCAAAAAATGATGAAGAGATGGCGTGCATCTGTAGAGAAAACATCAAGGTCACTCTGTCCCTAGATGAGATGATAGAAAGAGACCCAGCTTTTAGAAAATACCTGAAGGTGAGATGCACATCGACAAGGGCCAGCAAAAGAACCATAGACGAATAATGAAGCACACACTGTCTATTACTACATCTCCCCTGATCAAAAGTAAGCTACCAAGGAAGAAAAGAGACATGGGTGCTCAGTTTGTCACAATCCAGATCAATGAAATCAAGTTTTCCCCAACATTGTTAGACAATGGCTCTATCAATATCATGCCCACAACTCTATTTGAGCATCTAGATCTAGGTCCTCTTAAGAAGTATAGAGCCATACTTCAATTCGCAGATACATCAACTAAGAGACCTAAGGGGGAGACTAAAAATGTTGTCATCAACATAGAGGGACAAAATTTCCCAGTAGATTTTACAACACTTGATATGGATGTCCATAGAAATTGGAAAGACTCCCAAATGATACTAGGGTGTCCCTTCCTTAAGACCGCAGGAGTTGTATTTGATTACACATAGGGGGAGAATCCAATTTGGAGAAGTTGAACTTAAAATGAAGCAAACTAGGTTTCAAAGACATGACACCAAATCTACCATCGAGTTTGAAAATTTAGAACCTGAGGAAGAAAACACATAACAACAGTTAGGCCATGGAGATAGAACTCGATAGCAATGATAAAATCACTCTCATCTGGAGAGGACATTGTTGATGATTTAATATGCCAGCTCATCCATGCATTTACCTACAGTCCTGGAGACTCAGAGGTCCCTCCTGACCTATCAGTCGATTCTCCTTATGGACAATCGTGGAGTGAGGTAAACAGATCAGATGCAATGTTTGCCAAACCACATTGTATCTTTAGCAATCTGATCCCTGAAACAATTAAGATTCCGGCCAATAATGCTACACAGAAACCATCCATATCACAACCAGAATTAGCAATGATAGAGCCAGACTTCGTAAATGATACATACTTACACGAGATCAAACCATTGCCCCCTTTTCTTAAGTATGCCTTCCTTGCAGGAAATAAGGGACAATTTCTAGTCATCATCAGTCCACATATGACCGAAGAGAAGGAGATCCATGTGCTTAAAGTTTACATAAAAATGTCAAGGCTATATGCTGGAGTTTATTAGATTATCCAGGAATTAACCCAACCCTCTGTTCAAACCATATTTTCCTTGATAATAATGCTAAACCCTCCCTGACAAGTCTGTGATTGCACTATTTAAAATATATGTCGTGTATTTGTCGTGTGTTAAAACTAATGAGTCGTTCTGTTGTAGGCGGGCAATCGGAATCGGTCAAGAAATAACCACAATTATTTAGTTAATTTTTAATCGTGTGGTTTTATGTTTATTTTACTTGGGCAATACCCAAGGTCAAACACAAGGAGGCAAAGTAACAATCTAGAATTTTATCTATCAAAGTTCGTGCACAGGTTTCGAGACGATCTTTTTTTATTTTTTTAATGCAATAAGGGATGCAAAATGCAATTTTGACCTATTTTAGGGACTAAAATGTAAATGTTGATCAAACAATAACCTAAAAAATTATGAAACTTGGACAAGATGATAATTATGATAAAATGAATGCACTTTAATTTTTTTGGAATTTTTAGATGTAAGATGATTTTTTATAAATTTTTGAATGTAAACACAGTGAATTTCAATAGTTAATTATAATAAATATTAAACCCAATTATTTTTAAGGGATAATATTATCCAAGATCTATCACTATATGATAGATCTCGGAAAAAATTCTAAATCTCAAAAATATCAGATTTAATACCTATTAAAAATCAAGTATTGAAATATACAAAATGATTTTTACAAGGCAAACAATACATGTAAATGTAATTCTTTTTTGATACAGTCTTAAACACAAATAATTCTACAATACACGATTTTTCGGTAATTTTTAGAACAACAGTTAATTATTTATGAATTTCATAGCTCAAAATGGGTAAAGTATGCAATTTTTTACAAAATAATTAAATATTCACTAACCAATGATCATAAAAACATCAAACATATACCAATACGTAGAGAATTAGTTGTGGAACAATATTCCTATTTTTGAAATTAAAATAATAAAATGTAAAGGTTTGAAATCATGAGGGAGCATAGGGGTATTTATGCAAATTATAAATTTAAATAATGTGATGAATGCAGATAGGGGCTGATATGTAAATACCTAAACACCGGAGGGTGTTATTAAAAAAAGGACAAAAGGGCACGTGCACTGCACGTGCCCTCTGTGGCAGGGGGGGGTAAATATCTAAACTTGGAGGGGCGCTCTACAATTTTTCTAGTAGGTCACGTGCGATGCATGTGATCTCTGGGATACGATTAAAGTGCAGATCAGTGGATTCTCAAGGGGCTTTGATGCAATAGTCCCCCAGACACACGTACGCCTCACGTACGTGGCGGTCTCGGGACCCTCGCCCGGAGATGCGGTAGTGTCGGAGCGGAGTGGGTCTCGTTGAGGCGGGTGGCGAGGTGGAGAAGCAGAAGGAGGCCAGAGGGGCTTCTGGGCAGTGAGGACGACGGATGCTGGTGCCGCTAGTGAAGGGCGGAGATAGCTGAAGCATCGGCGTGACTTCTGGCGGAACTGTCAACGACGTCGATGATGCAACCCGGAGAAGATGCTGTGATGTAGTGGAGTAACTGTTAGACGTTGGAATAGAGGACTTGTTGGTCGACGACGTATCGAAGTTGGTGGAGATGAAACAGTGGAGGTCGTTTGTGGTGGAGATCGATGTATAATGGATGTTGGCTCAACGAAAATAATCGGAGCAGGAGCACGCAATCATCGGAGCAGCGCTGCAATGAAGATTGGATTCCTTGGATCTCGACGTAGTTGAAGGTGAAGGGGGTCGGGCTGTCACCACCGACCTCCTCCTTTGATTTTATGCAGACGACGGATAATTTTCGAGGTTCGCGGTGGAGCTTGTTAAATAGGGGATGGAGGTGTCACTGGAAAAGGAATGTGAGATGGCAGTGGTTTGATTTGGGATTCGAGTATTTGACGAGGGATTCGATGGGATCGGATTGGAGGAGATTTGATTGGGGATCGGGGATCGGAGATGGTGAAATCGCGGGGATGATTTAATGGGGAAGGCAGCGTGGCCGATGCTGGTGGCGAAAATCGTTGTTGGACGGCGGTGCTTCCAACGGATGGGGGAGACGAGGACGATGAACAGTGGCCGTCCCATCGGCCGAGATCTGAAGACCCACCATGTACCAGGTGGCGGCGGGGTAAAGTGAAAGGGGTCAGGCGGGGCACGTGCCTCGCACGTGCGGATTTTAATTTTTTTTTATAAAAACAAAATAATAAAAATTCAAAAAATGGCTAACACGTGGCGGCTCGAGGAGCTACCACGTGTCAACACCACAAAAATCAGAGAATAAAAACTTTGTAAAATCCAAAATATATAGCAAAAGGCCTCGGATTGAAAACATTTATTCACAAAAATTTCTCATCTCAATGAGATCTACAACTTTCATGAGATATCAAAACCAAAATCGATCTTTTGCATAAAGTGATATTTTTGGGGTATCCCATGTACATAGAATATCTTGATTTTTGGGTTTTATAATTTTTTATCATTTTTTAACCAGATAAAAATCCTGAAAAAACTATGGTAAAATCAGAGATAAGTATAGAGACATTATTTTTTTTGGATTTTTATTAATTAAGATAAAGAATAAATAAAATAAAACATAAAAAAGACTAATTTTGTAAAGACCGTTAGTGAAGACTTGGACTCAATTTGTTTCTTTGACTTCGAGCTCAGTTTGAATTTAGGTTTTTATACATTTTATAAAACTTTCATTAAAGAAAACAAATGAAAAAGAACTAAAATAAAATAGGTTAATTATGTACATAAAATTATAGGTCAAAATCAGCTAAAATACAAAACGTACAAAAGAGGCCCAAAACCCAACTTTCACATATGACTCCGATTCACTTGAACTTGGTCTTGTTTTGAAGGTAATTGAATGTACATTAGCTTAAAAGTGAGTATGATCAAAACAAACACTATATGGGGAAGATATGAGGGTTTTAGTTCGGAAATCCTGAAAATAGGGTTTGGGTTTTTAGTCCACTTATTTGGGTTAGTTATTTTTTGTATTTTTCATTTATTCTTGTTAGTGATATGTACACAGTGAATGTGGTTTTGGGTCATTCGAGTTAGCATGAATTAATTAAAAATCAAGGAAATTAGGCTATTTACATGTGAATTTTAGCTGGGATTTTTGGCTTCTTATTTTGTGTAGAAATGAGTGATAAAATGCAATTCTCATTAAAACATGCATGAATTCTAATTATGCGGAATAAACGCAAGAATTCCAATGATTTTGAGGGATTTGGGATTAATTAATGAGATTTAGAGTAATGAATCTGATATTCATCATCCCCCTATACTTAAAACATGCTCGTCTCTGAGCATTAAAAAGAAATGCCATGAGGTTTAATGAGATTGGGTTCCATACCAAGACCATGAGCTGAAGGTGAAATTGAAACTAGACTCGACCTTTTTATTATTAGTTTGGAGGAACTTCTGTGAGACTTAAAATTTTAAAATAAACAACCTTCAAGTTCTGCACATCATTATCACAGTTTCGGCTCACATTGAACAATCGACTCATGTGTGTGAAAGTTTTTAGCTCTTTTCATCCAGAATGTCGGACTACCATGCATACCTCCTCTCCAGTAACTCGTCCTCGGGGAGTAAAGTATTTACTTCTAAGTTCTGTCGTGATGTGTTTAAAATCGAAGTGGGGGAGAAGTTAGAAGTAGGAGAAATGTACTGGTGGGTGGCCAGTGTAGTCACCTCTCCTTGTGAAGCTGGCCAGTGTAGCCGAGTCTCCACCAAAATCTGCAGGTTTTCTTGAAGCTTGGACCTTTTTGGTCAGTTTATTTGGTAGTGTCTTCTTTGTGTTTGGATTTTTGGTGGTTCTACTTTGATCTTGTTGTGCCCCTACGGATATAGAATCTTTTTTTCTGTACATGTTTTGGGGTCTTAGAAAAAAATTGTGCCCAGTCTTCCATGCCTTTTCTGAAGCTTTATTTCAACCTGTATTCCCATCTTTAGATTTCCACGCTATCAGAAAAGAAACTCACACAGTCTTCCAACATCCTGTCTGAGTTTAGCTAAGTGCATAGTGCGAGAGTACAAATTAATTCCCTACTCCATAGTTGTATCTAGAATGAAGAGATCAGGTTAGACACTAAGAGTCAAACGCTGCACATTGTCATGTTGAACTTAAAGAATTATGTCAAAGACTTGAAGCTTCTAGAATCCTATTTCTCGGTGAAGTTCCTCTGAAAATGAGGTGGATTAAGGTCAAGTCCAGACCACTCTCGGTTTCTGTTCATAACTCGGTTCAGAACCCAACAGATATTCACAGATGCAAATGAATGTAATGCTGGATGAAGTGTGAAATGTAGGACACAAGTTTTTCTTTTTTTTAAATTTTTTATGCAAGGGATATTTTTTTAAGTTTTTTTATGCAAAAATGAATAAGAGGCCATTTTTTTCAAAATTTTTGGGTTGGACATAGTCAATGTAAGTAGCAAAACTCTTTTTCTTTTTCTTTTTGTTTTTGTGTTTTTTTCAAGTTTGTTACCCATCCTGTAAATATATATGTACTTACGCAAAGTACGAGATATGGGTAAAATATATACACAGTATATATAGACCCCCCCTATACTTAGCGATTGTTGTGTCCTCAGAGCACAAGAAGCGTAAAGAAGACATAGCTCGGGCTAAGCGTAACAAAGAGAAAAAGAAAAACAGAGAGATGGATCGGTTCGTCCCCCTATACTTAGGCTATGATCAGTCTAAGTATATAAGAAGGGCAAAAATGAGGTGGTCGTGATATGTGAATGAGGAGGGTATATACAGTTGGGTATCGGTTCCCCCTACACTTAGGCTCTTGTCAGCCTAAGTACATAAGAAGGATGGAAATGGAATGATCGTGAGATGGGAAGGATGGTATATACAGATGGTATCGGTCCCCCCCTATACTTAGGCCTTGGCCTAAGTAGAGGAAGAAGCTGTACAAGGAGACCGATGTGGTCGGGAGGGGGTGGGTTGCCGATGATTAAGGCGGTTTTGGGCTGATCTTTTTGTGAGCATGTGGTGTGAGATCGTAATGATGAGAAGGAGATGAAGCATATGATTATAAACTATTATCAGTGTTATCCTCGGAGAAATCATGTTGGATATTAGATGAAGCATTTGAGTCAGATGAAAGGTATCCATCATCGGAGTTATCCTCAAAGGAATAGTATTTGAAAGTGGACATACTCCAAATATTATTGTCTTCTTGTTTCTTCAGTTTTTTTTCTCAGAATTCGTTCCTTCTTGGGATCAAGCAACTTGTCATCGGATGAATACTCTGAAGCACCAGTCTCAGTCAGCTCATAAGAAATAATTCCAGTGTATTTTATGAGAGCAGGAGCATCGTCTTTGGATGAATAAGTGTGAGGAATGGGAGTTATCCAACGAGAATTGAAGTTTTGATCCTTGCGAAGATATGGTTTTAGGATTTCCGAACAGACTTCACTCATGAAGATTACCTTTTCCAGACCTGATGAGGGATCATCAGATGATTCCTCTTCTGGAAGGTCAAAGGTGACTTTTTTTCGATGAAGGAGTAGTCATTTTATTTCTCAAAGTTGTTGGTCCACTTGAGTCTCTAGATGAATAACCATTGGAATTCTTCTCCTTGGTCGGTGTTCATCCTGTGTGTTTGTTGTTAGTCTTCTTAATGCTGGTGCACTCTTAATCTGGAAAGTTTGGGTCAATGTATTTTGAGTAGGTTGCTCCAGGGTGCGACCATGCATATATCTCAGGATCATATAAGAAATATTCTTCTATTGTGAGGTATGTAGGAATTGAAATACTTGGGAGAGTCTCTTCATGTTCATTCTCAATTTATTTAACATTGGAGCATTCCTGTGTCGAGTTGATGTGATCAAGGTAGTCAGAATAAGTTGACCCAGGGTGCGACCATGCATAAGTCTCTAGATCATATGATTTATATACTTGATTCTCCATGGTGAGAGCAGCTGGGAATGGAGCAGGAGGGAGAGTCTCTAAACCAATAGTCTCATCAACAAGAGATCGAAGTACTTCCAATGTTGTAAAATTTATTTCCTGAATCTCACACTCAATAATTACTTTAGTCAATGCTAAGAATGACTTTCCAGAATAATTGGAGACTGGGTGAATTCTTCTTGATGCTCAATATCAATGATCGTAAAGTCTACTTTGAGCGGAGCACCTTGGAATGTAATGATGACAGAAATGATTCCTCTTAGCCGCTTTATTGATCGATCAACCAATTGAACGATCTCTCGTATCTTCCTTATAGGTTCGAGTTTGAGCTCGTGAAATATAAAGGTCTGGAGGATATTAATTAGTGAACCATCATCAATTCGAGCATGGGTAAAAATTATATCTTTGATTCGACATTCAAATCTGGGAAACTGCATCATTATGTGGCTCTTGGTTTTTCTCCTCAACAACAAGGAGGAGGCCATTGATAAAATATGTCTTCAGTTTTTGTTCTTATCCTGCCCGACTTTTTTATCATTAATTTGTCCACTACAAATCCTTTAAGGTCGGGGAAGTGTTCAATGGCCTGTATAAAGGGAAGTTCAAAAATCAATCTTTTCTCCAGTGCTCCCCATAAAATAGGATCCAAATTCTTCAGATCTTCTTCAGTCTCAATTTTTATGATTTTTCTGGAATTTCGATTTTTTGGGTGTTTTTTAATATTTCCATTTTTTGGTGTTTATTGTGTGTTGTGATAATGTGGTGTATTCTGTAGATGGGAATGGGCTTTGATGTTATGAGTAAGAGTCAGAGGCATAGTCATTTATAGGGGAGTAATATGCAGAAGTGATGCTGTCAGAATCATCCCTAGATTTCTGAATATCCTCAAAATTCTCAACATGAGATCCAATCTTTTCCTCATTCATTTTTATGTCCGAGCTCCCATAAAATAAACTGAGTCGGTTAGTAAAGTTTCGGGATTTTTCCTCCATTAATTCAAATCTCTTATTTATCCCTAAAATATCATCCTCAAAAATATGTTCATGATCAATCAGGGAGCAGTCTGTGTTTGTTCTTGTTTTTGAATTTTTGACCCGGACATTTTCTCTTCCATTTTCCTGTGTGAGCTGGGAGGGGATTATTGTTGATTATCCAATATATCATTGTTATTTTTTAAAATTTTCTCCTAAAAAAACTATGGAAAGAGGCTGCTCAGTAGAAGGATTTTGCGGGAATCTGTATGTCACGTAATCAGCATACTGTGACTCAGGTATGCAATGCTGGTTTGAGTAGAGTATACTTCCATGATCATGATTGATTGTATCCTTAAATAATGGAGTAATAAAGGGTGCATATGTGTCGATATCATCCATTTGGTCCTCTGTATGTGTAGGTTGGTCAAAGGAGTGGCATTCAGGTTGTTTAATAGGGATCAGATCGTCATGGTCAATCCAACGTTGATAGTCATTAAGTGTGGGTCTCTCCATCTAGGTTTTGTTTCTCGGCCAGTCATGAGATTCAAAAGTAATTTGATCTTGCAATGGTTTACTAATGAGAAACCGAGAATATGACGGTTCAGTCCAAGATGGTACGTGGTCATGGGTGGAAGGATGATTTGAGTAGAATAGCTCGGAAGTCAATGGATTTATCCGAGAGTCAGAATCTCTCTCAATGTCGGAGGATTATTGAAAGAAGAGTATTTGGGTCTAACCGAGACAAATTCATTTTCATAACATATATCAGATGGGTCCTCGGACCATTGTCCTATGTTTGTAAAAGGAGGTTGATGATGATGAATCGTCATGGTTGATCTTGGTGCAAGTGCACGAGATAGTCAAAAGAAATTTTTATCAAGGAGGTTGAGGGTACATATGTGTGGCTTTTGATTTTTGAAATTAGGTCATGTACACCAATGCAAACACAAATCAAACCCCAAGTTCACCAACTCACACAATGAATTTGCAAGAGTTCGGCTATTATCTTTTCAATTTTAATTGGTGGTAAGACAATCTTGGAAAATAATTAGCGAGTTTTTAGGTGCCGAAGATTTTCTTACAGAGTGTCCTGAATTCCTACAGCTAGTTGAATCTACTTTCAGCCAGTATATGTGTAATACAGACCGTAAAATGGCTACCCATGTTACTTAAGGACGGAGCCTTACGTAGTGTCCTTTAAACCACCAACTCTGCTAAGGAAATCTGGACCGTTTACTGGCTACCCGTATTCCTTACTGAGAAGTAGCTAATCATTTTTAAAATCAGTAGTCTTAATGAAAATGTTGGATCTGGGCTCTAACCTTATGTGTCATCTCTCGCTCACAAATAAATGCATCCAAGGCCGAGGTTGCTCTCCCACAAAAATTTTTTATTTTATGTTTAATTTAAAATCGACTATATTTAGCAGTATCAATTTTAATTAGGTGATCACTTTAAGAAATAATTGAACACAAATACATGTCTACGATCCTGTCCCAATTGAATTTAAAATTTATGTGATAAAACAGGAAGGAGAAATTCGAGAAAAGCCGATACGCGCGAAAAATTATGATGTATACTCAGATGGAAGACTTACAGTGATTCCTCGCAATCTTCATGTGGGATGCAATACAAGAATTTAAAGATTACTCCAAATGAATGCAAGCTGATGAAAAACTGCACTTAGCAGAAAGTTCTGTTAGTGGGGAAGAATTCAGTTGAATTTGACTAAATTGAACAATCTACTATACGTCTCAATTAAGTGAAGTGTGGCCATAGGTTCCACGAGCACACTCATAAATTTTAAATGATATAAGAGCCGTACGTGCAGGTCTATCCAAAGCTCCACTCCAATCGGGCCCCACCCTCACCAGAGAGTGAAACAGGCCACGACACACCACAGAAAGAGTTAAAGGTCTTTTACAAACGCGAGAGTCCAAACGGACACCGCTATAAATGAGCAATTAATTACAGAAATTTTAAAAATTGCAGAAAATATAATCCTAGACTCTACGATCTCCTATGACTTGAATCGATCTTAATTTTTAATGTGGCTTTCGAAAGTCGGTGAAGATGCGTCGGTTCTTGAGAAAACGCTCCACGTACGTCAGGTACCTCATAAGAAAAATTAGAGAGAAAATGTAGGGGAGTGACTCAAAAAATAATAAATAATAATAAATAATAAATGCTAGAAAATAAAATAAACAAATGTAGAAAAATAAAAAATGGGATTTACAGTGAAAAGTTCGGGGGTCATACTACCTGAACGAGGAAAACCGAATAGAAAGCTTTTTAGACAAAAACAACTAAGCTGTTTGCCTCCCCGGCAATGACACCATCTGAGGATCTGAAATTGCACTATTTAAAATATATGTCGTGTATTTGTCATGCATTAAAATTAATGAGTCGTTTCGTTGTAGGTGGGCAATCGGAATAGGTCAAGAAATAACAACAATTATTTTATTAGCTTTTAAAGACGTAGTTTTATGTTTATTTTACTTATGCAAGTCCCAAGGTCGAACACAATGAGGCAAAGGAACAACCTAGAATTTTATCTATCGAAGTTCGTGCACGGTTTTCAAGGCGATCTTTTTTTATTTTTTTAATGCAATAAGGGAGGTAATATGCAATTTTGGCCAATCTTAGGGACTAAATTGTAAATATCGATCAAACAATGTCCTAAAAATATGAAACATGGCCAAGATGATAATTATAACAAAATGAATGCATTGTAATTTTTTTAGAATTTTTGGATGCAAGATGATTTTTTTATGAATTGTTGAATGTAAACCTAGGGAATTTTAGTAATTAATTATAATAAATATTAAACATAATTATTTTTAAGAGATAAAATTATCCAAGATCTATCACTAGATGATGGATCTCAGAAAAATCCTAAACCTCAAAAATATCAGATTTAATACCTATTAAAAATCAAATATTGAGATATGCAAAATGATTTTTACAAGGCAAACCATATATGTAAATGTAATTATTTTTTAATACTATGTTAAACGCACATAATTCTACAATCCATGATTTTTCGATAAATTTTAGAGCAACGATTAATTATTTATGAATTTCACAGCTCAAAATGGGTAAAGTATGTAATTTTCCACAAAATAATTAATTATCATTTAACCACTGACATAAAGATATAAAGTATATACCAAGATGTGGAGAATTATTCGTGGAACAAAAGGCCTATTTTTGAAAATTAAAATAATGCAATGTAGAGGTTCGAAATCATGGGGGAACACAGGGGTATTTATGCAAATTATAAATTTAAATAATGTGAAGAATGCAGACAGGGGTTGATATGTAAATACCTAAACATCGAAGGGTGTTATTGCAAAAGGACAGAGGGGAACGTGGCCGCACGGGGAAATATCTGAACTTGGAGCGGCGCTCTGAGATTTTACCAAGAGGTCACGTGCGATGCACGTGATCTATGGGTTGTGGTTATAGTGCATATAAGTGGATTCTCTAGGGGCTTTGATGAAATAGTCCCTTGATGCACGTACGCCTCTCGTGCATGGGGTCTCGGACCCTCGCTTGGGGATGTGGCAGTGTCGGAGCGGAGTGGGTCTTGCTGAGGCGGGTGGCGAGGCGGAGAAGCGGAGGGTGGCGGAGGCGCTTCTGGGCGTTGAGGACGACGACTGCTAGCGCCGCTAGTGATGGGCGGAGATAGCTGAAGTGCCGGTGAAACTTCTAGCGGAACTATCGGCGACGTCGGTGATGCAGCCCAGAGAAGACGATGTGATGCGGTGGAGTAGCTGCTAGACAGTTGAATAGAGGACTTGTTGGTCAATGAGCTTGTTAAATAGGGGAAGGATGTGTCACCAAAGAAGGAAGGTGAGATGGCAGTGGTTTGATTTGGGATTCGAGGAATTGGCGAGGGATTCGATGGGATCGGATCGGAGGAGATTTGATTGGGGATCAGGGATCGGAGATGGCGAAATAGAGGGGATGATTGAATAGGGAGGGCAGCGCGACCGATGTTGGTGGCGAAAATCATGGCTGGGCGGCGATGCTTCCAAAGAATTGTGGAGACGAGGACGATGAACAACGGTTGTCCGATTGATCAAGATCGGACGGCCCACCATATGCCATGTGGCGGCTGGGTAAAGTGAAAGGGGGCAGACAGTGCACGTGCACGGCACGTACGGGAGGACACATGCCTCGCACGTGCGGATTTTAATTTTATTTATTTATAAAAATGAATTAATAAAAATTCAAAAAAAGCAGCTGATACGTGGCGGCTCGAGGACCTGCCACGTGTCAACACCACAAAAATCGTAGAATAAAAACTCTGTAAAATCCAAAATAAATAATAAAAGCCTCGGATTGAAATCATTTCTTCACAAAAATTGCTTGGCTCGATGAGATCTACAACTTTCATGAAAATATCAAAACCAAAATCAATCATTTGCATAAAGTGATATTTTTGGGGTATCCCATGTACATAAAATACCTTGATTTTTGAGTTTTATAATTTTTTCTTTTTTCAACCAGATAAAAATCCGAAAAAAATAAAGTGAAATGAGTGATAAATATAAAAATATTAATATATATATTTTTTGTTTTTTATTAATTAAGAAAAGAAGAAATAAAATAAAACATGAGAAAGACCAATGTTATACAGACCATTAGTGAAGACTTGGACTCAATTTATTTCTTCGACTTCAAGCTCAATTTGGATTTGGATTTTTATGCATTTTAATAAAACTTTCATCAAATAAAACAAATGAAAAAGAATTCAAATAAAATAGATTAGTTAGGTACATAAAATAGTAGCTCAAAATATGCTAAAATACAAAATGTACAAACGAGGCCCAAAACCCAACTTTCACATATGAGCTCCGATTCACTTGAACTTGGACTTGTTTTGAAGGTAATTGAATGTACATTAGTTTAAAAGTGAGTAGGATCAAAACGGACACTGGATGGGGAAGATATGAGGGTTTTAGTCTGGAAATCCTAAAAATAGGGCTTGGGTTTTTTGTCCACTTATTTGGGTTAGTGATTTTTTGTATTTTCATTTATTCTTGTTAGTGATATGTACACAGTGGAGGTGGTTTTGGATCATTTGGAGTTAGCATGAATTAGTTAAAAATCAGGGAAGTTAGGCTATTTACAGGTCAATTTTAGCTGGGATTTTTGGCTTCTTATTTTGTGCAGAAATGAGTGATAAAATGCAATTCTTATTAAAACATGCTGGAACGCTAATTATGCAGAATAAATGCAGAAATGCTAACGATTTTAAGGGATTTGAGCATAATTAATGAGATTTAGAGTGATGAATATGAGATTCATTATCCCCCTACACTCAAAACATGCTCGTCCTTGAGCATTAAAAAGAAATGCCATGAGGTGAAATGATATTGGGTTCCATACCAAGATCATGAGGTCAAGGTGAAAATGAAACTAGACTCGACCTTTGGATTATTAGTTTAGCGGAACTTCTGTGACACTTAGAATTTTAAAATCAACAGCCTTCAAGTTCTACATATCATTGTCATAGTTTTGGCTCAGAAGTCATCTTAGATCAATCCTCTTTCCAAAGCATACCCTATGAACATTGAACAATTGACTCATGTGTGTGAACGGTTTTAGCTCTTCCCATCCAAAATGCCAGAATACCATGCAAACCTCCTCGCTAGTAACTCATCCTCGGGAGACAGGTATTTCCTTGTAAGGTCTGTCGCACTGTGTTCACAATCGAATTGGCGGAGAAGTTAGAAGAAGGAGAAAAGAACAGGAGGGTGGCCAGTGTAGTCACCTCTCCTTGTGAAGATGGACAGTGTAGCCGAGTCTCCACCAGGATCTGCAGGTTTTCTTGATGCTTGGACCTTTTTGGTCAGATATTTATTTGGTAGTGGCTTCTTTGTATTTGGTTTTTTGGTGGTTCTACTTGGATCTTGTTGTGCCCCTATGGATATAGAATATTTTTTCTGTACATGTTTTGGGGTCTTAGAAAAAAATTGTGCCCAATCGTCCATCCTTTTTCCGAAGCTTTATTTCAACCTGTACTCCGGTCTTTAGATTTCCACACTACCAGAAAAGAAACTCACACATCTTCCAACATCCCGTCTGAGTTGAGCTAAGTGCATAATGCGAGAGTACAAATTAATTCCCTATTCCAGAGTTGTACCTAGAATGAAGACACCATGTTAGACACTAAGAGTCCAACGTTGCACATTGTCATGTTGAACTTAAAGAATTAAGTCAAAGACCTGAGGCTTCTAGAATCATATTTCTCGGTGAAGTTCCTATGAAAATTAGGTGGATTAAGGTCAAGTCCAGACCACTCTTGGTTTCTGCTCATAACTCGGTTCAGAACCAGACAGCTTTTCACATATGCAAATGAATGTAATGCTAGATGAAGTATGAAATGCAGACACAAGTTTTTCTTTTTTTTATTTTTTATGCGAGGGATATAATTTTAAGTTTTTTATGCAAAAATGAATAGGAAGCTATTTTTTTCAAAAAGTTTGGAATGGACACAGTTAGTGTTAGTAGCAAAACTCTTTTTCTTTTTTTTTGTTTTTGTGTTTTTTTCAATTTCGTTACCCATCCCGTATATATATATATATATATATATATATAGAGAGAGAGAGAGAGAGAGAGACTTACGCGAAAGTACGAGATATGGGTAAAATATATGCACAGTCACGTGCCTCGCACGTGCAGATTTTTAATTTAATTTTTTTCTCGCCACAAAAATCAGAGAATAAAATCTTTGTAAAATCCAAAATAAATAGCAAAAGGCCTCGGATCAAAAATATTTCTTCACAAAAATTGCTCATCTCGTTGAGATCTACAACTTTCAAGAATATATCAAAACCAAAATCAATCATTTGGATAAAGTGGTATTTTTGGGGTATCTCATGTACATAGAATACCTTGATTTTTGGGTTTTATAATTTTTTGTTATTTTTAAATCAGATAAAAATCCGAAAAAAATATGCTAAAATCAGAGATAAATATAGACACATTCATATAATTTTTTGGATTTTTATTAATTAATAAAAAGAAGAAATAAAATAAAACATGAAAAAGACCAATTTTTTACAAACTATTAGTGAAGGCTTGGACTCAATTTGTTTCTTTGACTTCAAGCTCACTTTGTATTTGGATTTTTATGCATTTCAATAAAACTTTCATCAAGGAAAACAAATGAAAAATAATTAAAATAAAATAGGTTAATTATG
Organism: Ottelia alismoides; assembly: GCA_037367405.1. Lineage (NCBI taxonomy): Eukaryota > Viridiplantae > Streptophyta > Magnoliopsida > Alismatales > Hydrocharitaceae > Ottelia > Ottelia alismoides. The sequence continues at coordinate 184,724 of JAZKJV010005402.1, read as the reverse complement.
TACATAAAATAATAGGTCAAAATCAGCTCAAATACAAAATGTACAAAAGAGGCCCAAAATCGAAATTTCACAAATGACCTCCGATTCACTTAAACTTGGTCTTGTTTTAAAGGTAATTGAATGTACATTAGTTAAAAGTGATAGGATCAAAACAAACACTGGATGGGGAAGATATGAGGGTTTTAGTCCCGAAATCCTGAAAATAGGGTTTGGTTTTTGGTCCACTTATTTGGGTTAGTGATCTTTTTTGTATTTTTCATTTATTTTTGTTAGCGATATATACACAGTGGAGGTGGTTTTGGGTCATTCATAGTTAGCATGGATTAGCTAAAAATCAGGAAAGTTAGGCTATTTACAGGTCAATTTTAGATGGGATTTTTGGCTCCTTGTTTTGTACAGAAATGAGTGATAAAATACAATTCTTATTAAAACATGCATAAATGCTAATTATGCAGAATAAATGCAAAAATGCTAATGATTTTTAGGGATTTGAGCTTAATTAATGAGATTTGGAGTGATGAATCTGAGATTCATCACTCTTGTGAATGCAACATAAGTTGAATCCAAATTTATTAAAAGTAGTTAAGACTGAGATCAGAAAATGGTGTAAGGCTAATTTCATTTATCCCATCTCAGACTCCAAGTGGGTGTCGCCTTTGCACATCATCTTGAAAAATTCAGGACACTAGATTATGACTAATGAGGATGCAGAGGAGATCACGATATGAGTACCCATGTCGTGGCACGTTTGTATGGATTACAGGCGCCTGAATGACATAACAAAGAAGGACCACTTTCCACTGCCTTTTATTATCAAATTTTGGAGAAATTGTCAGGGAGGGAATACTTCTATTTCTTAGACGTGTACTCGGGCTACAATCAGATAACCATCGCCCTGAGGACCATGAAAAGACTACTTTTATATGTCCTTTCGCCACTTATGCAATTAAGTGGATGATTTTTGGGCTTTGCAGCTCCCCCAACACTTTTCAATAGTGCATAATTGTGGTTTTTGCTTAAATGGTTGGAGATTTCCCAGATGTTTTCGTGGATGACTTCTCAGTCCATGGTGATTCATTTGATGATTGCCTAGCGCACCTGGATTGAGTCCTCCAAAAGTGTCGGGAATTGAATATGGTGCTTTCTTAGAAGCCATTTCATGATAAAAGATGGTATTGTGTTGGGGTATGTCATCGCCAAGAAGGGAATGGAGGTTGACCCTACTAAGGTGGATGTGATCAAGAAACTCGAGCTACCTACCAATGCTAAACAAGTGCGGTCTTTTCTGGGCCATGTCGGATTTTGTAGGAGATTTATTAAGGATTTTTCAAAAATTTCCTGACCGCTAACTGACCTATTAGGGAAAGACACCGAGTTCCTCATATATCATAAGTGTCTTGAAGCCTTTCAGATGCTCAAAAAGAGGATCATTGAGACTCCTGTTCTACAAGCCCCAAACTGGTCTCTTCCCTTCGAGATCATGACAGACGCTTTAGACTTTGCAGTAGGGGTTGTATCAAGATAAAGAAAAGATGGAATCCCGTATGCTATTCACTGCACAAGAAAAATTTTATATCCAGCTTAAAAAAATACACTGTGACCGAATAGGAAATGCTTGCAGTAATCTTTTCCCTGGAAAAAATTCAATCTATACTTCTAAGATCTAAGGTGATAGTTTACGCATATCACTCAATCATACGATAATTAATGGTAAAAAAAGATGCAAAACCACGTCTCATCAGATGGATACTCTTGCTTCAGGAATTTGATTTGGATTTTAAAGATAAACATTGAGTTAAGAATGTCATGGCTGATCATTTATCAGAATCAAACAAAACAAAATCCCTGAGTTTGAATCCATCCGTAAAACCTTCCCAAATGCATCAATTTCTGCTATTGACTCTCTCCTATGGTATGCTGACATGGTAAACTACCTTGTCTCCAAGAAAGTTCCCCAAGGTTAGTCCAAGAATAGAATCGACCAATTCAAGTCAGAAACCAGACGCTACCATTGGGAGGATGTGTTTCCTTGAAGAATCAAACTGTATATGGAGGATATGTATTCCTCAGAAGGAATATCAAAGTGTCCTCAATCTCTGCCATAACTTGGAGGTAGGAGGACATCACTCCGGAAAGAGGACCGTTGAGAAGATACTACAATGAATTTTACTACCGACCTTGTTTAAGGATGCCTACAGTTTTGTCAGGTCGTGCCTAGTCTGTCAGAGAATGGGAGGGACCATTAGCCCAAAAGTTGTCATGCATACGCAACCAGTGATCATTTATGATGTATTCGATGCATGGGGCATTGACTTTATGGGTCCATTCCCTAACAGTCTTGAATATATTCTTCTCGCTGTAGATTATTTATCTAGGTGAGAGGACGCTATCCCTGCTCGGGCCGCAGACAACAAGACTATATGAAAATTTTTAAAAGATCGAATTATTTCGAGAGTTGGGATCCCTAAGGTATTAATATCTGATGGGGGTAGCCACTTTGTCAACAGGGAGGTGAAGAAGATGACTAAGGAATACGACATCGAGAACCATGTTGCTAGTCCTTACCATCCACCATCCAAGGGCATGGATGAGGTGCCAAACAGGGAGGTCAAAGGAATTTTATAGAAGATAGTCTGCCCTAATAGGAAGAAATTGTCCCAACTTATGGACCAAGTTCTATGGTCTTACCGGATGACTAACAAGAGCCCATTGGACACATCCCTTTTTCGAATGGCATATTGAAAGTTTTGTCATTTTCCTGCAGAACTCGTGCATAAACCAGAAAGGGCAATCAAAAAGATCAATTGGAACCGTTACCTAGGAAAGAAGAACATGGATATGGATTTGAATGAACTATCTGAAATATGAAATCATGCCTACGAAAACAACACCATTTACAATGATAGAGTGAAGAAATGTCATGATAAGAACATTTGTACAAAGACCTTTGTCCCAGGGGAGAAATATGGTTATTTCATGCAAGATTGAAAATTTTCCAAGGTAAATTGAAATCCAAATGGATGGGACCCTTCGTCATGAGAGAGGTGCACAATAACGAAATTGTTGAGATCTCAGAGACCGCAGACATCACGTAAATTTCTATCGTCAACGATCAACTACATAAACATTTTGTCAAATCAAGCGACCATTTAGTAAAAGTAGAGCGTATCTCCTTCACTCAGGACATTGTATTAGACGAAAGACTCAAGTAGTTCAGATGAAACACCTCTTTTATAGAAATTCCATCACTCTTCTGTATATCGATCACTTCGTTCATCTCCTCGGTCCCCCACACGTGATTACTTATCAAACTTAGGCTGACTTGAGACTAAGTATAGGGGACCGGTACCATTGTTTATACATCACTTATATTCTTTTTGACTCAACTATATTTAGTACGAACTATGTCTGCATTTCACTTTGTGCCATGAGGGCATAACACAAGTTAACTATAGGGGGTGTGTTTGTATATATTCTACATACTTTATCCATAGCTCGCATTTTCTAACATCAGTGTTTGGTGCAAGAAGTGTATATTACATAAATTATACTAAATTCTTCCCTAAATAATACTTGCTTTTCAAAAAACACAAAATCAAAAAATAAAAAAAAACTTTTTACATAAAAATAATTCACTCATGGTCTTACATTTCATCAAGCATCTCATGCATTCCTTGGTTGGTATATTCCTGACACATTCACTATTACTCAAGGATTAAGGTTTTGAAGACACGAGATTTCGGAGATCTTGAGAGATTGAATTAACCATCCTTAGTCATTACGGATTTTAAAACTCAATAATCCACACTTCCCTAGTTTGAAAAATTTTAGCGCTATATTGCACTCTTTATCTCTACCCTCTAAAGAATATGATTAGCTTATCACTTTTACAACTGCATGATTGATGAGATGAGTTGAGTTATCACTTGAGGGACTAGGACTAATGATGCTCGAGGATGAGATAAAGTTAATGAAGGTTTCAAGAAACCTGAGTCTCAGTAAAACCCTAGCCAGTATCTAAACAAGTTCGCATGCGATCTCTTGATATTTACCTATGTGCCAGGGTGTGATGAAACTAATTTAGTTGTTGATCAGTATGCGCCAACTTTTGGTAAAAGTAGTGGAGCAAGCCAAAAAGAAAAGGAAGAAATATATCATGAAAAGCTCAATCATTACAAGGTCAAATTCAAAAGTTCTTACACCAAAGGAGAGCTCTCCCAACCATTTTCAAAGTGTCCACTTGGATCAAACGCTCATATGACCAAGGAGTCGGATAGCACCATAAAAGGGCTTTGCATCGTATAGTGATACAGGTATGGGTGTCGAAGGTATCTTAGATACTCAAAAGAGACATATCCTAGTGTACTCCTAGAAAAACAAGTGCATACGATTCCAACTTCTCTTGAAGGACACATTGATCAACAAATAAAAATCTACATGTGTTGAGTAATAAGGCACATGAGAGGCCCCTTGTTCTAATGTGAGGGAGAGAAAAATATACACAATCATATGCCCTCCATCATTTGGTTGTCCATATACACTTTCAAGTCTAACAAACTAATGAGACGATGGATTGAATGCAAGAACCAACTTATTCCCTAGTATCGAGGATTATGTCTAAAGGAGAGTCTATTGGATTGGGACCTTGGGTAACATCTTGACTATACTCTCATGAATGCAGTACACTAAACTTCGTATCCTTATATTTTATGTACAAACAGAGAGTCTAATAATTAGAGAAGTTGTATTCCTTTTGACTAGAGCATGGTTGAGTCTAAAATTTTAGGATCACTCAAATTAAGAGTCTTCTATGAATCGGGCCTTGAAAATTCATATGTACAGTCAGAGATTTATCCAACTAAGTCGTTCATTCATTGATACTCGGGGAAGAGCATGGTTTAAGTATAAGGGAGTGATGAGTCTCGTATTATACATGCTAAAATTAGTCAATTAGGCTTTGTTCCTCAAAATTCATATGCATTTAATAATTAATATAGCATCATTAGCATTCATACATGTGTAAATAATGTTCGCATTTCATCATAGATAATTGCATAATGTGTAAATTGTCCTAAAAGATGCTAACTTCCCATATTTTTAATTAATTCATCCTAACTCCAGTTGACCTTGTTGTGTTGATATTACTAAGAAGAATAAATAAAAAATACAAAATAATTGCTAACTCAAATAAGTGTTAAAAAAACACAATTCTTAATTTCATATCTGACGGACTAAAATGCACATATCTTCCTCATAAAATGTCCAATTTGATCTACTCACTTTTAAAGTACTCCACTTTCAAATACCTTGAAAACAAGACCAATTTCATAAAATTCGGATCTCATATGTGAAAGTTGGGTTTTAGGCCTCTTTTGCGCATTTTATCTTTTTGTTATTTATGACTTAAGTTTTATGTATATAATTAACCCTTTTAATTTTATTTATTTTTCACTTTTATTCTTTAATGAATGTCTTATCAAGTTGCATAAAAGTCCAAATCTAGATAAAGAATAAAAACAAAGAAACTAATTGTGTACGAGTGTCTTTTGTGACTTTGTACAAAAATCGTGTTTTTCGTACTTCTATTTTATTTCTCTATTTCTTATTTGCTAAAAATCCAAAAAAATGGATTAGTGTGAAATTAATTTTCTTATATTTTATTGTATATAACTTTTATCCTCTTCTAAAACCACAACAAAATTACAAAATCACAAAAAGACAGTTTTCTATATACATCGAGAACCACCAAAATACTACTTCGCACAGTTGACCTCTATTGCTCACAATCCCTTCATGAAACTTGTAGATCTCGTCAAGGTGAACAAATTTTATGAAGGAAATTTATTGATCCAAGATATCCTTCTATTTTTTCTATTTTTCTTCTTCTATATATTTTGAAATTTTTGTGGGTGACACATGGCAGCCCATGAGCATGCCATGTGTCACCCCTCATTCTCTCTCCTATCGCCCCTAGTCACATGCCAAGCACGTGACCTTCATCCCCTTCTACTCATTCACCCTCTGCAATGCCACCCCCTCCGCTCCCTTTGATGCCCTCATAACTACCATCACCGCCCCACTCTCTCCAGTCGTTACGAGGCCCACCTGCAAACCGTCGTCGTCCCCACTCCTTTAAACCCCTTTGACAACCACTCCCACAGTCCCATCCACCATTATCCCTCCATATCCATCTTGACCTAGGTGACTGCAGTAGTCCACAACTCAGACGAGCTTCACGAGGAGGTTAGGTGTGATCTGCGACTCCCCCTTTGTCGTATATCATCTTCTCCTAAGTTGTTGAGCTCAGATACCTCGTTGGGACCTTCGAGTAAAGACTGAAGGATGGCTTCTCCTCCTCTTCCAGACATTCATCTCCGATCACTTCATGTCAACCCCACCTCACTTCCCGCTCTAACCCTCAGATCCTCTTTTGCCTCTAGCCTTGCAAAGGGTGGACCTCGAGCTCCCTTTTCCCGTACGTGTCTCTAGCACCGCCACTTTGTATTTGTTTCTCCTTTGTTTTAAATCTAACCCTACATGTCTAGATGCTACACCTCTGCCACCCAATTGCACCTCCTATCTCCTGCAGGTCCATCGTGCTTTGTCGCTCGTCTGCCGCAACCATCAACTTCGCCCTCTGTTGCACCTTTGTGTCACCACCTCTAGTGCCTCCAACCTTCGCAGTCACTGTCGCACTAGTGATTTGTCGAAGACCATCGAAGCCACCTCCCTACATCGACAACTGCTCCAGCCAACTTGCAGAGCTGCCTCCGCTCCTCCACCCATGAGCCATCTTCAAACGACCCCCTCCGCTATACTCCTCGCCCACTCCATAGCCAACTATAGCATCATCGCTTGGTCGTGTGTCAGCCGAGCTCCTTCGTGCACCTCTGACCCCGCCTTGGCCTGCTACAACCACAACAGCTCCATCTGCCTTAACAACCAAAAACCACCGGATCAAGGGTGACCCTTGATCCAATGGCTCAGAATCTACCATGCTAGCCTCCCCGAGCCTCCCTTTGCACCATGAGGCTCTGGTGAGTTGAGCCCTTTCCTTGGGTTCCAAATCACCTTCTTGCGCACCATGTGGAGGCTCGGCCCGAGCCTCCGCCCGTCCATCCAACCCTCTAACCACACTGATGAATATCAGACGCATAACTCTAAAAATGATTAATTAAGCTCCAATCCCTAAAATCCATTGGCATTTGTTCACTTATTCTGCATAATTAGCATTCATGCATGTGTTGATAAGAGTTGCATTTTATCACTCATTATTGCACAATATAAGAAGCCAAAAATCCAAGTCCAATCAACCTATAAAATAGCCCAACTTCCCTAACTTTTAATTAATTCATGATAACTACAAATGTTCTGAAATCACCCCCACTATGAAAATGTCACTAACAAGAATAAATGTAAAATACAAAAAACTCACTAACCAAAATAAGTGGACCAAGAACCCAAAACCTAATTCCAGGATAGAAACCTCGATATCTTCCTCATCCAGGTCCGATTTAATTCAACTCACTTATGAACTAATTTACATTCAATTACCTTCAACACAAGACCAAGTCAAGAGAATCGGAGCTCATATGTGAATTTCGGGTATATTTAGCGATTTTCGACCTATTATTTTATATACATAATTAGCTCATTTTATTTTATTTCTTTTTCATTTACCTTCTCTGATAAAAGTTTTATTTAAATGCAGAAAAAACCAAATCCAAAATATGCTTGAAATCAAAGAAACTAAGAAAGTCTAAGTCTTCACGAACCGTCTGTACAAAAGTTATCTCTTTCATATTTTATTTTATTTCTTCTATTTTCATACTTAATAAAAATATAAAAAAATAGATTAACGTGTAAATATTTATCTTTGATTTTATCATATTTTTTGGATTTTTATTTGGTTTAAAAATGATAAAAAAAATTATAATACTAAAAAATCAAGGTATTCTATGTATAAAGCGTACCCCAAAAATATCAACATATGAAAATGAAAGATATTGTTTAATCTCTTCGTGAAAGTTGTAGATCTTGTCGAGACGAGCAAATTTCATGAATAAACTTTTTTGATTCGATGTTATTTGGTATTTATCCCAAATTTTTCTTTGTATTTAATTTTCTGAATTTTCTAGGACTGACACGTGGCGCTCCTGGAGCCACCACGTGTCACTCATATTTAACCTTTATTTTTCATTTATTTTATAAAAAAAGTAACTAAAAATAATGACAAAAAATAATAAAAAATTAATAACAAACTGTTGCCATGTGTCATTATGTGGATCGTCCGATTGCGGTCGATCGGACATCCCACACACTTCATCTCTCCTTCCCATTGTGTGCCACATGGCGAGATCAAGACCGCCTTATCTCGGTCGATCAGATGATTCTTTTATCTCATCTCCATCAACCCTTTCCTAATCGGGAGGCAGCGGTGCCCCGTGATTCTCGACCTCTGTCGCCTCCAACCTTCCATCTCTCGTCGCCCGCATTGTTAGACATGTGAGCCCGAGGCGAACCATTCTTACAATAAATGTTATTGTAATATATGATTTATAAATAAAAGTTATTTCTTGTTTGAGATTAAATGAATGAATGCACTATAAGGTCCCTCTGTACAATTAGGGTTATGTACCATGGTCATCTTAATAATCATATAGCCGATGATTCATTAGTTCAATAATAGAGGATGGTGCTTGGATGAATATCTGAGGAGTTAGATTGAGGACACATCAAGCACCGTCAAATTATTGTTAAGAGATGATCTCCAGCCTGAGTATGAGATGACAATCCTTTCTCATATGTTGACATCTGATCGACCTCTTGATGTAGGTCCTATGCATTGGAATAGTGATTCAGAGGTGTCAAATTAGTTAGGTCAAAGGGTTGACTTAACGAGATCGAGATATCCTAAGTCCTATGTTAAATGCTGTCACAATATAGGCACACATCCTTTGACCAAAGATAGATGTGTGACTATATGTCTGAGTGTGTAGATTTGGTAGACCAATAGGTTTATGACCTAACTAAGGTCTATACACTGGCGAGCTGGTGTGCATGTAAGGGCATATGAGTAATACGATCTCTCAAAGGGATCATCCATGTTCACTTGTGAACTGTAAGACATGAGCTCACTCATGAGGCATTGGGACCAATCCAATTCCATGCATGATCATCGTGCTTGGAAGTATGATAAGAATTTGAAGGTATGGTATATGCTTTTGGAAAGCATATGATCAATACTGATTCCCAATGACCAAGATTAAAAAACTTGATGATTAAACCCAAAAGATGACAGTGTAAAATTGATCTATATTTTTGGGTTTATCATAGGTCTTCCAGTATGCAGAATGTACATGTATTAGGAATACCCGAGGGTGATGTAATCATAAACTATTATATAACAATTACGCTTCCTTTCTGAATGAGTGATGAAACAGGTTTGAATTTTAGTGACTCCTCTCAGTAGAGAAGTAATCTGATCTTGGTCAAAGTGTTGGACATTGATCTGAATAAGATTCAGATGCAATGAGAAGATTAGATTTGCGGTATTAATTTAATCAAGCATCTATGAGAGTTCGATGAGATCTGGATTTGAGATGCGATCTCAACATCCAAGTCACTATACATGGAACAATACAATCGCCATGTCCTTGTCTCCAATTATCTACGGAGAAAGCGCATTATTCTCGAAAAGGTTCAAGAATTATTCCATAGTTGAATTATATCTAAGCATTGAGAAATGGATAATTAAATGTGATTTAATTATCTTGAGTGACGTGAATTTGATTCACATTATTGGGATGCATGTGAATGATTATCCAATATAATTAAATACGACTTAATTATTATGGATAAGAATAATATGGTTAGCGATATCCAATTATTCATAATATATTATAAATGTGATTTATAATGTATTCGAGAGAGCTTATTATGACTTATTTTTGTTGATTGATTATTGGTGTGAATTTGATTCAAATTGATAATTAATTGAAATTTGAATCACAATTTATTTTTTCGAAGTATAGGTGGTAGGCCAGTTGATTTTAGGATTGTATCATTTCTTCTCTCCCTCTCATTAGAATAAGGATCCACTTGAGTGCCTTATTAACTCAACGCATATTTTCGGTGTTGATCAGTGCGTCCGTTAAAAGAAGTTGGAGTCGTCTGCACTTGTTTTCCTGAGAGTACATCGGAGTGTGCCTTTTTTGAGTACCTATCGTACCTTCTACACCCAGACTTGTAGCATTTACGATGTAGAGCCCTTTTTTTGTGCAAGCCCGACTCCTGGTCCTAACAACGGTGGTCCAAGTGGATACTTTGAAATGGTTGGGAGCGCTTGCCTTTAGTGGAAGCTCTTTGATATTTCATTTTGTGAAATGAGATATTTTCTTTCAACAATGATATTTCTTTGATTTGCAATATTGTTGGCTAGCTCCACTGCTTTTACCAAGAGTTTGTGCATATTAATCAACTTTTTTTATTTATTTCACACCCTGGCACTTTGGTTAATATCAAGAGATTAGTACAAGAACCAATTTCTCATACTGGATAAAATGCTGACACTCAAGTATCATGATGCATTCAATGATTTCATCCCATCCTCGAGCATTATTAGATCAAATCCTGACTTGAATCCCTCATCCCAATCCCTCAAGTAAAATGTCAACTGATCTCATCGAGACCGCAATCGTGCATGTGAAGTGCCGATCATATTCTTAAGGTAGGAGACAAAGCATGCAATATAGCACACAAATCTAGAAACCTAGGGGAATGTGGATGATTAAATCTAGAGCTTGATGGTTAAGGCTGGTTAACCTAAAATCTCAAGACCTCTTCAACTGAGTTTTCTTGAACATCACCAATCCTATGTGAGAGTGAAAAATGTAGGGGATTTAATCCAACTCCTTCAAAAATTTTTTTTTGAAAACTTTAAAAGATGTAATGACTCCCTAAACTCAAATGAGTTGGTGCATCTGCATTAAGCCAGTATAGGTGTATGTACAGGCCGGAGCCTGTTGCTTGAGGATGAAGCCTTACGTGATGTCCTCTAAACCACCTACTCTGCTAAGGGAAATCCCTCACTAAATATGGCTACTTATTTGGGTTTAGTACTCACTTTTGACTCTTAAAGGATTTCTTATTTTCAAATTTTTATGGATTTTTTAATAAAGTTAGAAAAACAGTTAGACTCACTTTTCTTGAAATTGAGAAAATGATTTTCAATACCATGTCACACAAATAAAGTTTTTCCCGACATTTTCAAACAATTTTCAAGATAAGTGAAAAACCCCATTTTCAAAATCACTTACAATTATTTTTCTTGAAAATAGTGTAACATAATATAGAAAATCCTTGAAAACAATTTGCTCACTTAGTTCAAAAGATTATACTTTAGCTAAAAAAATTCAAAAATTTTCAAAATTAAGCTAAAGTATAAATATGATATATACGGTATACCCCTTATACTAAAACTTCCTTATGTCCTCATAGCACTAGATGATATAAAACTAGGGGCTCCATTTAAGTATTGAAAAATATACGGGAACTGAGGTGGGCTCCCCCTAGACTGAGGTTAGAAATAACCTAAGTATCAATGCAAGAAAAGATGAGTGAGAAAATCACGGGGATTCAGGTCCCCCCATACTTAGGTTGAGGGTAGCCTAAGTACAAAGATGGATAATTGATGTTGGAGGAGACCTGAGGTGAACAAAGAAGTAGAATGGATGTACAAATGGGCAGATGAATCTTCGGAAATAAATGGAGTATTTAAGGTCTAGGAGAGGGTGTCGGAGTAAACAAGGCTCAAACAAGTATGCAAAAACCCATTAATTCACCAACACACACATGAAACTAACAGGTGTTAGTTAATTATCTTGTTTTTTTATTGGTGATTAAAAACATTCTATTTTATGTGGGAATCAAGAAAAAGACGAATGAAAACATCCTACGCAAACAAGGGTGTTGCTCTCCCAAAACAAGATTTTACTCCATTTTAGGTTGACTTGCAATTATCAGTCCCAATTATTTGCTTAAGGTTATCACTGATTAAATATGAGCACATAAATCAAGAAATCATCATCTATCATTCATTCCCATTTTCCGTTAACCTAGGTGATCAATCCAGGAAGGAAGGTTGAGAAATAAAACTATGCAGTCAATACAAATCATGATCTAGACTACACGAGAAAACATGCAGCACCTTGAGCGAAATTCATGAAAACTCGGAATGAATTTAAGAATGAAAACAATTGTATGCAAGTCAATGAAAACCACACGTATCATTCTTCTATTAGCAAGGAAGAACATATTTTAATTTGGCTAAATGATGTGATGTTTACGAGCGTCTATAATTTAAGTGTGTCCTACCTACGATAAAACACATATAAGTAAAATGTAAAACTAGCTTCGAGATCCGCATGCCTCATCCTAGGTCAACACTCACACAACCACATATATTTCGTTCTTTTACAAGCACGAGTCTTCGAACGAAGACCGTCATAAAGATGATTATTACAAAAAATACAAGACAAGATTTTTTTCTTCTTCGATATTTCTCTAAGGATGTTTCTTTGGCTCCTCGCAATGGAGAGCTCCTGCTCCTCGCCTCCTTGAACCCCAAGGTCCCTGCCACAAAAACAAACGTTAGATAACCATCTAAGAAATTTTAATGATGCATGACAACAACATGGCCTATGCATAAAAGATGAACACTTAATTAAATAAAAAAATCTAAATGCTAAATATGAGTCGCGTCCTCGATAATGGTGCCATTCGACGGAACCAAAAATCGACCTCTTAATACGTCGTTTTAGTGCGTTGTAGTTGGAAATATCGGATGCGTCAAAAACCACTTGATTTAAATTTATCAATCAAAAGAAAGCGATCGAACTTATATTTTACTTCAGCAAGCCCAAGGTCGAACTCAGGGACACAAACCTCTTAAGCGAATTAACTAGACTCATATTATTTGAATTAAATGCTGAATAAATGTTCATAGGTCACTGAATGAAAATGCACACAAATACAAAATGCAGACACATAAGACAAGAACTTTTTTTTTATTTTTGTATGCAAGGAAATGCAAGGTTGGACTGATGCGAATATGCCCTAAGTATCAGATTATTTGAATCGTTTAATTTGAAGTTAATCTCGGGTTTAAATCATGAAGCCAATTCAACTAACTAAGTGATACAAGGCATACAAGGATTTCTGTGAGAGACACTTAGTTTGAAATAATGCATCGAAGTTCATAGTGTCAAAACATATATCTAAGCATGCCATAAAAAAGATAATTAGATTAGCTTCAAAACGAGACCAAAATCATCTAAAACGGAAATATAATGCTCAAGATATTCACGAAATACGGTAGGGATATAATTGTAAGAAAACATGAAGATAACTAGCAAACAGGTCCCTGAGATGGACTAAAATGCAAATAAAATTAAGTGTGAGGTTTTCCCTGAAAATTACCCACATGCACAGGGGTATTTTTACTATTTATTGAAACCCATGAGAGTTTGAATGCAAAATATCCCAGGCGTGCGTGGGTGGCACGTGATCTCTAGACCTGATAGCAATTTGGAGAAGCTCCGGGGGCATCTCAGAAAATTACCCTACCAATCATGTGGCTCATACATGAGAGCGAGGTTCGGGTGGCTTGCAAGCTCGAAGAAGGCTCGAGTTTTCTTCGGTTAGGCTAGGGTGTTCCTCGAAGGCTTGGCGAAGGTTTAGTTAAAGCTCGGTCAAGGCTCTGGCTCGGGAGAGTACTGGAAAAGGCTTGGGTGACCCAAGCTTGGAGGTCTGGTGCTACCTCCTGTTGTTGACACATGGAAGGATGAGGACTGTGAGCTGTAGCTTGAGGAGAAGGTGACATGGCTGGCTTCTGACCACCCGATCTTCGACATCTGACGGTGGTTGTATGATGTCAGAGAAAAGATGGGTCTCTCTAATGGTCGTCTGATCTCAGAGATCAGACGGTAGCTGTGCTTCGAGCTCATCCTCTTTGCTGCATCATGTGGCGGAGTTGCCTGTGCTTCGGTGATGTCAAATCAGCTCTGTCGTTGTCTTCCACCTTCTGCTTCCCTGTAGATATATTTGAAGGTGCAGTCATCATCGTTGAGGTGTGGAGAAGACACTAGGGCTTCTGAAGAGGCTCACCAGAGCTCTGGAGCCGTAGACAAGGCTAGCAATGTTGGCTCCGATGGAGCTCCAGCCATTCAAGGCATTCACCTGCACGGGTTAGTTCAACATAGCCAAAGCGTGCAGTTGAGAAGTGCATGTGAGTGTGAGTGGCATGGTAATCTGTGATAGGGAGAAGAATGCGGTGGTCGGTAGACATCTCCGGCGAGATTTGTGGAGAAGGGGAGTGGAGGGTCCAGAGGTTGCGACAGAGAGAATGAGTTATCTAAATCGAGAGAGTTGATGGGGGTGGCGTGATGAAGGTAATAAAAGGTTGATCGGAGTGTGAACTTGCTTAGAGATAGAGAATTAAATCAGATAAATTGAATCAAAATACAAATGGGAATCAGAGGACTTACTTGGGACAATGGAGGAGGGCTGGGCCTCACCCCTCATAAAGGTGGGCAAAGTCTGGAGGCAGCAGAGATGACAAATTTAAAGTTGAAGCTCGATGGTTCTGGTGATGGTGGGCGAGGTTTTCGTTGAGAATATGGAGCGTAGTAGGGGGAATAATGGAAGGAGGGGTTGCTCACGTGGATGAGGGATGATGTGGCCTCAACGTGAGATAGTTGGTGAATGTAGAAAATGGCAGAGACGGTGGGGAAAATAGAAAGGGAGTGAGGTATGTGAATGGTTGGGAACGTGGGAGAGAGGGTCGTCTGAGGTAGACAACAAATCTTCCACCGTTGGATCATAAGAAGGTGAAGCTTCCACCTTTCCACCATCCTCGTGAGGGTCCTTCAGGGGAGAAGACTCAGAATCATAAGGATCATAAGACTCGGTTTCGTGATCTGCCAGATCGGATACACTCTCAAATGGTGAAATTGAGTACTCATCGTGTGTGTCATTCTCCCACAGATATCCCTCGGGGAGAAATGCAAGATCATCAGTGAGAAATAGAGGATCAGGATCTAAAAGGGCATCTGCGCTGCTCTCGAGGACCCACTCTATGCACCAGGCTGCATAATCATCTAAAATCTGGCTCTCGGCAATCTGGAAGTAGGAGAAGGTACTGGTCAACACCGCGGAGGCTGGCAATGTGGTTGTGGCTGATCCTCGCTCTGCGGCAATGCTGGCTGCCTTCTAGTCCTCAGCAAGTGTATCTGTCTCAACAAAGTGGAGGACAAAAGGCTCGAATAAAGGACTCTCTATGTCTGGCCTCTCAGTGTAGTGTCTTATATCGAGCTGTGGCTGCTGGGCTGAGTCATGATGTCTATATGACTCCGAGAGGTGTCTCTGCAAAAAATAAGCTGAATCATCTGGGGCTGGAGTCTGTAATGGCTGGATCAATGGCTGTAGTAGCGGGGGCTCCTCCGTGTCCTGGAGTATCAGAAGATCTGATATCCAAGAATTGTCGACTGAAAACTCTGGGGCTAACTCAAACTCTAGCTGGAATGCCAACAGGAACTCGAGTAGACTCTGGGTCAGAACCTCTGTGTCACAGTCATCTCCTCTGTACTCTATGGTGTTGTAGAATCCAAGTCCTTGGGCTGGTGTGTAGAAACTGTATCGTCATGTAGTGTGACACACCCCACTAGTACTGCCACATCCTCATGTGTTGTCCCGACTACGGCATCTCATGAAGATGGCCTCTGTGAAAGTAACCTCGAGATGGTATCTAGTAACTCAATGTCGAAACTGCGGTGTGAACTGCCACATGTGGTAATCAGCAGTGCTATCTGATCCGCGATCATACCCTGCATGGAGATTTCAATCAGGTCTGTCAGTGGAGGTCCATGGTTGGGAAATCTGCTCAAGAGGTCAAGAAACCTCGATCATGCCTCATGTACTGGCTCATGGGGGTCAACTGAAAACTCGATGATCAAAGACCGCATCAACTCTGCTCTACGCTGGGCAAAGTATCTCTGTAGAAACTCTAGGCGTAAGTCTCCCCACATAGCGAATCTCCTTCCCAACCGTCAGTGCCATCTCATGGCTCTGTCCTGAAGTGTGAATGGGAAGGTCTTCAGCATCATATCATTTGTAGTTGTATCTGAATAGATCTGTTTCCTGCAAATCTCCTCGAACTCGGACAGATGAAGATAGGGCTCCTCGTTCACCTCCCCTGAAAATGTCGACAGTCTCTGAATAAACTCCAAATCCAGGATGAATGGACCTAATGTAGAAGCTGACTGAGCTTCTTGTCCTATCTGCTCATCCCTCAAGCTGGTATATGAGGCATCTGATACTGGCATCTGCAATCTCTGATCAGCAACAGAGTGCACTCTCAACTCAGCAATGGCATCGTCCGGGTCTCGCATCTGGTCTCTCTGATCTCCGCGGACATATAGCACAGCATGCCCAGAAGAATGAAAGGGATGGGAGGGAGGGAACGGGAGGTAGGTCTGAGATTCGACCTCCCTCGAAGGAAAACTGGACTGATGGTCAGAAGATGTAGAAGAAGCGCAAGAGTCGGCCAGAAGTGAGGGGGATCCATCATCCAGTGATACATAAGAGGAAGAAAAAGACTGAAAGGAGGGTGGGTGGGAGAAAGAAGAGAAAGAAGATAAGATACATGGAAAAAAGAAAGAAGGGATCTGGAAAACACACAAGATGAAAAAGCAAAGCCCTGATTCACCTACGCACGCTGAGCTGAAGACCGTAAGGGATCGGTCAATTATCTTGTCAATTTTATTTAGGTGATCAAGTCAATCTTTTAGAGCGATTACGTGAGCTAATAGGAATCCAATATTCTCAACTGACTGTCCCGAATAAAAGGCCGGTAGTCAGTCAAGAAATCGGATATGGCTCTAGCCTAGGATGCGGGTCACTCTCTCGCTCATCCAAACCAAACAAGGAGGGGGTTACTCTTCCCAAGACAGATTTTTAAATGAGGTGTCTTTTAGGTAAGTGTGTTTAGCAGTCCCGATTTTATTGTTTTTCTTTTTATGTCCTTTTCCAAAATCATCTGACGAGTTTTTCGACTTCCTTTTATTACTGAGTCCAGAAAAACAGGGGAGGAAAGCGGAAAAGCTGATGCGCGATAAAATCAATGATGCATGCATGAGATAGAAGGTGTACCTGACTCCAACAGTCTACATGCAATTATGATCTGCGCATAAATTGAAACTACCTATATGGATGCAGTGCGAGAACCATCCTAAGCAGAAATTTCTATTATCGTGAAGCACAGGTTTATTTGCCTAAGTCCAGACATAATCTATAAAAAAATATTCTTATTAGGGTTGTGGACCTAAGGCTACCTGGCTCAATGAAATAAAAACCTAAGTCTAGGGGCTCAAGCACAGAAATCCACGTGAAATCAAAGAAAAAGAAAAGGTAAGAAAATCAAAACAACGGTGGGGTCCGCCAAACACACCGGTGCTCGGCGAAACAGACCCCGCAATCAACCAAGTCTCAGAGTCCGGGTACATGTATTATTACAATAAAATAATGCTGAAAAATAAACTAAGCTAAATTTAATCTATGACTATTCTACGGTTATTTCTCGCGGCTATTCCACGGCTCTCAAACTTCGGCTTTTCTCCTCGCGCTCTCATGCGGCTTCGTAGAGAAAGAAGCTGCCTCCGACTCCCGCGGTTGCTTCGGCTTCCGAAGAAGCCGTCTCGGTCCTCAAGCCCTCGCAAGAAAGAGAAACCAAAGTGTTAGTCTAGAAAAATATATAATCAGAGAAAATATATCTACAAAAATATCTACAAAAAGCCACGAAAAAGAAAAGCAACGGAAAAATCGAAATCGACTACTAAGTTGTGCTCCCCGGCAACGGTGCTATTCTGATGAACCGAAAATCGACCAAGACCTAGGTGAAGGTAAAAACAAGGGTCGTTGCGACCCGGATCTCAGTACTCAGCTCAATCAAGAAAAATCTAGATGGAACCACTAAATCAAAGAATAAAATCAATCAAAACAAAGAAGTGGTCCTTGCTATTTTTATTAACCTGGTATAGCGACCAGTGTCGGACTCAGAGAGCACGAGTTGGCCTTGCGGCCTACGAAGTAGTCAAATCGAAAATAAAACAAAGAGAACATATTTTGGTGGATTTTTAATTGTTTTTATTTTTTTTGGATTTTTAATTATGAGGAAAAATAAGAAAAGGTAAAAACAAGCATACACAACTATTTATTTAATCAACCAAAAATGATCCAAAAATTCAAACAAAAATGTTTTTGTGTTTTTAGGTTTCTTTAATGTTTTTGGTGAATTTTTCAGAATTTTCTAGTTTTTCTATAATTTTCTAAAAAATCAAGAGAAGTGAAAACAAGAGATCATTGTACAGCCAGACTTGAAAGTCCATTAAAAATATAAAATGGACCTATAAAAATCTGGAGGCAATTTCTATGAAAAGTATAAACAACAACTAAGATTCAAAAAATGAGTTTGTATTTTTTTTATTTTTCTAGAATTTTTTAGAATTTTTATGAGGTTTTTAGAGTTTTTCAATTTTTAGGGTTTTTATAAATCCAAAAAGAACAAAAATTAGATAGAAATTAAAAGACACTAAAACTAGCTACCCTTAATTTTTTTAGAATTTTTAAAAGAGTTTTTATATTTTTCTTTGATTTTCTAATTAAGACAGTACCAAAAATCATTATTTATGATTTTCTAAAAATATCAAAAATCCTAAAAAATGTACCAAAAATTTAGGGAAATTTTTACACAGTGGCAGGAGCCAATGTCCAAATTTCACCTAATTTGGATTTAATTTTCTATTTTATTCAATCAAAACAAGGCACAAAGTACATAGAGACCAAAATGCAAGAAAAGTATTTTCAAGGACCAAATATTAACACGTGTAAAAAGCTCAAGGGCCCTTGTGCAAATCACCACGTGGATGATCGGACGGTGGGAAGTAGCTGGCGCCTCTTCGCGAGATCGACGATCGAGGGTTTGCCACGTGTAGGATCTGACATTACTGGATCGTGGAAAACCCTTCGTTGGATGTACGGTCCAGATCAAGCCCCTGATAGATCCGATGGTATAGAGCTCGCGTGAACGGACGATCAGGATCTAAATTGGAGCTAAGGGGTTGATCGGACGGTGGCTGGACAACCTCCAAGAACAGCTCACCAGCGAGGTTCGCCGGACTAATGCACGCGGTGGAGACGTCCTCTGGAGATGCTGAGATGGGGAATAGATAGCCTAAGCTGGTCCGCAGCTGGTGGATGCCTCCGATGAGGTCGGGGACGTTGGAGACGCTCCGGCGACGAGGAAGCTCGGAGCTCGGGTGCCCAAACCTGTTTGAGCCCCAGCTGGGGTCCTTTGACCTGCAAAACGACACCAAACGAATCCTGGGTCGAGGGAAAATTGCCTCGACCCGGTTATGGGTGGAACGGGTGGCTGGATGGGTCGAAGCAGAGACCTCCGGTGAAGCGACGGCGGTGGAGGTCGAACTCCCAGTTCCTGGGAGAACCGGGTTGAATGGATGGGCGTAGCAGGTGGAGAGGAGTCTTGTGAGCGTGAGTCGAAGGTCGGGTGGTCAAATGGATGGTCGGAGAAGGTGAACGGTGGCGGTGGAGCTAACTGGGCTGTAACCTAAAAATCGAAATATAGGCTAACCTACAAGCTATCTAAGCTACCTGACGGGCGCATTCGTCTGGGTTGGAGCTGCTGGAGCTACCTCGCGTCGACGCACGGTGATGATCGTCGCCGGATCGATGGTTCCCTGCTGCCCGGGCGTCACTGCAACACTCCCACACACGGCTGTCACTCTGGTGGAGGAGCGGAGCTCACTGGCGTCGAGGGGGAAAGCCAAAGATGACGGGGAAAGTTGGCCGGAGGCGAGGTTTTATATGACGGAGGGTCCGACAAGATGGTCGTGGAGCGCGCAATCCGTGGAGTCGATCCCTAAGATGATAGGCTGGTGTGGATCGCGGATCCCTCCAGGAAGATCGAAGCCCGGGGTTTAAAGAGATGGGTGGCAGATCGTGGCGCAAAAATTGGAAGTAGTCGGGTTAGCGCACGGATCAGCGAGAAAGAGGTCCGCAGGGGATAGTTGACCGAGGGTCAACATTCCCCCGTGGACCAATCAAAATTCACCTTTTATTAATTATTTGAAACAACAACAACGACAACAACAAAGCCTTTTCCCACAATTAAGTAGGGTCAGCTACATGGATTCTTTGCCTCCATTCAGATCTATCTTTGGTCAATCTCGGACTTATATCCAAAAAACTAAGATCCCTTCGTATAGTCTCTTTCCAACACTTCTTGGGCTGTCCTCGCCCTCTCTTAGAAGGCTCAACATCCCAACACTCGCATCTCCTAACCGGTGCATCGGTTGACCTTCTTTGCAAATGACCAAACCATCTTAAGCGGTTTTCTCGCATCTTATCCTCGATCGGAGCTACACCAACTTTCTTTCTGATTGCATCATTCCGAATCCGATCTTTACGTGTATGTCCACACATCCATCTTAGCATTTTTATTTATGCTACAGCCATTCTCTGCACATGTCTATGGTTCACAGGCCAACATTCATAACCATAAAGCATAGCAGGTCTCACGGCTGCTTTGTAAAACTTTCCTTTAATTTTTAAAGGAATTTTCTTATCACAGAGAACAGCGAAGGCTCCTCTCCTCTTTAGCCAGCCTACATTTATTCTATTAGTAACATCTCCATCAATTTCCCCATCATGTTGCAAAATAGATCCCAGATATCTAAAAGAATCTCTCTTCTGAATGTTTTCGTCACCAATCTTCACCTCGATTCCTTCACCATTGCTTCCATCAAAGGTGTATTCCATATATTTCGTCTTAGCCTACTTATACGAAAACCTTTAGTCTCCAATGCATGTCTCCAAACCTCAAGCTTCTCATTTACTCCATCTATAGTCTCGTCAATCAACACAATATCATCAGCAAATAACATACACCAAGGTAACTCATCCTGAATGTGACTTGTCAACTCGTCCATAATCAAAGTAAAAAGAAATGGACTCAAAGCTGAACCTTGATGTAAACCAATGTTGATATCAAAATAGTCAGTCTTCCTCGTCGGGGTCCTTACACAAGATAAAGCCCTGTCATACATATCCTTTATGAGATTAATTTATAGGACAGGTACTTGTCTCTTCTCCAAAACTCTCCACATTATCTCTCGTGGGACGGAATCATAAGCCTTCTCCAAATCAATAAAGATCATATGGAGATTCTTCCTTTTAGCTCTATAAATCTCCATTGTTCTCCTCAGCAAATGGAGGGCTTCAATAGTTGAGCGGCCTGGCATGAATCTGAATTGGATTTCTTTTATTTGGGAAACTTGTCTCAACCTTCTTTCGATCACACGTTCCCAAATTTTCATAGTGTGACTCATCAGCTTGATACCTCTGTAATTTGAACAATTTTGAATGTCTCCTTTGTTCTTATAGAGAGGCACCACGATACTCATCCTCCAATCTTCGGGCATTTTCTTGCTTCGCCAAATAACATTGAATAGATTCGTAAGCCAAGTCAAACCATGCTCACCTAAAACTTTCCATACTTCTACAGGGATGTCATCCGGTCCAACTCCTTTCCCAGGTCTCATAACCTTCAAAGCCTCCTCTACTTCTTTTCTTTGTATTCTTCTATAGCATGCACGATTCAAGTAACTTTCACTACTAGCTAGATCACCCAAAGTGATCTCTCTATTTCCTTCTCCAATGAAAAGTTTATGGAAGTATTGCTCCCATGTAGTCTCTATATCCTTCTAAGTAACAAGCACGTGACCTTCCTCGTCCTTAATGCATCTCACTTGAGAAAGGTCTTTGGTCTTTCTTTATCTTCCTTTGGCCAACCTAAATATATCCTTCTGGCCCTCCTTAGAGTTGAGATTTTTATACAAAACCTCATAAGCTTTTGACTTAGCTTCGCTTACAATCTTCTTTGCTTCCTTCTTCGCTATTTTATAGTCTGTGACAGTTTCCTTTGTTCTATTGTTAGATATAGCTTTAAAGCAAGCTCTTTTAATTTTTAGCTTCTCTTGCACCCTTTCACTCCACCACCATGCCTCCTTTTGACCCGGAGCTCCTCTTTTTGACTCCCCTAGCATCTCTTTGGCTACCTTTCGGATACAAGATGCTACTGCCTCCCACATCTCATTTGAACTACCGCTACAATCCCAAGATAAGTAATCTAAAACCTTCTCCCTGAAGCTTGATTGCTTCAGCGGAAGATTCCACCACCTAGTTCTAGTGATCTTAGGAACCTTCCTTTTCTTTACCAGCCCTTTTATTTTTAAATCCAAGACTAACAAGCGATGTTGGGTTGTCAAACTATCTCTATGGATTAATTTGCAATCTTTGCAACACAACCGATCTCTTCTCCTCAATGCAAAGTAATCGATCTGTGTTCTAGTTGAGCCACTCTTATAAGTAATTAAATGCTCCTCCCTCTTCTTGAAAAGAGTGTTTGCTATGAAAAGATCATATGCAGTTACAAAATCCAGAATGACTTTTCCCTCTTCGTTTCTATCCCCAAAACCATGTCCTTCATGCACACTTGCATACCCTGAAACATCTTTTCCCACATGTCCATTAAGATCTCCACCTATGCAAACCATCTCTTTTTGTGGGATTCCTTGTAAAATCTTATCCAGATCCTCCCAAAAAGCTTGTTTAGTCCTTTCATCTAAACCAATTTGTGGTGCATAAACTGAGATGATATTCATAATTTCTTCTTCAAGCACCAACTTTAGCAAAATAATCCGATCCCCAAATCTTTGCACCTCAACCAGACAATCCTTCAAATCTTTATGAACAACCACTCCAACACCGTTTCTGCCCTTATCTTTACCTGAATACCAAATTTTAAAGCTTGTCTTCTCGATCTCCCTTGCTTTCTCTCCAACCCATTTAGTCTCTTGAAGACATAATATATGAATATTCCTTCTTTCCATTGTATCCACTATCTCCATCAATTTTCCAGTTAAAGTACTGATATTCCAACTACCAATCCATAAGTTCCTTTGCAATCTCTTTTGGACTAACTTCTTTACTCGCATGCGTCCATTATGCGAGAACCCTTGCAAATTTTGGACTGCATCCGGGTGGTGATGCAGCGGAACTATCTTATTTACCCGCATGCGTTCCTCATGCGAGAACCGTTGCAAATTTTGAACTACAACCAAGATGCGATGTAGCGGCCCTTGTCAATTTTTCATTGCATTTGGGTGATGCAACGCGTCGCAAGTAGGGAACGCCCCAATGAAATCTGTATGTTTGCTTAAATCCATTAAATGACTTATGCATTAATTATTTGAAAATTTGATTAAAAATATTAAAAGACTCAATTTCAAAAATGTTAAAAAATGAAAAATGGTTTTTTATTTCAAATTAATTTTTAATGATTTTTATTTATTTATTTGAAATATAAATTATGTATTTACATTATCATATTATTATATATATGTATATACATGCAAAGATTTTTTATTTTCAATTATTTATTTTATATAATTATTCCAATTTTATATTTTATTTATTTATAACGTAAAATTTAGAATAAAAAAGAATTTTTTATTTTATTTTTATTAATTATTTACAAGAAGAAAATAAATAGATATGTTATTCTATGTACATGGTCTATATACACTGTTGAGAGAGGTTTTGTTTATTGTTATTTTTCTTTTATTTTTCCCATTTTTATTTTAGTTTTCTTTTTATAACTATGTACAAAATAACTAAAACACATTTTTATTTTTATTTAGAGGAAAATAATTTTATTTATATACATAGGTATATGTACAGAGTATTGAGCTTCCCTATCCTTCTCTACTTGGATTCTTTTGCAGTTAGGCCCATGTTGAGCCCTCCCTTGGGATTAGGTCGCTCAATATTTATTCTAAATATTTCCCTCCTTTTATTTTATTTCTTTTTTCTTTTATTTATGCACAAAAACATGCTAATTATGCATAATTACAAATGCATGCAATTTGATAATTTATTCTTTTTACACAAATATACATGATGATTTGCAAGGGTTTTGTAGCTAAAATAAAAGAAATAAGAGTGATGAATGGGTATTCATCAGGAGTTGTGCACCCCGAGTTGATTCTATTCTTGATCCTGTCCACTGTCTCCTCTTCTTGTCTATACTTAGGGGTATCTTACCCTAAGTATAGGGGGAGATAGTCTGAGTACGATCTGTTCATTCCCACCCTCGACCCTTCCTGCTTTGTGTACAATCTACTATCCTTAGGATTATTTGATCCTAAGTATGGGGGGATGGTCGACTTCTCATTCGTTCATTCATCTCTTTATTCGTTTATTTCTTAGACTTTTCAATACAAAGTACAGGTTATGTCTTCTCTTTTCTCTCTGATCTATGAGGACATAGCTCAAGCTAAGTATGGGGGGCGTATATACTACGTATATACTTTAACCATAACTCGTACTTTCGTATTTTTACTAATAATTATGGCTAATTATTACAATTAAATTCATTAAAAACTTTAATAAAAAGATGTGATTATTCCTCACTTTTACTGATTAATAAATCATGTGAAAATATTTTTTGCACAATGTTTGAAAAATAGTTTGAAAATCCTTGTGAAAAATCTTTTGAAAACTATTTGGAAAATATTTTGTTACATGTTTTCAACCTTTTGTAAAATCATTTTGATTGTAAAAAATGTTTCCCTTGTGTGAAATAAAAAGGTTTGAAAAAAAATGATTTGCAAATGGTTTGAAAAATAGTTCCAAAAATATGTGAAAAATCTATATATACTGTTTGGAAAACCTTTGCAAAATGATTTTCAAATGTGTGTACTTGTTTGTAAAATTGTTTGTAAAAATTATTTTGGACTATAGTTTTCAAAAATTTTTGGAAAACCTTTTTAAATAAGTTTGAGGAATATATACATCACACCAAAATTCATTCTATATATTTGTAAAATTGATCACTTACCCTTGTAAATTCTTAAAATCCACATCTTGTAAATATAAGATGCATCCCCGTGTAAAGATTTGTAACTAGTTTTTAGCCAAAACCTTTTGTTTTCAAAAATACCAAAAACATTTGCAAAATTAAAATCCAAAAACACTTGAAAAATCTTTTTGAGAAATCCAAAATAATGCATGTGCATCATCTTTTCAAAAACCCATGAAAAGATCAAAACTTTTGAAAATTGTATCACAAAATATTTTTTGCATTCTGCATAGCATTTGCATAGCATGAACATTTTTTAGATTGAGTTTGATAGTGGAATAAGTCTAAATAAAATCTGGAGATTTGAGCTTGGTTGAACCTTAAAATCTACCTAATTAACAAGAATCTTACAGGAGATGGAATTGAGGTACTTCAAATCTAGTTGACTTAATTCTTTGAGGATCACGAGACTTGGTTCAATGGATTCTTGACTGCCTAAGTAGAATATTTCGGAGCACACGCGTGACTCTTCTTGATAATGACCTAACTTGGACACATGTACCTTTCTCTTGGCTCAACTCAATTGGAGTGGTGAGGGGGTTGGATTTGCCAGTATAAGGTGCATACAGGTGGAAACACTTGTCCTCCTCTAGGGAGGGAAGTGCATCCCAACCCATCCAGTGATGATGAGTTTCGAGGATAGGAGAGTGTGGGTTGCAATAAAGCTTCAAAAGAGGGATAGTCTACTGGCTCAAGAGGAAAAACTCCCTATGTAAATGTTGTTGTATATAGTATTCAAAACAAATGCAATAGCAAAAACTCCAAAAAAATGGACAGGCCCGTGCAAAAATAAAAATGTCTGTCGAAGTGTACATATGTGTATAGTCAATAAGGAAGCTTGAGTTTCAAAGTCAAATTATGTGAGCCTGCAGCTGGATGACTTGACTACACTAGTCTTGCATCCTAAGATAGGTAGCTACACTGGCTACCGTCTATTCTTCTCTTCACCCCCTCCTCTTGAGCTGGTTGACACTTGAACGTAGAAGGGAATACCCTGCTCCTTGAGGAATGAATTGTTGGATTGGGGAATCATTAGGTTGTTATATGGGAGAAGCCAGTCTCTTTGTTATTTCAGTTGGGGAGAGCCACCATCACTTACATTGTACGAGTCAGATTCATAGTCGTAAGGGTTTGCATATGAGTTGAAATATTTCTGACCTGGCTATTGAGGAGAGTTGAGCAGAGTTTTGGGATTCTCAAAGGCTGTTGGATTTCAAGTTCTATTCTCATTAAGGTTCCAATCGCACTAAATTCCAAAGGTCTGACTTAAGCTTCAAACTTTGATTTTGTGAAGACAAGTTCGATAGTTAAACTTAATCCAATTTTCTTCTTTTTCTTTTCTTTGTTTTCTCTTTTCTACACTTATTGCATAAGTGTTTGCTAGGGACTATCAAAGGCAAGTATAGCGGGATGATGAATCTAAGTTTCATCATCTTTATTCTATCTTTTTGGCCTTAAAAACCCTAGTAAATGCGTGTAAATAGCGTTAATTCATGCATTTTAGTATCCATGCATCATTGTGTAAATATTGTATAAAATGCGATTTTTAAAGCCAAAATTATATAATAAAGAAAAGAAAAGAAAAATAATAAAATATTGTAAATAGTTTATGACGTGAAACCTCTAGACCTAGGCATCTTGATGACGAGGTCTGCAAGGAATAAAGTAGGGGGAGATAAGGGCCAAAATACAATAAAAATTCCTTTTATTTAAGTCATTCTCTATTCATTTTGGGACCTATTTTTGGTTCCACTTTTTATACTTCAAATAAAGAAACTTTGAACATGAAAGTTGTAAATAATTAAATATATAAAAATACACAATTGATTTCACTCAAAAATAATAGGCAGATAAAAAGTTATGATATGAATAAGATTCCAGAATCCCAACTTCCCAGACCTGTATCTCGCAAATAAAAACTCTAAATGCATCAAACTCACATTAATTGTATATAATTTTAAATAAGCTATTTAATGGAGGTGGTTTCGTATTTTGCGGAGCTATGGTTTAAAAGTTGAGTTTTGGACCCCTATTGTATACTTGTACAGATTAAAATATTCATTTTATTCATTCATTATTTTTATACTTGTATATTTTTATAATTTTGTAAATATTATTTGTAATATATATGTACATTAAAATAGGAATAAAAACCTCAAGAAAATACAAAATAAAATACTTGTATATAACATACCTAGGTATAATACCTATATATATCTATCTAATTAATACTTCTATTTTATTAAGTGTGTAAAACTCTTCAGAAAAATAAAATAAAAATATATTTCAGCATATAAAAATATTTTATAAATTTATAAAATTATAAAAAAATAAATAAATTAAATGTACAAAATAAAAATAAAATATTAAAATATATAGATAAGTATATACCTATATAAGCCTAAAAAGGTAACTTGTATTTTTATACCTCTAAAAAATAATTAAAAATCATAAGAAAGTAATTTACAAAACAATAAACATTTTTTATTTAATAACTGAAAATTAATAAAAAAATTTAATATTTTTAATTGATTTTTTAAAACTTTTTCGCAGGGTTTTTCCTGGTTGGTCCACGTGGACCAACCAAGAGGGTCTCTGGCTGTGTCAGAAGCACATTTTGACCCATTTTGGCGAATTTTTTGAGGGCACTACTTGCATCGTCTCGTAATGGTGCCTTCTTGACTTTTGTTCTCCGTTGATCTAGGATTCACGCTAGTGGTATGCTTCGATCTTTGGATCGCTGCAATCGTTATTGTGCCTCGATCTTCGGAGCATGTTCACCACATTTTCAAATACGCCACCCCGACTTCCCTTCCTTTTTTGATCCCTCTTCCACCACCTAAACCCGAGCCAAAGCCCTTAACAAACCCCTGCTGACAGCAGGAGCATGTTGGGCCCTTCATGGAACAAGGAGGCGTCGAATTGAGGTCGATCCACCTCGCCGGATCTAACTAGTCGACCTCACCGTATGTGCACTCTGGTGAGCATTTTTCCTTTACTTTCTTTCATTTCCTTTCGCTCAGTAGAACCGTAGTAGCCCGACCTAGAGCTACAAGCCCTTGCTTCGATCAGAACCATCGTGAATCACTCCAATCATGCACGGCTGGAGCTCGAGTTCCTTCTGGTTGTGGTTGACTCTCTCTCGTATTCACGCAACTGTTCTGCCCCCACAAAGTCGATGCATTTTGCCCTCAACTACTTGACTCACTCCGGTAGGTATTTCGAGCATGCATGCACACCTGGAGTGATTTTTATAGTCGTTGGAGCTTCCTAGAACCCCCCTCTTCTCCGACATCGTGGGGGGGTGGCCCAGCGATCCCTACCGCTTTTTGACGCCTCCAATATCGAGAGAAGCCCTCTAGGAGCAGTCTCAGCCACTTTGGAGCCTTGACGAACGCCGGAGTAGGAAGATCTAGGCGGGGAAGACTCGCATCACCGTGAGTTCTTTCATGTTCTTCGTCCTCAACCCTCGGCCGTCCGATCAAGCACCGCCGCCCAAGAGTACAACTATCATTCGATTGAGCCGTCCTCGACTGTTAATCGTGGTGTAGATCATCTAATCGCAACCATCCATGTGAAGAGGTATCGGGCGCCTCCCTCCCGACACGTGGCAAGTGACCTTCAATCAGTCGTCGGATCGCACCCAGTTTGGGTATTTTGTCCTTGAGCCCAAACACTTTTGTTTTTATTTTATAGTCCTTAAACTTTCATCTGTAGCGTGAAAAGCTTTGTAATATTTAAGAGCTAGCCCCTGAACTTCCTCTATTTGCATTTGGGTCCCTGGCCACGTCATCTCACGTGCTTGTGCGCGTGAGGTAGGGGCATTTTGCAGGGAACCCCCTGTGGGTTTAGCTATTTCACTCTAGCCCAGAAACATTTTATTTCAGTGTATTATTTTCAGACAAATTGCAGTTGGACCCCTAAGGTTTTTGGTTGATCACCCTTAGGTCCTTGCCAGTCACGTATTCAGTGCACGAGGGTGTGGCATTTTTGTAGGGAAGGGCTTTGTAATTTCTGGATTGACATTTAGTTTAAGAACATTTTTATTACGTTATATATTTTGTGTGAAAGTTGCATGCAGGCCCTTGAGCTTTTCCGCATTTACAAAAATGCCCCTACCAGAATGTATTTTCTTGATGCTTCTAGTATTTATTTCATGTATCTATAGATCTCTAAAAATTTCCAAAAAATAGCATAGTCTCCTGTTGCATTGTACTTCCACGCTATATTTTTTGCATATTTATTGCATTTTATTATTTAAAAAATTTCATAAACATGCATTTTCAACACTGTTGGCATTAGAAAATACATAAAAATTATAAAACATTTTTTAAAAATTTAAAAAAATTTTATATTTTGTTTGTTTTCGTGTGTTTTAAATTCATTCCAAAAATCACTAAAAATTACAAACTCCAAAAAATTATAAAACCCCAAAAACCTCCCTAAAAATTTTACGAATTCCTAAAATATCCTAAAAATATAATTTCAGTTCCTAAATTTTCTCTGATTTATTACCTTTCATTTAAAATTAATTTAAGGTGTTTTGGAACCGGTTTATTCATTTTCATCCTCATTTTAATTTCGACCAGCAATTTGTTTCACTGTTTACTAGTATTTTGACTTTAAAAAATACTAAACAATTAGGAAAAATATAGACAAATCACAAAAATATAAAAAGCACAAAAATATTTCATTTCCTATCTTTTGAGTATTTTTTCCTTACTTTTATCTCTCTCTTATTCCTAGTGTACATATATTCCATATATATATTATATCTTTATCAAAGGAAAAAGAAAATTACAAAAATACAAAATATAAAAAAAGAAAAAACAAAATCAATCCATTAAAATACAAAAAACAAAAAATATAAAATAAAAAAATTAAATAAAAATATATAATTAAAAACCCTCAAAAAGGCTCCAGTTGGCTAAGTAGTTCACAAGACATAGGGCATTCGACTATTATCTAGTCTGCTTTACTTCTTTGCTTCATGTGTTTGACCCCTACTTGCTTGCCATTATACATTCTTAGTTGGGCATAATAAATTTTAATCCTTGCTCTTGATTTCTTGATTGATTGTGTGGGTTATTTGTTGATTAACGTGAAGGCCTGAGTAGTCGCCTCAGCGACAGTGAGTCTGATCTCTCGGACCATTACTTAGCGGCTCTCACCATTTCCGTTTTTCACTATCATAAAGAGTTATGATGGATATATTTCAGATAGTAATCTTACATCTAGTGAACTCTACTAAATTATAAAATTAATGAATGGTTCATAACATTTCTAATATTGAAAATTAGACGTTATAAGATCAATATGAGGATGAAGATCATTTGACAATGATCTAGCATCAAGCCTTGGACATTTGCCTGTTGATTTCATCAACAGACTAGTAAGAGATGAAACATTAGAATGTCTAAAATTTCGAAACTTACATACTTGTGCATATTGTATTCAAAGTAAAATGTCTAATACACCCTTCTATGGGAATGGTGTTATATGCCAAGCTATTGAATATGTCATACAAATTGATGTTTGTGGATCCTCTATGTCATGATGAATATTAATGATATGTGATATCCATTGATGATTATTTGTGATATGACATTTCTTCTCTTCACTTTAGAAAACTTTGAAATGTTCAAAGATTTCGGTTTAGAATCAAACTTTGAAGGAACATGAAAAAGAATTTGATCTAATCTAGATAGTCAATACTTATTATATGAATTCATGGAATACCTTACGGAGAAAGGAATATCATTCCTATATCACTCCTCCTGATACACCTAAACTCAATAGAGTTATAGGGAGATACAATTGGATCTTGTGTGACATGATCTTATAAATTATTAATCTTAGCATAATTACCCATTAGTTTCCAGGTATATATGTAGTAGAGACTACAATATATATTCATAATAAGGTTCCATGCATGTAAGCTGGAATCTGGCACCATAGAGTGCTACTACAAAAGGAAAATAAAAGATGGTATTGTATACCTACTTTATGACCTTGAGATTCTTAAAGGATCTCATCTTTGAGGATGTGCTTCTTAGAGGATCTGACTCTTGAGAATCAAGACAAAAATTAAGAGAAGGAACTCATTGAATCTTGAGAAGATAATGAGGCTCCTGAAATCGGAAACTAAAAGGATAATAAAAGATGAAACTCATACCTCTTCAAATGAGTTTGAGGATGTATTCCATGTGTCAGTTAACTCTGACAATAATCTGACTTCATGTGATGAATCTAATGAGGATCATGACATGGAAAGATGGATGTTAGCAATAAAGACTGAAGTAGAATTCATATACAATGGTTGTAGATGGACACTCGAGGATCCACCTATATGGGTAAGACCCGTTAAGGTGTAAATGGATCTCTAACAGAAATAGGGAATCTGATGAGAAGGTAGGGACCTTCAAAGCACAACTCATATCCACAAGATAGATGCTCAAGAGAAGACATCGATTGCGATGAGAGTTTCTCTCCAGTGACTTTCCTTAAACCCATCAGAATATTGCTAACTTTAGCTACACAACTTGACTATGACATCATTAAGATGCGAGTCAAGATTGCATTCCTCTATGAATACCTCCACGATAATATTCATACGAAGTAACCCCATGAGGAATACAAGGTGTGCAAGCTAAGGAACTCCATCTATGGACTTAAATAAGCTTCTTGTAGTTGGAACATAAGATTTGATGAAGTTATAAATGTTATGATTTCAGATAGAATCTTTAGGAACAATGTGAAGCTTAGTGGGAGTGCCATTGTGTTCATTGTGTTAAACATAGATGATATCTTAATCATTTGGAAAGATATAAGGATAATAATATTTGTTTTATAAACTTTCTATTCCATGCCTTGAGATATGATCTCAAGGATACCTCTTAGATCTTAGTTCTGAAGTTGTTCAGAAGCAAAGAGAAGAGGGTATTGGGACCGTCAAATTAGTAGTACGCCTTGGGAAATTCTATTTTTTTGGAAAATTCCAAGAAAACCTTCTTTCCCTTAAGATATGGTACGACCTATCTAAAGGGATAGTACCTCAAGGAGTTGAGGAAGTGAATGCTAGAACTGCTTGCCCTTGTGCATCAGTTGCGAGAAGCCGAGTGTATGCTAGATGTGTATAAAAGTCAGATGTCTGCCATGCTGTGGGAGTAGTTTACTGTTGCTAATTTTACTATGGAAATAAAGTACTTGATTGTAGTAATAACAAAATCTTCAATGTTGACAAGATTTTAGATATAGTGATCCCTAAGTCCTATCTTCAAGAACTTAAGACTTTATAGATAGAGATCGAAAAGGTCTTAATTGCAGATACCTTAAGAGATAGAGATCTCCGAAAATAAGGGTACTCTTATAAGGATTATAGAAATACTAGTTATTATGATAATAATTGAGCAGTAGAATCAAGGACACTCTAACTGACAAAATTGAGTATTGATTGCATAAGATGAAACATTCGCATTGGATGCGAGCATTGTTACTGGGGATATGCAAGTGTCGTAAAAGGACATGGCATAGTCTCTTGCGAACAGAGTGACTAATAAGATTACCAACCTATTTTTCTAAAGAGGCTATGATTAACACATGAGTGTGGTTTTAAAGATTATCCCATGAATAGCCCTTTGGGCTAGTGGGAGATTGTTGGACATGCGAGCCCATGGCGAGCCATTATGAAATAAATGTTATTGCAAATATCATTCCCTTATCAAAAATGAAGAATAACTAATTTGCATAATAGGTCCTTTAGTACAATTAGGGTTATGTACCATGGCCATCTTAATGATCATACAACTTTTGATTCAATTATTGAATCATAGAGGCTGGTGCTTGGATGAATATCTAATGAGTTAGATTGAGGACTCATTAAGCACCGTCAAATTATTGTTAAGAGATGATCTCCATCCTAATTAGGAGATGGCAATCCTTTCTCATTTGGGTGATATCTAACCGACCTCTTGATGCAAGTCCTCCGCATAGGAATAAAGATTCGGAGGTGTTAGATAAGTTAGGTCAAAGAGATGACTTAACGAGATCGAGATAACCGAAGTCCTATGGCGTATGCTGTCATGATATAGGCACACATCCTCTGATCGGAGACAGATGTGTTACTATATGTCTGAGTATGTACATTTGGTAGATCATTTTGTTGATAACCTAACCAAGGTCTATACACCAGCACGCTTGTATGCGTGCAAGGGCATATGAGTAATACAATCTCTCAAAGGTATCATAAGAGTTCATTTACTGAACCAGAAGACATGAGCTCACTCATGAGATATTGGCAAGAATCAAATTCCGTGCACAGTCATCTCGCTTTGAAAGCTTGACTGAATTTGTAGGTTTAATATATACTTGTGGAAAGTATATGATCAACACCTGGGTATGATATATGCTTTTGGAAAGTATATGATCGATACCAATTCCCAATATTCAAATGAGAAATTTAATGATAAACCCCTAAACGAGATAGTCCAAAAGAGATCTAAAACTTTGGGTTTATTCTTGGTCTTCTAGTATGCAGTATGAACAGGTGTTAGGAATACCCGAGGGTGATGTGATCATAAACGATTTTATAAGCATGACGCTTCTATTCCGAGGGAGTGATGAAACATGTTTGGATTTTAGTTGCTCCTCTTATAGAGAAGTGATCTGATCTTATCCAGATGTTGGACCTTCGTCTGAATATGGTTTAGATACAACGATAAGAATAGATCTACAGCTTTGATTTAATCAAACATCTATGAGAGGTCCGCAAGATCTGGATTTGAGATGTGATCTCAGTATCCAAGTCCCTATACGTGGAACAATACAATTGCCATGTCTTTATCGCCAAGTATCTGCGGAGAAAGTATATTATCCTTGAAGAGTTCAAGGATAATTTCATTGTTGATATGTGTATCCGAGCATTGAGAAAATTGATAATTAAATGCAATTTATTAATCATGAATAATATGAATTTAATTCATATTATAAGGAGAGTTATATAAGATAAATAAATCATTTAATTATCAAATATGTGAATAATGTGAATGTTATTCATATTATTTGAGCATATGAGAACAATGATCCAAGATTATTAAATGAGATATAATTATCATGGATATGAATAATGTGGATAGCGCTATCCATATTAATCACATATATTATAGATGTGATTTATAATATATAAGGGAGATCTATTTGTGATTTATATTTGTTGATTAATTATTGATGTGAATTGGATTGACATTGGATAATTAATTGAAAATATAATTTACATTTTGTTTTGAGATGTGAATGGGATTCATGTTTTTCCAATGACGTGATTGCAAATATTCACAAGAAAATTATGAAATATTTATGTGAATTAATTTAAAACAATTGTTGTTGTAAATCTTGGAGATATCATGAGATAATGAGATCTCATGAGATGATTAGTAGCCGTCCCCCTTTTTAGGGGATGTGGTTAGTCTCTTCATTATCTCAAAGACTAGCCAATTGAATTCATTTGAAATTAACTTTATTGATTTATCAATATATATTAATTTAAATTAAATTAATTGTTGTTGTGTTTTTACAACAAGATCATAGCCATTGAAATAAACATAAATCAATCTCACCCATTGATTGTGTGATGTCCATGGATTGGGATCCATGTACTCCTAAAACCCTATACAAGAAGAGGCACCCATTGCTCTTCGAGTTACATGATTACGACATATGATCTCTCCCTCTCTCTCTACACGTGATCTTTATCACTCTTTCTCATGTGTGACCGTCCACCATGGAGCCATTGAGGGAGTCGTCATGGCCACAGCATCGTCGTTATGCTGTCAGACTATTTACACGTGGATCTCTGTCTCCTTTGGTGCTCCTTGCTCGTGAAGAAGACACCAGATCTTGTGTGATGAGATCAAGAGATTCATCGCTTGATTCATCAATATGTATTGCGAGAAGGACATGTCTCATCAACGCGCTCTCAAGTGTCTCCTCCATCGGACCAGACTTGAGATAGGAGGTCTTTTGTTTCGAGACTTCATCGCAACCATGCTTCATAAGGTAACTGATAAATCTGCGATTCATCATCTTTATTCATTTATTTTAGCTTAAAATACCTTATAAAACACCGGCATATAATACTAACTCCATATTCTTACTAACATGCATTTGTGTGTAAATATTGTACACTTTATACTAATTTTAACCAAAAATAAATAAATAAGAAAAGAAAGGAAAAATAAAGAAAAGAAAATAAAAAAGGAAGACTATATATAGGCTGACCCGAACCCCGAGAAAAGTTCAAGACTTGACCGGATAGACCAGGAATAAAGTAGGGGGGGATAGGGTCCTTAAGCATAAAATCCATAAAAATGTGTATATGTTGTTGTAAATAATTCTCACTTATTCTGTGTATATCTATATAAAACTGACACTAATTTATTTGTGCCTTAACTGACCTCAATTGAAATAACATTCAATACCAAAGTTGTAAATAAAAGTGTGTCCTAATTTATAAAAATAATAGCACAATTAAATCATGTATAGAATAAAAGCAACCACACATGGAAAAAAGCTATAAAGTACTAATTGAAAGACTAATTCCGGCTCCATATGAATCAAATTGAACCAATCTCACTTCCATTGGATTCTAAGTTAAATTATCTTTAAAATGGCTGTGATGTTATAATTTTTGGAGTTACGATTAAAAAGTTGGTTTTCCGGGGTGGTTTGTGAATTTTTCTCATGTATTTTGTAAATATTGTATTTGTATATATTTGTAAATTATTCTTACTAATTATATAAAATAAAAATAAATAATTTAAAAAAATTTCTCATTTACCCTTGTATATAGTGTCATATATGGATATAGTATATGCATATAGTTGCTATTTTTAATTAACCACCATAAAAAATAAAAGAATAATTTTTTTATTTCAAATAAATAAAGTGACGAAAATTCAAAAAACTAGATAATTTTGTAAATAGTTTTATCTCTTTATCTTTATCTCATTTCGTTTTTTCATCTATCTTATCTCTTTACCCAAAAGCCTAAAATTCAAATCTCATCTCCATTATCTTTTTTATTTATATGGCTCCTAATCCCTCATTCCAACTGGATCAATCTTTAGAGAGAGGATCCCGATCTCCGAGAAAAATCTTCGTCGAGAAAAGTGCCTATCCTCCGAGCCGTCCGGTGACAGCGAGTCAGCCTTCGTCGAGGCGATAATGGTCCATTTCCGCTCCTAAGGTGAGATCCGTCATTTTTCTCTTTTTTATCTAAGTTAATCTTCGTTTTATTTTGTCACCTTTTAATTCCGTCGTAATTATATTTATCTAGATCGTTTTAAAAAAATCCATCACGATTTGATCCGCTTCAACTCGATTTTCCATCTCATGTTCTTGATCTCTCCGCATTCCATTTCTATCTTCCACAATCTATCAACTCCGACCACTCATGGTGATCGGGGAATCGGGTTCGATTCATTTCATTTTCGTCAAATCCCCGTTCATTCTCCTACATGTAAATAAATAAATATTTAATAAGTAAAAAAATATGTGATTTCTATGTGCCTAACAATGTTTTGCAAGATCACATAAAAAACAAAAAAATAAAGAAAAATAAAAAAATGTTCTATTTTTAATCTCTAAATTTGGAGTTTTAAAAAAAATAAAAAAGAGTTTTTATTCATTGTTTACATCTTTGATTTACGAAATAATAATATATCAAAATTACAAAATAAATAAATAAATAAATAATGAAACGGCAGCAGGACCGCCACCCCCTGCCACCATCGTCGTCACCTGGATGGCCATATCCACCAGTGGGCTTCGCCGCTGCCCAGGCCCCTCGTCGTGGGGCGGTGCTCCATCTACAGACTTCACACGTAATCACACGTGTTCCAACGCAAGCCCGCCATCACTAGCCCGCTCCAGTGCCGCCCTCTGTCGCATGCTCCAGGCGTGCGACCACCACCGCGTGCGTCTTCGTCCCTTCGACCTCGGCCACGAAGCTTAGCCCTCCAGTCGTCGGCCATCCTCCGCCCACTACGGCACGTGTCTCCGTCCTCCATCGGCCATCGTCGTCGCTTGGGGCAGTGTCTCTACGCCGCACCACGCCACCCTCGTGCGCCTCCAACCACCAGATGATCACGCGAGGAGCGCCTCCAAGCATGCCTGGAAACCACCAAACAGTGTCGCGCATCTTCCGCCTTGAAGACGCCTCCTGCGTGGAGAAGATGAGGGCGACACACACCCCCTTTGCGGAAGCTTGAACGAAAAAAAATTCTAGGTCTTAATATTTTATTGGAAGAAATTACATCAAAGCCCTTGAGAGTTTTCAAAAATAGCGCCAAAGAACCACTGATTCAGCCTATCACATGCTATTCACGAGCATTACTAGGTAAATTGCACTTTTGCATTTTATTTATTTCTTGATATATTTTGATGCTCAAATATTGAATATTCGCATTTTAGTCCCTGAATTCAGACCTTAATTTTGGTTGATCTGTTCATTGAAATAATTTTTTTATTTGATCTATTAAATTCCCAAAAATCGTGCTATGATCCTGATGTGCACATCCATCATGCATAAAATTTCCATTGCATTTTGATTTCATTTATTATTATTCCAAAATTAAAAAACATGTCATTTTTCCCTGTTTGAAATTCAAAAAATTATAAAATATCTAAAATTACTCCAAAAATTCCAAAAAATAGGGTAGTTTTATTTCATTGTCTTTTAATTTTTGTGCAAATTTCACGCATTAATTATTTATAAAACCCCCAAAAATTGAAAAAAAATTAATTGAATATGCTATTATCGAATTTTTATATTATATTAATTATAAATAATAAATTATTCTAAAATATTATATTATAATATACTATTATATATATAATATATACATAATATTTATATTACATATATGTAAAGAAATAAATCATAAATAATAAATAACGAAATAAATAATAAATATAAAATGAAGAAATAAATAATAAATATAAAATGAAGAAATAAAGAAATTGTATTGTTATGATATTTTCAAATTCGTAATAATTTCTCCCTTATTTTTATCTCGTATCTTATATAAGTTTAAAACTCCTCTGCAGCAGCAAATGCTAGTCATAATATGGGCTTGATCGAAGCTGATTTATTTATTAGTAAAGCCGAAGTCAATGGGGGTCCCATTATGAAAAAGGTTAAGACCCCGGGCTCGAGGGCGCAGTTATCCAATAAAAACACCTACATGTCAGATATTTGCATGTAGTTTGTCATAAAAATAATTGTTAGGAGTTTTAGGCATTTAAAATATTTTTAAGTTGCAAATTACTCCAGACTGTGCACATTTTCGCATTTTTCTCACTCTTTGATTTTTAGAAAAATACAAAAATATCTGAAAATTCCACAAAAATTCCCAGAAATTTTTCAAAACTTTTAAAACCCAAAAATATTTTCTCTTGATTTTTCTGAACTTTTTGGTATAATTGAAAATTACAAAAAAGAGTTGGTGTGTATATTTCGTGTGCTTGTGCATATTGTTCGTTATTTGAAAATTAAAAAAAATGTAAAATCAAAATCACTAAAATTTTGAAAATCAGAAAAATACAAAAAAATAGAAATAAAAAAATAAAAAAATCACAAAAACTAAGGATAGTTGTCCTTTGAGATTCATGTTTTCTCTTAATTTATTTTCGATTAATTGAATAACCCTCGGGATCTGTAGCCTCCCTGAGTTCGACCCTGTCCGCTATATAGGTTAGTAAGTAACAAAAAAATAAAAAAATAATTTCTTTATTTGGCACGTCATTTTTGGGGAAAGTAATGACTTACATGTCATCAATTTATCCGATCACCAAAAAAAATGTGCCCAACAAAATGGCGTTGTTGTCGGGGAGGCACGATGAGGGTAGTTAGATTTCTCTTTTGACCTGCTATTCTTGGTTGTAAATATTTGTTTATAATTTGACACATTATTCCATTGTTCATATCCACTTCATTCATTTCATCATTTTCTCATATTTGATGATTGTGTTTCTTACACATTTTCTTTTCTTTTTCTTGCGAGGGCCCGCAGAGCGAAGGAGGCGATCTTAGGAGAGCTGAAGCACCCAAGTGACGTGGAGGCAACTTGATTATTCACCAAGCCGTAGGATATCGTGAGAAGAAGAGAAGAAGAAGTGAAGGAGACGAAGAGAGAGGGAGAGAGAGAGAGAGAGAGTTTATCTCTTCTACCATTTGAACTCTTGTAAACGGATATTCATTTGTTGCGGGGTCTGTTTCACCAAGTGCTGGTGCACTTGGGGGACCTCACCAGTTTTTTTTCATCGCCTTATTTTTCTTTGTTTCTCGCAGATTTCGTGAGCTACCGCTTGATTGTTTTAATTAATTTGCTTGAGGCAGGTAATTAATTAGGTACAAACACCCTAAACAAGAATTTCTGTCCCTATAGATTAGAGCGTAATTTAGACTTAGTCAAATTAACTTGTTTTTGCCCGTTAATAGAAGTTATCATCTAGGATGGTTCACTCACATCATATAGGTTAGTTTATTTTTCTGTATTTAAATTCTACGCAGATCACTTGCATGTAGAGTGTTGGCGACAAGGTACGCATCTCTAACCCCTGCATGCATCATCGTTTTTAATCGTGCATGGGCATTCCCGATCTCCTTCCTTGTTTTCACTTACATAAGTTAAAAAGGAAATTGGACATTCGGTAGGTGATTCTTTAAAAATATTTTAACCAAGTGATAATTGCCTAAAATTTGGGACTGCTAAAGAAAACTCGACCCTAAGATAAACATAAGGAAAAATCATTGTTTTGGGAAGAGTAGCGCCCTCATTATATTCGTTTTAGCTTGCTCACGTACACACTAAGGTTAGTGCCCAAATCCCATAATTCAACCTAAGTGTTTGTACAAGTTTGTGATTATCATCTAACTCTAAAACAGACAAGATTAAGAGACCGAACCTTCACGGTCTACACATTGCGTTGAGTTGGTGAACTGGAGGTTTGTATTGTGTTTAACTGCTTGTGTGCATAGTAGATCCTTCTATGCATTTGCGCCTTTTTCTCCATATCTTTTGAATTGACCCTCGTTCTCTCCCAATCTTGTCATTTGTTTCGAAGATGGCCAATAGGAGTTATTTTATTTTGATCTTCGTGGATACCTCGTACCCTCTAGTTGATCCACCTTCCCTTTTCCAGGAGGATCTTCCTCCTTATTTTTGTGCATATTCGCCTAACCAATTATTTTAGGAGTCAAAGGACCTTGATTTTCACCCACCCCCATCCCACTCACCTGATTCTAGGATTTTGGAGTCACCTTTCATGTTGTCCACACTTAAGACATTGAACCAGATGATGGAGCATATGAATTCGAAGATTTTTAATGTATTAAACATAAATGAGAGCCACAATGCTGCTCCACTATTTAAAGATACGAATTCACTTGAGGATAATCATGGGTTCTTGAAATCACCCTAATTGCAAAAAAATGAAAAATGATCAAAAATCCAGAAAGAATTCGGGAGACACGTTGTTGATTCATTTTGTGAGGAGAGGACCCAAATGCCCGATCATTTACCCACACAGCCATGTCCCAATCTTGACCCCGAGGATGCCACTGTACAGACTACTCTTGATAATCCTCGTGTATATGTTGATTCTGATCTCCTTCCTTGTACGGAGGAGGTCCGAATATTCAAAAATATATTGACTGAAACCGAAGTGGTGGCCACCCTTCACGAGATAATTAAAGCCCCACTTCAATAGGCCATAACATATTTATCTATTCCTCAACACGAGAAGAGAAAGCGAAGGAGAAGATCTGAGCATCGCATCTTGACCATGGCCACAACCTACGCCATTTCTCATCGTCCATATTTTAATAAAGGGAACACTACCATACCTCTTGTGAGTTGCTCCATCTCTGAATATTCTTGTGATAACACTCTCCTTGATGGCAGTTCTTCAATTAATATAATACCCTTCTCTATGGTACAATCACTTCATCTTAGGCCTCTCAAGAAAACCAGGATGATAGTTCAATTTGCGGATGGATATATTAAGAGGCTGAAGGGTATTCTAGAAAATGTTGTCATTCTTATTAAAGGCATGAAATTCATTTCCGATTTTGCCGTATTACCCATGGAGACCTCTACCTCTTTAGAGAACCCTCCAATCATCCTGGGACGACCTTTCCTCGTCTCTGCGGGAGTCGTTATTGATTATGGATCAGGAGAGATTCGCTTTCGTTCTGATGTAGGGAGCAATGTGTTGATCACTACACCCACTACTGACCAGAGACATGCATCCCATGAGAGTGTGTTTATGTTAGACAACCCCGAGGACTTTGACCATGATGATACTACAAGAGATTTTTGTTGTATTATGGATGATACTGAGACCCGAGAATTCCTCTTCAAGGAGGAGGACTCGAAAAGCATAGATCTTGGAGTTTCCTCTTCTCATACGTGGCGATGTATTGATGACATTCGTGGGATTTACATGATAGACACCCTAGAGTAGAACGCAAACTCTGAGACTAGGTAGGACTGACATGATTTAACTACTTTCACTGATAAGTTCGTACCTATTTACCCTGATTCAGAAGAGACCGATCAGGCCAAATTTGATTTGATTGCTTTTATAAAGGAATTTGGGCCTTTTGATAAAGATGATGATCTAGTAGAGGCTCGTCAGGTTGAATTTGATCGTACTTTTTCTGATAATGATTCTGACCCACTTTACTTTGATGTTTGTGAGACTTCCCAGGCAGGACATGGCCACACAACTTCCAATAAATTATTTAGTCCTGCACAATCTTAAACCGCTGAGGATACATTCTTGGTCGATCCTACTCAATTTATGTCTAATGATGATCCCAATATCGACCTACACCTTGTCAAATCCATACCTCAGTGGTCCCGCAAGAAGGTTCGTTTTTTACCTTATTGATCTTTGTACATCCACTCCTCTTGTATATCCTTTTGTTTCACTCTCTCTTCTCTCATTTTATCATTCACCCCTTTTCCGTGTGTATATATGCTATACTTAGGATGTGATTTAACCTAAGTATGGGGGGGGTGAAGGATTTGTGTTGTTTATATTCGTCATGTTTATCTCCCTTGTTGTTGCTTATACTTAGGTATACTCTACCCAAAGTATAATGAGGTGATGTTGTTCATATCGTGTCTTTTTGAGTCTGTACATTCTCTTCATCGATTTTCCCCTTTGTACATTCTACTATATTTAGGATTACTTGATCCTAAGTATAGGGGGGATCATCAACTTCTCTTCTTTTTATCTTTTCTTTGAGTCGTTGTATCATAGGAGCCTTTTCACCTTTCTATACTTAGCACGAGTTAGGTCTTCCTTTGTCGCTCTCTGATCACTCTGAGGACATAGTTCGAGCTAAGTATAAGGGGGGGTGTCGTATATATTGTATATATACTTCAGACATAACTCGTACTTTTAAATATGTTTATTTGGGGGGATATGTATTTAGGGATATGGTTAGATCCTTAAGAGCATCACAGAAGCGTGAGGATCGCATCGTATGCGATCAGGAGCGACTAGTCGTACTAGTGGCTCGATGCAGCGGAAATTAAAAAAATTTCATATGACGAAACCACATGATCCAAGAACACTTCTCGGATCGTTTTGTTTGAACCACAAACAAGTATTAGGTTTACCTCTTGAAGCGTGGTTGTGATCGAGTATCTAATTAAAGATACCTCCTGTCTCAAGTCCGATCCGACGGAGGAGACGCTTGCGAGCGTGTTGATGAAACACGTGCTTCTCACAATCCATGTTGAAGATCAAAGCTACGGATCTCCTGATCTTGATAAACGAGATACAATGTCTTCTTCACGAGCAAGACACGCCAAAGTAGACGGAGATCCACGAGCAAACCATCGAGCGGCATAACGACAACGCTACGGTGATGGAGAACTCTCTAGGACATCCATGATGGACGGCCATATGAGAGAGAGAGAGAGAATGGGCATGTAGAGAGAGAAAGAGAGACTTATGTTCTCTTGTGTGTAAAAAAGAGCAATGGGGTGCCTCTCCTTTTGTAATATTTCGGGATCAATGGATCTCAATCCATGGGCAACACAAATCCAGTGGCTCTCATTGATTTGTGTTTCTTTTAATGGATAAGATTTAGGTGGTAAAACCAACAACAATTAATTTAATTTAGATCAAATCTATATTGATAAATCAATATAAATCAATCTCAAATTAAATCAAACAAATATCGAGATAATGGGAAAGAGGGAGTGCCCTCTTCCATATACATGGAGTGGACGACCAACCTTTCCTAACAGGAATAGGTGGTAGTCCCTCCTATTAATATGGCAGGAGCATCTCCAATGTAAT
Source organism: Ottelia alismoides (assembly GCA_037367405.1). Taxonomy (NCBI): domain Eukaryota; kingdom Viridiplantae; phylum Streptophyta; class Magnoliopsida; order Alismatales; family Hydrocharitaceae; genus Ottelia; species Ottelia alismoides. The sequence goes on along the minus strand of JAZKJV010005402.1, from coordinate 141,292 downwards.
CTCCTTTGATTACATTATTCCGTGTATTTCTAATTTTACAACAACAATTGTTGTAAATTATTCTACAAAAATATTTCTAATTATTTTGTGAATATTGCAATCTTACCATTGGAAATTTGTTAATCACATTCACAATCCAAAATAAAATGTAAATTACATTTTCAATTTAATGTCCAATGTGAATCCAATTCACATCTACATATCAACAAATGTAAATTACAAATATCTCTCTCTTATATATTATAAATCGCATTTATAATATATATGACTAATATGGATATTGCTATCCGCATTATTCGTATCCATGATAATTAAATAACATTTAATCATCTTGGATCTCTATTCTCGTGTGCCCAAATAATATGAATCGCATTCACATTATTCACATCTCTGATAATTAAATCACATTTAATTATCCTAGATAACTCTCTTTACAATACGAATCAAATTCATACTATTCATGATAATTAAATCACATTCAATTATCAATTTTTTTAATGCTCGGATACATATATCAACAATGAAAATATCCATGAACTCTTTCAAGGATAATGCGCTTTTACTCACGAATACTTGGAGATAAGGATGGGCGATTGTATTATTTCACGTATAGTGACTTGGATATTGAGATCATATCTCAAATCCAGATCGCGGGCCTCCCATAGATGCTTGATGAAATCAAGACCGTAAATCTAATAATTTCATTGCATCTGAATCACATTTAGATCAATGTCCAAAATTTGGACCAAGATCAGATTACTTCTCTACTGAGAGGAGTCACTAAAATCTAGACCCATTTCATCAATCCCTGAGAATGGAAGCGTCCTGGTTATACAATCATTTATGATCACATCACCCTCAGGTATTCCAAATACCTGTAGATCCTGCATACTGGAAGACTCATAATAAACATGAAGTATTAGATCAACTTTACACTGTCTACTACAGGGTTTTATCAGTAAGTTTCTCATTCGATCATTGGGAGTTGGTATTGATCATATACTTTCCAAAAGCATATATCATACCTAGGTCTTGATCACATACTTTCCAAAAGTATTTATCAAACCTACAGATTCAGTCAAGCTTCCAAAGAGAGACGACCATGCATGGAATTTGATTTTTCCTAGTATCTTATGAGTGATCTCATGCCTTCTGGTTCAGTAACTGAACATGTATCATCCCTTTGAGAGATCGTATTACTCATATGCCCTTACATGCACACCTGCGCGTCGGTGTATACACCTTGATTAGGTCATCAACCTATTGGTCTGCCAAATATACATACTCAGACATATAGTAACACATCTGTCTCCGGTCAGAGTATGCGTGCATGTATCGTGACGACATGCGATATAGGATTTTGGTTATCTCGATCTCGTTAAGTCAACTCTTTGACCTAACTTATCTAACACCTCCGAATCTCTATTCCTATGCAGAGAACCTGCATCAAGAGGTTGGTTAGATATCAGCCTAAATGAGAAAGGACTGCCATCTCCTACTCAGGCTGGAGACATCTCTTAACAATCATTTGACGGTGCTTGATGAGTCCTCAATCCAACTCTTTAGATATTAATCCAAGCACCAGCCTCTATGATTCAATAGTTGAATAAACAGTTGTATGATCATCAAGATGGCCATGGTACATAACCCTAATTGAACTAAGGGACCAATAATACAAATTAATTATTCTTCATTTCAGATTAGGGAATGATATTTGCAATAACATTTATTGCATAATGGCTCATCGTGGGCTCGCATATCCAACAATGTATATAATTTTGTAAAATCGACATATGTTTAAAAAAACAAACAAAAAAACAAAAAACAAAAACAAGAAAAAACTACAACAAAAAAAACAAAACAAAAACAAAACAAATCAAAAAATTGTATATATTTTACTAACCCTTTCCGCTATTTAAAAAAAACTACAAAACCAAAAATCTATAAAACTTCCATAATAAAAAAAAAACCTTTCTTTTACGTCTGCATTGTTCTAAAAAAATCTCTTTGCATTGTGCGTATTTTCTTGCATTTGCATGTGCATTTTTCAGGATAATATTGACATTTAAACTATGTCTGGAATAAAATTGAAGAATGGAGCTTAGTTGGACTTTACTCCACCTAATTCTCGAAGGAACTTCATGGAGAAATAGGATTTTAGAAGCTTAAGGTCTTTGACTTAATTCTTTGTGTTCCACATGACAATGTGCATTGTTTGACTCTTAATGTCTAACCTGGTCTCTTCATTCTGGGTACAACTCTAGAATAGGGAATTAATTTGTACTCTCACACTATGCACTTAGCTCAACTCAGACGGGATGTTGGAAGACTGGGTGAGTTTCTTTTCTGGTAGCGTAAAAATCTAAAGACCGGAGTACAAGTTGAAATAAAGCTTCGGAAAATGGATGGATAGCTGGGCACAATTTTTTCTAAGACCCCAAAACATGAACGGAAACAAAAATATTCTATATCCGTAGGCGTACAATATGATCCAAGCAGAACCACCAAAAATCAAAATACAAAGAAGCCACTACCAAATAAATATCTGACCAAAAAGGTCCAAGCTTCAAGAAAACCAGCAGATCTTGGTGGAGACTCGGTACACTAGCCAGCTTCACAAGGAGAGGTGACTACACTGGCCACCCTGCATTTCTTTTCTCCTTTTTCTAACTTCTCCCCCAATTCGATTGTGAACACAACGCAACAGACCTTAGAAGGAAATACTTGACTCCCCGAGGACGAGTTAATGGAAAGGAGATTTGCATGGTAGTCCGGCATTTTGGATGGGAGGAGCTAAAACCTTTCACACACATGAGTCGATTGTTCAATGTTAATAGGGTATACTTTGGGAAGAGGATTGATCTAAGATGACTTTTGAGCCGAAAATGTGACAATGATGTGTAGAACTTGAAAGATGTCAATTTTAAAATTCTAAGTCTCACAGAAGTTCCGACACACTAATAATCCAAGGGTCCATCAGAGCTCCAAACTACAAATTTATGAAGACAAGTTTAATACTCAATATTTTCCTACTTTCTTTATTTTCCCTTTCTTTTTCTTTTTCTTCACTTATTCTTTCAAATAAGTGTTTGCTAAGGGACTAGCAAAGGTAACACATAGGGGGATGTTGAATCTGCGATTCGTCATCTTTATTCATTTATTTAGCTTAAAATCCCTTATAAAACACATGAATATAACACTAACTCCATAATCTTGCTAACTTGCATCTGTGTGTAAATATGTGCACACTCTGTACTAATTTTAACCTAAAATAACTAAATAATGAAAGAAAGGAAACATAAAGAAAATAAAATAAAAAAGGAAGATTGTATACATGCTGACCCAAATCCCAAGAGAAGGTCAAGACTCGACCTGATCGACCATGAATAAAGTAGGGGGAGATAGGGTCCTTAAGTAGAAAATCCAAAAAAATGTGTGTATGTGTTGTTGTAAATACTTTTCACTTATTATGTGTATATCTGTATAAAACTGACACTAATTTATTTGTGCCTTAATTGACCTCAATTGAAATAACTTTCAATACCAAAGTTGTTGATAAAAATGTGTCCTAATTAATAAAAATAATTGCACAATTAAATCATATACAAAATAAAAGCAACAACACATGGGAAAAAAGCCACTAAGCACTAATTGAAAGACCAATTCTTGCTCCATATGAACTGAAATTGAACCAATATTACTTCTATTCGATTCCAAATTAAACTATCTTTAAAATGGATGTGATTTTATATTTTTTGGAGTTACGAGTAAAAAGTTGGTTTTTCGGGATGGCTTGTGCAATTTTCCCATGTATTTTGTAAACATTGTATTTGTATATATCTGTAAATTATTCTTACTAATTACCTAAAATAAAAAAATTAAAAAAATAAATTTTAAAAAATCCTCATTTACCCTTGTATATAATGTCATATATGTATATAGTATAGGTATATAGTTGTTATTTTTAATTAACCACCATAAAAAATAAAAAATAACTTTTTAATTTCAAATAAATAAAGTGAGGAAAATTAAAAAAAAGATAATTTTGTAAATAGTTTTATCTCTTTATCTTTATCTCATTTCATTTTTTCTTCTATCTTATCTCTTTATCCAAAAAGCCAAAAATTCAAATTTCAACTCCATTATATTTTTTATTTGCATGGCTCCTTCTCCCTCACTGCAACTAGATCAATATTTAGAGAGAGGAGCCCGATCTCCGAGAGAAAATTTCGTCGATAAAAGTGCCTAGCCTTTGAGCCGTCCGGTGACAACGAGTCGGTCTTCATCGAGGTGATAACGATCCATTTTCCCTCCTAAGGTGAGATCCGTCATTTTTCTCATTTTTTATCTAGGTTAATCGTTGTTTTATTTATCACCTTTTAATTCCATCGTAATTTTATTTCTGTAGATCTTAAAAAAATCCATCACGATTTGATCCGCTTCAACTCGATTTTCCATCTCATGTTCTTGATCTCTCTGCGTTCTATTTCTATCTTCCATGATCTATCAACTCCGACCACACACGGTGATCGGAGAATCGGATTCGATTCGTTTCATTTTTTTGCTGAATCCTTGTTCATTCTCCTATTTGTAAATAAATAAAAATTAATAATAAAAAATATGTGATTTCTATGTGCCTAACATTTATTTTGCAAGATCACATAAAAAACAAAAAAATAAAAAAAAAACAAAAAAATTATGTTCTGTTTTTAATCTCTAAATTTCATATTTAAAAAAATAAAAAAGAGTTTTTATTCACTGTTTACATATTTGATTTAAAAATATTAATAATATATTAAAATTGTAAAAAATAAATAAATAAAAAAAGGAAATGGCAACAGGGCTTCCACCCCCTGCCACCATCGTCGTCGCCTAGACGACCATCTCCACCAGCGGGCCTCGCTACCGCCCAGTCCCCTCCTCGTCGTGGGGCGGCGCTCCATCTCTAGACTTCACGTGCAACTGCGTGTGCACCAACGCAAGCCCGCCGTCACTAGCCCGCTCCAGCGCCGCCCTCTGTCGCATGCTCCGGGCATGCGCCCACCACTGCGCGTGTCTTCGTCCCTCCAACCTCGACCACGAAGCTCAGCCCTCCAGTCGCCAGCCATCCTCTGCCTACCATCGTGCGCTTCTCCGTCCTCCATCGGTCATCACCACCACATGGCGCAGCGTCTCTCCGTCGCACCACGCCACCCTCACGCGCCTCCAACCACCAGACGATCATGCGAGGAGCACCTCCAGGCGTGCCTGGAAACCACCAACCACCGCCGCACATCCTCCACCTTGAAAACACCTCCTGCATGTAGAAGAAGAGGGCAGCGCACGCCCCCTTTGCAGAAGCTTGAAAGAAAAAAAAATATAGGGCTTAATATTTTATTCGAAGAAATTACATCAAAGCCATTGAGAGTTTTCAAAAATTGCGCCAATGAACCACTGATTCAGCTTATCACATGCTATTCACGAGCATTACTGGGTAAATTTCACTTTTGCATTTTATTCATTTCTTGTTATATTTTGATGCTTAAATATTGAATATTCCCATTTCAGTCCCTGAATTCAGACCTTAATTTTGCTTGATATGTTCATTGAAATAAAATTTTTTCTTTCATCATTAAAATCCCAAAAATCATGCTATGACTCTGATGTGCATATCCATCTAGCATAAAAGTTCCATTGCATTTTGATTTCATTTATTATTATTAAAAAATAAAAAACATATCATTTTTACATATTTGAAATTCAAAAATTCATAAAAAATTGAATATAATTCCGAAAATTCCAAAAAAATAGGGTCGTTTTATTTCATTGTCTTTTAATTTTTGTGCAAAATAAAACCCAATAAAATTGAAAAATAGTAAAAAACTTATAAAATTCATAAAAAATTTCTATAAAAACCCAAAAATTGTGATTTCAGATCCTGTTTGTAGATATTTGAATGTAGTTTGTCACAAAAATAATTGTCAAGAGTTTTGTTTATTTAAAATATTTTCAAGTTGCAAATTACTTCAGGTTATGCATATTTTTGCATTTTCTCACTGTTTAATTTTGAGAAAAATACAAAAAGATATGAAAATTCCACAAAAAAATACAAAAACATTTCAGGATTTTTAAAACCCAAAAAAAATTTCTCTGGATTTTCTTAAGCATTTTTTGGTATAATTGAAAATTACAAAAAAGAGTTGGTGCGCATATTTCTTGTGCTTGTGCATGTTGTTCGTTATTTGAAAATTAAAAAAAATTGCAAAATCAAAATCACTAAAAATTTGAAAATCAGAAAATACAAAAAATTATAAATAAAAAAATAAAAGAATCACAAAAACCAAGGATAGTTGTCCTTTGAGATTCATGTTTTCTCTTAATTGATTTTCGATTAATTGAATAACCCTCGGGATCTGTAGCCTCCCTGAGTTTGACCCTGTCCGCTTTAAAGGTTAACAAGTAGCAAAAAAATTGTTTATTTGGCACTGGATTTTTGGGGAAAGCAATGACTTACATATCATTAATTTATCCGATCAACAAGAAAACCGTGCCCAACAGTAACCTTAATACCTATTATGGTTTAGATAAACGGCTCGAGAAATGTTCTTGGATCATGTGGTTTCATCATTTTTATTTAAATTCCACTGCCCAGATCAACTAGTGCGACTAATAGCTCCCGATCGCATTCGATGCAATCCTCACACTTCTGTGATGCAGTTAAGTATTCCCATATCCTTCAGGTGGCCACACTTCAGTAGTCCCGAAGAAGTTGGGAATTCATAGGGTCAACAACGAGGAGGGGCCAGAGATCGTGACACGAATATCCACGAAGTGGCGCGACTATGTCGACTACAAGAACCTGAATGTTGCGACCAAGAAAGACCACTTCCCTTGTTAATTCATCGATTAGATCTTGGAGAGACTCGCACGGAAAGCATTCTTCTATTTTCTTGACGAGAACTTAGGCTACAACCAAGTGGCCATAGCCCCTAAGGACTAGGAAAAGACAACATTAACATGTCCATTCAGCACTTACGTGCTCAGGAGCATGCTATTTGGGCTCTGTAATGCCCCATGCACTTTTCAGCGATGCATGATCACAATATTTGCCAAGATGGTGGGAGATTTCCTGGAAGTATTCATTGATGACTTCTTGGTTCGTGGTGATTCCTTTGATACATGTTTAGTGCACTTGGACCGAGTCCTCAAGCAGTGTAAGGAAATGAATCTGGTACTCTCATGGGAAAAAAATTACTTTATGGTGATGGAGGGTATTGTGTTGGGGCATGTCATATCCAAAAGGGGATTGGAGGTTGACCCTGTCAAGGTGGAGGTGATCAAGAAACCCCATCCAACGACCAACGTGAAGTCAGTGCAGTCATTCCTAGGTCTTGTTAGATTTTATAGGAGATTAATTTAGGATTTTTTGAAGATTGCCTACCCACTGATTGTTCTCTTAGGGAAAGACATAGATTCGTTGTCGATCAAAAGTGTATGGAGGCCTTTGAGCTCTTGAAGATGAAGATTTGTGCCTCGCCTATCCTACAAGCTCCTGACTGGTCTCTCCCATTTGAGATCATGATTGTTGCTTCAGATTTCGCTATAAGAGCAGTATTAGGACATTAACGAGATGAGATCTCGTTTGCAATCGACTACGTGAGCAAAGTATTAGACCCTACATATAAGAATTATAACGTGACTGAAAAAGAAATGCTCACTGTAGCATGGGCCCTCGAGAAGTTCATATCGCATGTTCTAGGCTCTAAGGTGACAATCTACACTGATCACACAACCGTTCGATATTTAATGGAAGAGGAGGACATGAAGGCGCATCTTCTTAGGTGGATTTTGCTTCTCCAGGAGTTTGATTTGGATATAAAAGATAAACCTGAAGTCAAGAATGTTGTGGCTGATCATCTTTCTCGGATTTAACTTAAGGATTCACCTTATTATGAGCATATTAGAGAGACATACCTTTCCATATGAGTCAATTCGTGTTATTTATTCACTCCAGTGGAATGCCAACATGTTGAACTTCCTTGTCTCAGAGCTAGTTCCCCAAGGTTGGAGTAGGAGCAGCATTGACCTACTGAAGTGGGATTCGAGGAGATGCCACTGGGACGATCCACTTCTTTTCTTTGAAGGGATGGATTGTGTTTGGAGAAGGTGTATTCCTCAAGAGGAATACCGAAGTGTCCCCATGTATTGTCATTCTCTTGAGTCTGGAGGACACCATTCGTGGAAGAGAACCGTCCACAATGTTCTCCAATAAAGATTATATTGGCCGACCCTATTCAGAGATGCTATTGATTTTGCTCGGTCGTGCCCAATTCGTCAGAGGATGGGAGGGACTGTTACTCAGATAGATGAGATGCCCATGCAACCCTTGATCATTTGTAATGTCTTCGATGCATGGGGTATATATTTTATGGATCCCTTTCCTAAAAGCCAAGGAAATATTACATCTTCTTGGCGGTTGATTTTCTATCTAGGTAGGTGGAGGCTATCCCAACCCAAACCACAGACAACAAGACTGTCTGTAAGTTTGTTAAAGAACATAATATTGCTAGGTTCAGGGTGCCAAAAGTTTTGATATCAGATAAGGGTAGACATTTTGTGAATCGAGATGTGAGATCTTTAGCAAAGGACTATGGGTTTGAGCATAGAATCACTAGTCCTTACCACCCACAGACCAATGGCATGGCAGAGGTTTCGAACAGAGAGGTGAAGAGTATGTTGCAGAAGTTGGTTCGTCCCAATAAGAAAAACTGGTCCTAACTCTTGGACCAAGTTCTGTGGGCCTATAGGACTTCCTAAAGACACCCATGGGCACTTCACCATTCACAATGATCTATGGCAAGCCATGCCATTTACCCACAAAGCTGGTTCACAAATCTGAATGGGAAATCAAGAAAATAAATTGGAGTTGTCACCTAGGGAAACTTTGTTGAGATTTGAACTTGAACGAGCTTGTGGAAATCTGAAATGGGGCATACGACAATAGTCTGAATTATAAGGACAAGGTGAAGATATCGCATGATAAACACATTAGGTGGAAAGACTTTGTCACTAGGAAAAAGGTATGGTTGTTTAATGTCAGTTTAAATATGTTCCACGGGAAGCTCAAATCTAAGTGGATGGGTCCATTTATTGTCAAGAAAGTGCACAAGAATGGAAATGTTGAGATAGCTAATCTTATAGATGGTGCACAATCTCATGTGGTGAATGGACTACTATTGAAGTATTTTGTAGATTCCAAGGAGCGGTTAGTCCAAGTCGAGGTCATCAAATTCATGCAGAGTGAGCACATAACAAATACATCAGATTACTCCCAATGAAGATGCAACATCAAGATTCAATCACTCATGTACATCCTCTACTCTCTATATATTCTCTAGATTTCATCGATTCTCACACTCACCTCTGTCCTAAACTTAGGCTGACCAGAGCCTTAGTATAGGGGTGACCGATGCCCTCTCTGTATATATACTCATCCATTTACCCTATAGCCCTCTCCCTCCTTATTTTTGAACTTCTTCTACACTTAGGCTGCTAGAGCCTAAGCGTAGAGGGTGGGTCAACTACTATACCTTTGTTCTTTTAGATCTCATACGCTTAGCAAGAGCTATATCTTTTTCCTCGCTTGTCATGCTCTGAGGACATTGCACACACTAAGTATAGGGGGCATGTATATATTACATATATACTTTACCCATAGCTCTTATTTTCACGTATTTTTGTATATATTATCCAATAATTATGAGGTGGGTAAAAATTGAAAATTTACATGTGTTGTATATTGTAAAGTTTGTATAATTCTTGTGTAAAATGTATTAATATTCTGGTAAAAAATAAAAAAAATAATAACTTCTAAAATTTTGTTTTAAAATAGGAGGTATACAAAATTTTTAAAAAAATGAAAAAAGGGGCTTCTTATTTACTCTTGCATATCATCATTTGAAAAAAGTGTGTGTCTTGCACTTCATTCATCTCGCATGTCAGCTGCATCTCATCTGTATATCGAGAATATCCAGAGTGAAAAGTTAGTAGGTTCCGAACTAATTTATGAATAGAAGTAGAGGATGGATTTGATTTGACCTTAATCTACATAATTTCAGAGGAACCTTATAGGAACTAGAGATGATTTTTCAAGTCAAGTGAATTAATTAATTGAGTCTGCAAGTCTATATTCATGATGAAACTCAGTTTCGTGGTCTTAATTCACAATTATTAACCCCCTCGCTTAAATTAATGCCAATAAAAATCAGATGAAATGTTGTTCATATCCGAGCCTTAGAATAAATAAAAATACAAAAAGATAACAAAACAAAAATTTGCAGTGTTTTTATACCCTTAAAAATGTTCTCAATAATATTTCTTCCTTTATTTAACCTCATCTTCATTTTTGGTCAACATGAAACTTATATATCTCATCAAGATCTACAACTTCCATAATTTGAGTTTTTCCAAATTCGGCCTTCTTCTTCTCATTTTTCTTGCATCTTCATCTGAATAACTTGATTGGGCCACATGGCTGCTTTTGGTTGAGCCACGTGGCTGCATCTCCTCTGGCCACGCGCCGGTGTCAGCTACCATCCGATCACCTTCTGGAGCTCTGATCTCCACCATACAATTCTGCATCCTCTAATGGCCATCTGATCCATCTCCAGAAGCTATCTAGATCGTCTGCCAACGCTTCTCTCCCATTATGCCACGTGTCCCACTTCCAGTTGCACGATCGTCTCCGAGATGCATCCATCACCACCACACCTTCCCGCTCTGATCTCCATCACCCGATCCTTCTCCTAAACCGCTTCAGACTGTCCACTTATGCCTTATACTTATTGCGACACATGGTGAGCTCCACACCTTCGATCTGCTCCCCTATCGATCTATTCTGGGCCATCTTTTAGCGCCTTTCCCTCGACCGTTGGATCGCGAGATCCAATGGCCGAGGAGTCTTCCCCTAACTCCAGTCTTCCCTTCGCCCATGTCGCCCATCTCACTCACCGACTTCCCTCTTTCCATTTTCCCCACCTTCTCCACCATCTTCTCCACTCACGAACCAACCCACATCCAACCCCTCTCTTCTTTCCTCCTCGCGAGTGCCTTAAATCACCCTGACCCCCTCTCCTGCGCTCTACATTCCCCACTCAATCCACGACTCCCATCATCTGAACCTCCATCTTCCACCTTCAGATACTCCCTCACCACCGCCTAATATCTTCGTCCACCTTTACGTGGGGATCCTCTCAACACCACTCCTCCTCCCGATGATAAGGGGAGGATCGATGGCGGCGCCACGACAATGTCAGCCTTCAGTGTCAACCCCTGGCCATGGTAGGCCAGGTTTGCGGTGCTCTGCCACCTCAAGGCTACTCCCCATGGTCGGGGGAGTCCAACGATGATCAGAGGCCCACCAAGGACCTCAAGCACAGGCCTACACTCCGCCAACTCTCCTAGTAACTCCTTCGATCCTTATTTGCATTTTCTTCTTTAATCTCTCTTATTTTATTAGGTTCCTCTTCTAATCGTCCTCCATTATCAACCATCGCATTAGCTTCATCGCATATCCACCATTCACGTGCTCCCTTTCGATCACTCTTCTCTCCTTCGCAATGTCAATCCACTCTGCCTCCCCTCTTCTCCAGGCTTGCCAAAGAAGATGATCATGCTCCCATGTTCTCCGCCCCACACGACCTCCATGTCACTTCACTTCTAATCCACAAAGCACCTGCATGCTTTGGCTTTCTTCTCTCATCCTTTTGCAAGTACGATTCTCCAATAATCGAAGCTTCATTGGAGATTATTTTACAAGCTTCTTCTTCGGTGTATGAGCATCTTACACCTTCACTATTGGCTCCAGCTACTCCGTTGAACTTCCACAATGATATACAACCATCTAGATGTGCTGGAGATCTTCACCGAGCTCAATCGGAGGTGGCAGAGCATAAGTGTCGTCACCGGAGTCTTGTTCTCATCACCAGCCCCGCGATAGAGGGAGTGTACAGGTGCTGTTGGATGGCACCTCCCCGTTGGCCATCCAACAACGGACAATTGGTCACGTCACTGCCCCATGAACGTATAACCATCGTATGAACTTCGAAGATGGGATGATCCAAAGCGGTCCATGTCACCTCCTCTACACTATACAGTAGTCGTTTGATCCCAGTGATCGAACGGTTCATGAGAGGGCACATCTCAGCACCCAACATCAGCACCAAGCCCGTAGGCTCGGAGTGCCCGAGCCTCTCCCGATCCTCCTGATCCATGATCCAAAGCTGAGCTAGCAGCCGAAACACATCCGAGCCTCCTACCAGCTTACGTTGTTACCGAGCCTCACCGCACATGCTTAGTTACGTGTGGGCAGGGTAATTTGCAGAGAGTCCCTCACGAATTCTTCAATTTGTAGATGGGTATTACAATCACGTGATTCCCATGTGCGCTTGGGGTAATTTGCAAACCACCCCTGTGGGTTGTAATAATTGCAATTATCCCCCCAAGTGAGTGTGCAAATATCAAGGAAGGCATCACAACTTTTGTTATCTACATGTCAGTCCTTTTGAGGACATGTTTATTATATTTTCCCTATTTATTTCTATGTTTTCACTACATTTAGGCCCCTGGTTTCTTTTGTGATAATCTTGAGCATACGAGCTCCAATCGATGTGATTTCAGTTGCGTTTCAAAACTTGTTTCGTTATCTTTTAAATGGCATAATTTGTTTTTTATTTGATGCTCTAGAGTTTGATGACTAGTTTTATTAACGGAGTGTCCATTATGTAATGCTTTTTATGCCTTGAATCAATATTTCAATGGAACTTGCTTAGTCATTTGATTCTGAAGTTGACCTAAATTTCTGGCTCAAATATTTTACTAAATTAGGGCATCTATGCTTTAGATTAACCTTGCATTTTGTTGCATAAAAAATCTAATAAAAAATGTCTGACTCATGTGTCTGCATTCGATGCATATGTTTGCATTTATTGACCTATGAATTTTTAATTTATCGCTTAATTTAGGTATTATGAGTCTAAATGTTTAAGACGCTCATGTCCTTGAGTTCAACCTTGAGCTTGACCAAGTAAAAATAAAATTAGACCGTTTGATTTAATTGATAGATTAATAAAATGGTTTTTGACCAATCCAACTTAGCCCAAATGCAGTGACATTAGAAGTATTAATTCTACACTATTAAAGGGATGAATTTGCGGATCGTCAAATGACATTGTTGCCAGAGAAACGACTAATGTTTTGTTCATTTAGATATTGAATATTTAATTAAGTGTTAATTTCTAATTCGTAGGTCATGTTGTTGTCTTGCATTATTAATCTTTCTTCGATTGATATCTAACACTTGTTTTTGTGGTAGGGCCCTTGGTGTTTAAGGAGGCAAGGAGCAAGATTTCCCTCTATGAGGAGATGCAGAAGCAACCCTTGGAGAAAAATCAAAGAGAAAAAATGTTGTCTTGCAGTTATATTTTTATTGTAATAATTATCTTTACAGTCGTCTTTGTTCGAAGACTCGCATGTATAAATGAACGAAGATCTCTGTGGGTGTGTGGGTATCACCCCACTTAATTGTCGACCTATGATCAGGCACGTAGCACTCTGAGATTCTTTCACATTTTTTATCTTACATGTTTGATCGTAGGTAGGATACACATTAAATCAAGACATACGTAGACATCGCTTCACATAGCCAAAACTTCAATCTATTCTTCCCCGCTATTAGAAGCATGTTTGGTGCGGCATTCCATTGACTTGCATATATTTAGGTTTAGATTTTAATTCAGTCCTGTTTTCATGAAATTTTGCTTAAGTCACTGTCAGTTTCCTCTCTTAGCCTAGATCATGATTTTTATCGATTGCATGGCTTTTTCTCGGCCTCCCTTCTTGACTTGATCACATAGGTTAATGAGAATTGGGAATGAGAAGTAGATGATTGATTGATTGATTGATTTGTGCTCTCATTTAAACAGTGACAACCTTAAGCTTAAAATTGGGACTGATAATTGCAAGTTGATCTAAAATGGAATAAAATCATTTCTTGCGAGAGCAACACCCGTGTTTATGTAGGTTGGTTTTATTTGACATTTTTTCTTAATCCTTGCATAAATTAAAATGTTTTAATCACCAATAAAGATGACAAGATAATCAACCAACACTTGTTGGTTTCACGTGTGAGTTGGTGAATTTAAAAGGGTATTGCTTGTTTGTTTGAGCCTTGATTACTACGACACCCTCCCCTAGCCCTTAAGTTCTCCATTCATCTCCGAAGATTCATTCACTCACTTGTATATCAATCATAACTTCTTCGTTTCCCTCATGTATCCCCAACAAAATCTATCCATCTTTGTACTTAGGATACTCTCAGCTTAAGTATAGGGGGGACATGAGTTCCCGTGATTTTCTTACCCATCTTTCAATTCCTTGATACTTAGGTTATTTCTAACCTAAGTATAGGAGGCGTCCACCTTGGTTCATATATTTTTCTATACATAAATGGATATATGGTTTTATATCATTTAGTGCTATGAGGACATAACAAAGTTTAAGTATAGGGGGTATACTGTATACACATTATATGTACTTTAGCTATATTTTGAAAATTTTTGAAAAATTTAAAACTTTTTGGGCTAAAGTATAATCTTTTGAATTAAGTGGACAAAATATTTTCAAAGCTTTTTTATACAATGTTACACTATTTTAAGAAAAATATTTTTGAAAATGATTTGAAAATTGGGTTTTCACTTATTTTAAAAAATCGTTTGAAAAATGTTTGAAAAATCTATATATGTGACATGGTTTGGAAATTATTTTGTTGATTTCAAGGAAAATGAGTCTAACTTGTGTTCTAACTTTAATCAAATAATCCATAAAAAGAGAAAACCAAAATCCTTTGAAAGACAAATTGACTGCTAAACGCAAATAAGTAGCCGCTTTTCAGTGAGGGATTTCCCTTAACAGAGTAGGTGGTTTATAGGGCATCGCGTATGGCACCGTCCTCAATAAACAGCTTCCATTTTACGACCTATACTTAAACCTATACTGGCTGATAACATATGCATCTGCTCATTTGAGTTTAGGCAATCAATTGACCTTTTAAAGTCTTCATAAAAATTTCAAAAAAATGGATGAAGGAGTTGGATTAAATCCCCTACATTTTCACTCCCACACAGGGTCAGTGATGTTTATGAACACCTGGTTTAAGAGGTCTTGAGATTTTTGGTTAACCATCCTTTTCCATCAGGGTATTCGACTTAAATTTCCACATTTCCCTATGTTTTCTAGATTTGTGTGCAATATTGCATGCTTAGTCTCTACCCTTAACAATATGAGAGCACTTCATATACACAACTACGGTCACGATAAGATGAGTTGAAATTTCACTTGAGGGATTGGGATGAGGGATTCAAGTCTGGACATGATCTAATGATGCTCGAGGATGAGATAAAATCATTGAAGGCTTTATGAAACATGAGTATCAGCATTTTTAGCTAGTATGGGAACTTGATTCTTGTACTAATCTCTTGACCTTTACCCTGGGTGTTAATAAAATAAAATGTTGATCACTGTATGCCAACTCTTGGAAAAAGCAATGGAGCTAGACAAAAAAACATGCAAAGCAAAGAAATACCATTGTTGAAAGAAAAGCTCTCATTCCACAAAGTTGAATATCAAAAGAGCTTCCACCAAAGGCGAGCGCGCTCCCAACCATTTTCAATGTGTCCACTTGGACCACCGCTATTAGAACCAGGAATCGGGCATGCATAAAAAAAGGGCTCTGCATTGTAAATGCTACAAGGCTAGGTGTAGAAGGTAAAATAGATACTCAAAAAAGGCACACCCCAGTGTATTCCTTGGAAAACAAGTGCAGACGACTCCAGCTTCTCTTGACAGACGCACTAATCAACACCAAAAATATGCGCTGAGTAATAAGGCACTCGAGCGGATCCTTGTTCCAATGAGAGGAAGATAAGAAATGATACAATCCTCAACCCTCCAACAATTGGCCTGCCACCTACACTTCTTAGTTTGACAACTAAAGAGATGGTGGATTGGACACAATATTTGGTTTATTCCCTATTGTTGAGGATTGGGTCCTTAGGAGAATTTCTTGGACCAGGACCTTGGGTGATGTTGTGACTCTACTCTCATGATCGCGGTCAACACTTAATGTCATATCCTTAGCTCATTTCATTTTTGAGATGCTCGGGGATGAGCATAGTTTAAGTATAGGGGGTGATGAAACTCAGTAATTCATAGTTATTAAACCCCTTCCTTAAATTAATGTCAATAAAAACCATATAAATTGTTGTTTATATACGATCCTTAGAATAAATTAAAAATACAAAAAAATAACAAAACTAAAATCTGTAGTATTTTTATACCCTTAATAAACACTCTCTAAAATATTTCTCTCTTTATTTTACCTCGTCTCTATTTGTAGTCAACTTGAAACTTGTAGATCTTATTAAGATCTACAACTTTCATGTTTTGAGTTTTTCCATATTCAGCATTCTTCTTCTTCTCCTTTTTCTTGCATCTTCATTTGAATAACCTAATTGGGCCACGTGGCTCCTTCTGGTTTAGCCACATGCCCGCATCTCCTCTCGCCATGCGCTGACGCCAGCCGCCATCCGATCATGTTATAGAGATTTGATCTCCACCGTACACTTCCGCATCCTCTAATAGACATCTGATCCACCTCCAGATGCTATCTGGATCGTCCGCCAGCGCTTCTCTCCCATTATGCCACATGTCCCACTTCCTGCCGCACGATCGTTTTCGAGATGCATCCATCACCACCACAACTTCTCACTCTGATCTCCACCACCCGATCCTTCTCATAAACTGCATCCGGTTGTCCTCTTCTACCTTATCCTTCTTGTGAAACGTGGCGTGCTCCACACCATCGATCTGCTCCACTATCGATCTAATCTAGGCCAACCTTCAGTGCCTTTCCCTCGACCGTTGGATCACGAGATCCAACAGCCGACGAGTCGTCCCCTACCTTTGGTCTCCCCCTCGCCCATGTCACCCATCTCATGCACCGGCTTCCCCCTTTCCATTTTCCCCACCTTCCACACAATTTTCTCAACTCACAAACCATCCCATGTCCAACACCTCTCTTCCTTCCTCCTAGCGAGATCCTTAAATCACCATGACCCCCTCTCCTGTGCTCCACGTTCCCCACGTAATCCACAAGTCCTGTGATCTGAACCTCCATCTTCCACCTTCAAATACTCCCTCATCACCTCCTAATATCTCTGTCTACCATTACGTCGGGCTCTACCCAGCACCACTCCTCTTCCCTGTGATAGGGGGAGGAACGATAGCGGTGCCAGGACGACGACAGCCTCTGGTGTTGATCCTTGGCCATGGTAGGTCACGTTTGTGGTGCTCCGCCACTGCCAAGCCGCTCCCCATTGTCGGGGGAGTCCAGCAATGACTAGAGGCCCACCTAGAAAATTAAGCACAAGCCTCCACTCCGCGAACTCTCTAGGTAACTCCTTCGATCCTTTTTTTGCATTTTTTTCTTTAATCTATCTAATTTTATTAGGTTCCCCCTCTCATCGTCTTCCTTCATCCATCATTGCATTAACTTCCTTGCATCTCCAGCATTCATGTGCTCCTTTCCGATCACTCTTCTCTCCTTCGCAACCTCAAACCACTCTGCCTCCCCTCTTCTCGAGGCTAGCCAGAGAAGACGATTGGTCCACCATGTTCTCCGCCCCCACATGGCCTCCATGTCACTTCACTTCTCATCCACAAAGCACCTACTTGCTTCGGCTTTCTTGTCTCAACCTTTTGCAGGTATGAGTCTCCAATAACCGGAGCTTCATCGAAGCTCATTTTGTGAGCTTCGTCTCCAGTGTACGAGCATCTTCCACCTTTACCACAGGCACCAACTTCTCCACCAAACTTCCATGATGATATCCAACCCTTCAGAGCTGTTGGAGATCTTCACCGATCTCAATCGGAGGTGGAAAAGCATAGGTGGCGTCATCGGAGTCTTGTTCTCATGACCATCCCCGCGGCGGGGAAGATCCAGGAAGTACATGTGTCGTTGGATGGCACCTCCCTGATGGCCATCCAATGATAGACGATTGGTCGCGTCACTCTCCTATGAACGTACAACCATCATTTGATCTTCGAAGATCGGATGAACCAAAGAGGTCCACGTCGCCTCCTCCGTACGCTGCAGAAACCGTTTGATCCCCGGTGATCGAACGGTCCACAAGAGGGCACGTGCCAGCACTCAGCACCAAGCCTCCAAGCTCAGAGTGTCTGAGCCTCTCCCGAGCCTCTGGAGCCATGATCCAAAGCTGAGCCAGCAACCGAAGCACACTCGAGCCTCCTCCCAGCGTACATTGTTGTCGAACCTGAACGCACGTGCATGGTTACGTGCAGGTAGGATAATTTGCTGAGAGGCCCTCACGACTTCTTCAATTTTCAGATAGTTCCTGTAATCACGTGATTTCTATGTGTGCTTGGGGTAATTTTCAACCCTCCCCCTGCAGGTTTTGATAATTACAATTATACCCCTGCATGTATGAGTAAATATCAGAGAAGGCCTCGCAACTTTTGTTATTTACATTTCAGTCCATCCAGGGAAATGTTTGTTATATTTTCCCTCCTTATTTCTATGTTTTCACTACATTTATTCCCCCAATTTCTTTTGTGATTATCTTGGTCATACGAGCTCCGATCGATGTGATTTTAGTTACGTTTCAAAGCTGGTTTAGTTATCTTTTTAATGGCATAATTTGTTTTCTTATTTGACGCTCTAGTGTTTGATTACTAATTTTATTAATGGAGTATACTTTATGTAATGCTTATTATACCTTAAATCAATATTTCAATGGAACTTTCTTAGTCATTTGATTCTGATGTTGACCTAATTTTCTTGCTCAAATATTTTACTAAATTAGGGCATCTATGCTTTATTGTAACCTTGCATTTTGTTGCATAAAAAATTCAAATAAAAAAATGTCTGATTCATGTATTTGCATTCTATGCATATGTGTACATTTATTGACCTATGAATTTTTAATTTATTGTTTAGTTTAGGTATTAAGAGTCTAAATAAATGTTTAAGAGGCTCGTGTCCCTGAGTTCGACCTTGGGCTTGCCCAACTAAAATAAATTCGATTGTTTGATTAAATTGATAGATTAATTAAATAAATTTTGATGGATCCAATTTAGTCGAATTGCAATGACATCAGAAGTATTAATTTTACATTATTAAAGGTTTGAATTTGTGGATTTTCAATTCACATGTCTTCTTGATTGGTCTAAGTAGAATATTTCGTACACACGCATGATTCTTTTAGACAGTGACCTAACTTGGACAAGCACCATGCACATAGCTCTTCATTAATGAGGTGGTGAGGAGGAAGAATCATTTGGCTTGGAGTAGCACATGGGTGGAAACAACCTTCCTCCTTTAGGGAGGGTAGTGCATCACAACTTAGTCTAGTAGTATTGACGTCTAACGATGTGATGTTGTGGGTTGGAATAATGCTTCAAAAGAGGGATAGTATAGTAGCTCAAGAAGAAAAACTCTCGATGTGTGTGCTGCACCTTGTATATATGACAAAAAAAGAAGAAAAAAATGCAAAATCTCAAAAAGTGGACATGCCTGATTGAAAAGAAAAATGCCTGCTAGAGTGTATATACAAGTATAGAAAACTAAGAAGAGCTTAAAAGCTTGTAGCTGGATGACTTGGCTATACTGCAAGCATCCTAGGATAGGTAGTTACACTGGATATCGTCCATTCTTCTCTCCACACTCTCTTCTTGAGATGGTTGCACTTGAACTTAGAAGGGAATACCCCGCTCCTCGAGAAAATAGTTCCTAGATCGAGGAATTAGAATTACCTAGTTATAGGAGGTTGGTTCTTTGACATTTATGATGTGGAGAGCTATATTCTACTTACATAGTACAATTAAAATTCATAGTCATCAAAATTTGCGTATGAGGTTCTGTTCTGACCTGACTGTTGAGGCAACTTGAATAAGAGACTTGCATTCAAAGACCTTCTAACAAGAACAATTTCATAAAAATCATAGTTTGTATGTGAAACTTGGTTTTTGGTCCCCTGTTGTATACTGTACATATTGACATAATACCTTTTAATTTATCTTTTTATTTTCTTATTTACTAAAAATCCAAAAAAACATATTAAGTTTTAAATATTCATTTCATATTTTCTATATTTTTATTTTGTTTTTTATCTTATTTAAAAATGACAAAAAATTCTGCGAAACACAAAATACAATATGTTATATCTAGGTACCCCTAAAAATATTTTTTTGTACAAATGACTTCCTTTGATTTTCGATCTTTCCCAAAAGTTGTAGATATTATCGAGACAAGCAACTTTAATGTTGGCCACTTTTTGATTTGATAGGTTTTGTTATCTCTTTCTGATTTTTCTTCACATTTAATTTTTGATTTTTCTGGGAGCGACACGTGGTCGTTCCTAGAGCTACCACCTATCACCCCCATTTTTATATTATATTTATTTTTTTACTTTAATTTCTTATTTATTTATTTATTATTTTATGTTATTATTATTATTATCAATCTTTAAATTTTGCCACCACGTGGCAGCATTTGGGCATGCCATGTTGCGTCTCCAAAACTCCCCTTCCCTGCTCCATCTTCTCTGCCTGCGGTTGCACACTCCCTCACCGACGCAACTGCCAGCCACCAAGGAAACCCTCTCTCTCTTTGACCATACACACTACACTCCACTTCCTCCACATCTCTTCCTTCCGTTCGGCAACCCCTATCTGCGCTCCCCACACCCACACTCCCCTCTCGCACCTCTAACTTCCTCAACCTCATCTGCTACCTGGATCTTGCAGCCCACTCGCCAACCTCTTTTAAAAGGAGTATCTCCACCCCCGTTGCACACCATCTACCATTTTCAGAGAAGAGAGATCGAGCCCCTTTAACCTTCAGGTGACAATTGTAGGAGATGAGTTGAGAGACGACATCCTCAAGGTGAGATCTGGTGGTATGCACTACCCTCACAAGTTTCACAATGCTCGTTGAGCTTTGGACCACCTGCCATCTCCTTGAAGCGACGACAAGAGTTGAGGTCTACCTCCTCTGATATCCGGCGAATCACATGTAAGTACCTCTCTATTCTCACTTTGTCATTTTTTATCTAACATTATTTGTTTGTCTTGTTCATCATAACATTTTCATTACCACGTCATTTTTTACTTCACACCATTCCACCAACCATCTCAATCACCATTGTTATCAACATCTTCATCATACCACCACAACACCACCTCTTCTTTCCAACAATTTCATTTCCTGTTTACAAAAAATATAAATTTGAAATAAAAATATAAAAAAGGGTTGCAACTCATCCTGCAGGCATCCTCCTCGCGATGCCGCACGTCTCCTCCTACCTGTGACTCTTCCGTGTGCATGCTTCTACAGAAGCCATCTCAAACTCCAGCCCGTCGTTGCACCCCCAACTTCTCAACCATCTCCGCACATTTAGTGCCACCAAGTGCGGTTGGACATCCTCCAGCTGCCTGCGTGCGTAGCTCCCACTAGTCCCTTCGTGTGGTCCCGATCGCCTCCCTGTGGCCGCCAGCTTTCCTCCACCTGCATCTGCGCATCGCCATCCCCTCGCCAGCTCTGCTACTGCCTCCAAGGCTGTGTAAAGCCCACTGGGGCTTTCGTGATGCATGCCATCATGCCCCAGCTTCGAGGTCCTACACCCTCGCCCCTCGCTGATATCGCACGCCGCTGCAGGTACTCCACTCCGCAGTTAGTGCCATCATGCTCTGACACGCCACCGCCAACATGCTATGTCGCTGACCTCCTCCATATGCATCACCACCCTCCATGTGACTCATGTCATGCACCTCCTTCCTCGTGCAAGTACCCCATACCTCATACTGCCCTAGCAGTGAGAAGAAGGTATTTATTTTTTTGTGAAAATTGCACTCTTTTTTTGGCACTTTTCATAATTTAACGAAGTGCCCTTTGGTATAACTTTATTTTGTTAAGTTTTAAATTTCTCGTATTGTAAAAACACCACTATATTTGTTCTCTAATTTGGATATCAATTTTTATTAAGAAAATACATATTGTAGGACATTTAATTCTCTATATCTAGGCTATTTATTCGATATTTTATTATAATTAGATAATTTACAAAAAATTAGAGTTTGAAATTCAATGTTATTTTGCCCATTTATGCCCTGAAAATCACATATACTTAAATATCACTCCATCCTCTAGTTGGTCTTTAATTACTACCCATATTTCATCAAAAATGGATGTGTTTTTACGAAAAGTAAAATATTAAGTGTTTTCTGTAATTGATTTAAAATTAAATCCACAAATACTATTTTTTTTTGAAATTTTAATTCTTCTGAATTTCTTATTTAAATATCTATGTAAGATAAATCACTCTTTGTATAATTTGATTTAGTGAATTAATTAGAAATTAAACAATTGCAATCATTTTGTTTCCATTAAAAAATTTATAAAAAAAATCATATTGTCAGAAAATTTCAAATAAACATTTTACCTTAAATTCATCATGCTTCACTTCCAATATAATTTTCATATTTTTTGCATTCTTTTTGCATGAAAATTGCATAAAAACCCATAAAAAATTCGCATCTTTCATGGTTGCATTTTAGTCTCGAAAATTCCAAAAAAATACAATTTTCATTCATCATTGGATTGGGTTTAGAAAAAATATAACTTGGCTAATTTGGATTAATTTTACATAAAAATTAAATTTGGCTAAGTTGCTTATTTTCTTAATAACCTAGTTCAATCGCATTTGTGCATTTGCATTTTTATCGCATAAAAAATACCAAATAAATCCCGCTCGAAAATCGTGAGCTAATTCATCTAACTTGATATGGCGTTGTTCCTTTGACTTCTTGAGTCGACCATGGGGTTTTCCCATGTTAAAAATACATAAAACCATGACAAATAATCCACCACAAGAAGGTTGTACTCAAAACCATGGCTAACCATGACTGGGCCCCTAAAGTCGATGCCCTAAGCATCAAAGACATCACAAATTATGACAGACCGCATTGGCATATCATCTTTGGAACCAACTATTCCTCCCATTTGCTGGAATATTGGGAACAACATCACAAAGGTGACAGCATCACTAAATAGATTTGGCCAGTATATGCCACACTGCATTACCTTCCATACGGTCCTCTTCCCGGAGTGGTGTCCTCTTGCCTCCAGACTATGGCACTAAGTAATGGCATTCTGGTTTTCCTATTGAGGAATACACCTCCGCCAAACACAATCTAGTCCTTCAAGCAAAAGATCGGATCTTCTCAATGGTATTGTCTCAAATTCGACTTGAGTCTATCTATGCTACCCTTGGGGCAATCATCGGGAACTTTCTTGGTGAAAAGATTGTTCAGTATATTGGCATACCATGGGAGTAAGTCAATAACAAAAACTGACTCATCAAGGAAGGAGTCTTGAATAGTTGTATCATCATATGTATCAAGAAACTCGAGACAGGAGAGGTGATTGACCACTACATTCTTCTTTTCAGGTTTATCTCTGATGTCCAAGTCAAACTCCTGGATAAGTAAGATCCACCTAAAAAGACGCGTCTCCACGTCCTTTTTTCCCATGAGGAACCTTAATGTTGGTTGGTCTGAAAACACAATAACCTTGTATCCAATGAGATGAGATCTGAACTTATCTAAGGCAAACACTACTGCAAGCATCTCTTTTTCTGTAACTGCATAGCTATGTTGAATAGGATCAAGCACTTTCTTACGTAGTGTATAGCGAATTGACTACCATCCCTTATCTTTCCTAAGACAACCCCAATAGCAAAATCGGAGGCATTAGTCATGATCTCAAAAGGAAGAGACCAATTCGGGGCTTGTCGGATTGGGCATCCATGATCATCCCTCGGAGTAGCTTAAAGGCATCAAGACACTTGTGATTGACAATAAACTCCATGTCATTGCCTAAAAGCTCAGTTACCGGTCGGACAATCTTTGAAAAATCTTTTATAAATCTTCTGTAAAATCCAACATGCCCAAGTAATGACTGCAACTATTTTATGTTGGTTGGTGGTTGGAGTCATCTAATCACTTCCACCGTAGTAGGGCCAACCTCCATTCCTCTCTTGCAGATGACATGCCCCAACATAATTCCCTCCGTCACCATGAAGTGACTTTTCTCCTAAGAGAGCACCAGATTAACTTCACAACATCCTTTGAGGACTCGAGTCAAATTTCTAAGATAGGAATCGAAGGAATCACCGTAGGTAGATAAGTCTTCCATGAATACTTCCAGGAATTCACCGACCATATCGGCAAATATAGCAAGCATGCACCTTTGAAACGTACCAGGAGAATTTCTTAATCCAATGGGCATGCGTCTGAAAGCGTAGGTGCTAAAGGGGCATGTGAATGTAGTTTTCACCTGGTTCTTAGGAGCAATAGCTACTTGGTTGGAGTCTGAGAACCGGTCTAAGAAGTAGAAGAATTTCTTTCCCGCTAATCTTTCTAAGATCTGATAAATAAATGGTAGGGGTAAATGGTCCTTTAGTCACAACATTCTAGCATCTATAATCCACACAGACACGCCATGACATGGGTATTCATGTTACAATCTTCTCTACACCTTTGTTAGTGGCCGTCTAAATTCCCAACTATTTTGGGACAACATGGATAGGTGCCACCCACTCAGAATCGGAGATGGGATAAATAATTCCCCCATTACACTTTTTCTCAATTTCTTTCTTCACAACATCTCAGAAATTTGGAATCACCCTGCGCTTGAATTCACAAGAGGGTTTGGATTTATTTTCAAGGTAGATATGATGTGAACACAGAGTGGGATTTATATCATCGATATAGGATATGCTTCAGCCTATCACTTTGCGGTTTTACTCTAGGGTTTCTAGCAAACGAGATTCCAGCACCTCCGTCAATCACGATCTGATCGTGACCGAAAACTTCTTCTCTTATTCCACAAGGAAAGGACATTTTAGTGTTTTGGGTAATGGTTTGAGCTT
Source organism: Ottelia alismoides (assembly GCA_037367405.1). Taxonomy (NCBI): domain Eukaryota; kingdom Viridiplantae; phylum Streptophyta; class Magnoliopsida; order Alismatales; family Hydrocharitaceae; genus Ottelia; species Ottelia alismoides. Next base: position 116,249 of record JAZKJV010005402.1, on the reverse strand, counting down.
AGGTAAAGTGTGGTCATCTAGAAAATCTGTCTCAATCAATTTTGAATATGTGTTGATAGTGGTTGGATCTATCACTAAAGTAACTACCACCAACTGATTCAGCTCTGGAGTCTTATCATCAAAAGTATTTAAGCAATCAGTGAAATCCACGTCCGACTCATCATCCTCATCTTATTATTGTCCTAAAGAGTAAAGGATGGACATGCCTAGTTGGGACTCTGTGTCATCGAAGATGTAGAGGGATGCACTCTCTATATGCTTTACGCCTTGTTCATTCCAAAGGATCTCACAAATTGTCTCATATACAAGATTCTCTCCAGAGGAGAGGGACTCATCGGTGTTGGCGGGGTTTTGTCTCCATGGCCCAATGGTGTTTACATGAACACAATCTGCTTCTGACAAAGTGTACTCGGTGCTAGATTGAGATTCTGACCTCTACCACTTTGTCTGCTTCATCTCTAGTTCCTCATCTTCGCTTGGAGTTTCAAACTGAGTTTTCATGACCTCGTAGTCAAATAAGGCCCCTGTTGTCCTCTGGATGATCTAGGAATCTCTCTAATTTTGAGGGTCTCCATATAAAGGACTGTAAAGTCCACCATGTAATCCCTTCCCTCGACATTGATGATGATGTTCCTCAATTCCCCCTGGACCTCTTAGTGGATTTGTCAACAAACTGGAGTAGGGCTCTAGATTTCCTGAGAGGTCACGGATTTAGCCGCTCATAAAGGATTGTTGGCATCGGGTTAATTTAGGATCCACTATCCAAGAGAGTGCATGCACACGCAGTATCGTCGACATGGCTCACCACATAATGGGCACTCACATTCTTAATGGTGCAAGTAGTGGCTAGTGAAAGAACGTGCTTCTCAACATGACTTCGTGTTTTCCTACTGACCTTGTAGGTGTGCATCTAGCCTAAAGGTACTTCTGGAATGCAGGTGTTAGATCCACATACTTATCAGAAGGGATTGTGACATTGATGTACTGGTTTCAAAATTCTTCCATCTCAGGGTCATCTTTTTTTATTTTTTGGATTTCTTCTTTCCACCCTTAAGAGCACAAGGGAAAGGGATTAAGGAAGACAACCTAGATTTTGAAACTAAAATATTTTCATTCAAATGGAAAATTTAGTTCTTTACAGGAGTAGGACTCTGACACTGCTTGGAAAGAAATTCATGAAAAGAAATAAGGGGTGTGTCCTCGTTAGATGGAGGTGCAAGCTCTTCATCAAAAAATAAGATGGAGGTCAGAGAGATAGACTCAACAAAGAAAACAAAAAAAATAGAAAAATGTTGGAAAATAAATAGAGAAATATGCACAAGAAGAACTAAGGGTCAGACTACCTGGGGGTTGGAAAAGCTGAAGTTAAGATTTTCTAAAAATTAACCTATGGTGTGCCTCCCCAGCAACGTCGCCATCTAATAAACCTCGCAATGCCCTTGTTAATTTGTCATAATTAACGTTAGATTTGTTTGTTGTTGTCATGCAAAGTTAGATTAATCAAAAAACACGAATTTAATTATTTTTTAAAGTGAGCTGTCAATTTTTTTTAATTGGGCAAGCCCAAGATCGAACACAAGGAGGCTGCTTTTTCCTTAAGTTTATTTATAATCGATCTAGAGGTTAGGATTTCAAAGAGAATTTTTTGTATTTTAAATGCAATAAATTAGTGAAAGGCAATTTTAGTGAAATCCATCGAATAAAAAGTAAAGTACAATCAAATTAAGTCAACAAATTATCAAACTTGGTTATAATGTGAAACATGATGAATTTAAGCTATTATAATTGTTTTAGAATTTCAATTGAAAAAAATAGTTATGAATTAAATAATGCAAACTAGGTGATTTTGAGGAAATTAAATTTAATAAATAACAAATATCAATATTTTCCAGAAATTAAGTTACTTAGATAGGTCTATGTGAGAGATATCCAGAACAATTTTTAATATCTAAAAATACTAAGTGAGTAATTAATTAAAAATCAATTACTAAATTCACTATTTTATTTTTTTATACTTAGATATGCGTGGAAATGACATGAAATTTTGTTATAATGTAGAACAACTTAAAATCTTACTATTGTGATTTTGTAAATTTCAAAGCAATGACTAATTTCATATTAATTAAAGACCATGCAGTGAACAAAAAAAATAATTTTTCACAAAAAAATTAAATTAAACCAACCATGCCTCATAAAAAGTATCTACAATGTTAAGCATAAGTTGTTCTACAATGCACGATTTTTATAATTAGAAAATAATGCGAAATGAAGGTTCAAAATAATGCCCAAAGATAGGGGCCTAAATGCAATACATAAATTAGATATAATATATAATGCGAATTATTCAAAATGCATTTACTAAACGATTGCAATTTTGACAAAGTCCCAGGTGCTCCTCACGCGACTTAAAAATTGGCAGGTTCACCTTATGGCTTCTGAAACTCGGGGGGGGGGGGGGGGGCTTAGTGTATAAGGCACCCGTGGTCATGTATCGCATACATGAGGGGGAGGCCTGGGAGGTGCTTTCACATGGACCGAGGGTGAAGGTGACGGGGCGGATTCGATCGAGCATTGGGAGCAGATTGACTGATAATGGAGTGGGTGGCGTAGTCCGATGAAGATACATGTTACATGAGGTGGTTCTCGCTGGAGGATGGAGCATGGGTCGCTTCTACTGACTATTGCCTCCAAAAGCTGTAGCAATGGGCAGCTCGAAGCTTTGCACCTCGCCTGGAAGGTGCTGCAACGTTTTCATGTGCTCACATATCTCGCCCGTATAAGGTTTTCTTGGTCGTCATTGCTGTCAACCTGTACCTCGAGTTGTCAACTTGAGGAGGGGGACGCTGGGCCTAACCTCCCATGATGGCAGATCATGTAGAATGGTGGCGGGGTAGAAGATTATGTAGGCCGTTGGCGGGAGTCGAGGTGGGAGGAGTGTCCTAGGGTGCGTGTCGTAGAGGTGATTGGGTCGATGAGGGAGAGGACGCACAGGACACAAGCGGTTACACGTACGAGGAGATGGTCATGGAAGGAGTAATTAGATAGCGAGAGGGAGAATGGGATAGAGAGAGATTGAGCATAAGTGGTTGACAATGTGTGAGAAAGAGAGAAATGCTGAGTAAGGGAGAATGGATAGGAAGATATAGAGGGAGAAGTGATGGTACGAGGTTGTGCACCGCAAGGTGCATGGTGGACAGTTAGAAAAGAGGGATGGCAGGAGAGAGGATAGAGAAGAGAAGAGAATGACGGGGAGAGAGAGGGAATCTAAGAAGGGTTATGTGCATGGGATATGCACGAGAGAGAAAATAAGGGAGGAGAGAGAGTCAGGGAGAGAAAGGTGCAATGAGGGAAGAAGAGAATGCGCCACATCACGTGCAGGGGCATGGCCATGTGGCAGGTAATTTCTTCTCTTTTTTTAATAAATTAAGCAAAATATTAAATACTGAAATAACAGAAATAATAATAATTAGTAAATACATAAATTAATTAAAATAATGCTAAAAAATAATTAGAGTAAATAATTAAAAAAATTAATTAATATATAATTAAAGTAATAAATAAAAAAATAAATAACTAAATAATAATATAATATAAAAAATGGGGTGACGTGTGGCGGTTCTAAGAGCTCCCACATATCGCTCCAAGAAAAATCGAAAATTAAATCAAACATAAAATCAAAAAGAAATACCAAAAAGGGTCGAATCAAAAAGTGGTCAACATTTAAGTTGGTCGTCTCAACGAGATCTACAACTTTTGCGAAGGATTAAAAATAAAAAGAAATCATCTGTACAAAAAGTATCTTTGGGGGGGTACCTTATAGGTATAATGTATCATATTTTTATCATTTGCAGATTTTTGTCATTTTTAAAAAAGAGAAAAATCAAAATAAAACCATATAAAATATGAAAGAAAAATTTACAAATTATTATAATTTTTTGTATTTTTATAATTAAGAAAATAGTAGAATAATATAAATGGTAGTTTGGTCAATATGTACAATATATAATAGGGGCCCAAAACCCAGGTTTCACATACGAACTCCGATTCTTTTGAATTTGGTTTTTTTAAAGGTATTTTAATGTATATTACTTTAAAAATAGTATACATAAATTGGAACGGTGTGAGATAGATATTCACAGTTTAAGGTCTTTAGTCTCAAACTAGGGTTTGGATTTGATTGCTAAATTTTACAAGGTAGTATTTTTTTGAAATATTTCCTTAATTAGTGTTATTAATTTATGCACTATAGAGTTTATTTTATTGGATTTGGAGATAGAATAAAATAGATACAAATAATTGCAATTGGTTATTATATAGGTGAACATGTACAATGAATTTGGTTTCTTATATAATGCAAATATGCATGCTTAAAATGTGGACATTAAGTCAAAATGCATTAATGAGAATAATGCAATGTAAATGGAGATGCGCATCTAATTACTCAGGAACGAAGATTTATTTTTGACTTTTAGAGGAATGAATCACAAATTCATTAGCGAGGACTCATTGTTTTTCATGAGATGCAAGATTAGAAATTGTTGTTGACTACAATAAACTCCCCTATTTGTGCACTATTTTGCGTGTTTTTTTGTTATTCAAATGTATTTAGAAAGTCTAAATTTTTTCCAAAAATAGTAGCATGTTGGCACGAAAAGTACATGAATGAAAATTCGAAGAGTTTCCGCTATGCGATATTTTTGCATGTATTCACGGATCTGTAAGAAATTAATTTTTTCTCACTATTGTTTCGTCATAAAAAAAGAAACAAATACTTGTATTAAGTAGAGAATGAAATGACCACATCGTTCGAATTTATTTCGCATGATTTCAAGTCCATTTGCCATAGATATTCCATATTTAGTGGAGATGGGTCGGATGATGATTGGATCATCAAATGTTCTTGATTAATGTGCTTATCATTTAATGAAATCATCGAAATTATTAATTTAACCTGATTAAAATTTATGACTACTGTTTATGAAATAATTGATTAAACATCAATAGCCATTGAATGTATGTTTCATGAAAACAATAGTTTATCCTATAATAGTTGAGGACAACTTTTACATGCAAAACATGGTTTCTTGATAAGCTTAGAAATTTAGGATCACAAAAATATTTTAAGATGCCTAAGGTTTCTGAGTTATTAGTATATAGTGTATTGTTAGTCATGAAAGTTGTTCGATAAAACCACAAGTACATTGGCATTATTTTGTGTTGTTCTCAATCAGAATGGTGAAGGTATCTAGTCCAGGTATGCTTGCTTGAATTACTAACTACCGCTTTGCATATCAAGGAAATGCTCCCTCTCTGCACCACTTAAGTATGCCGGTCGAATCCATTTTTGAGGAAAGAATTATATGAGGAAGTCAATTTGTACTCCAATTATTAAAATACAAAATAATACGTACTTGTGAGGGTGTATACTATATGGTGATATCAAGAAAACCTTAATTGTTTGTTGGTTGAATTGGATACATAATTATTTTAACATGATTAAATTAATTAGATCTTTTTAAAATAAGCCTTCTATTATGAATAGAGTTGTACTTCCCTTAGAAGAATTAATCATAATGAATATGATACATTATGATTAATTAAAATTTCAATGAGATATGGAGGATCATATAAATGACATCTATGGCCTTCCATCAAGGCGAAGGCATCCATCGCCGTGGATTGAATGTTGGAGACACATTCTAAAGTGACAACTCCTACATACAAACGTACATGGATTGGGCTCTTTGCTTCTTGAAAGAGTAAGGACGTATGCCTAGTGACCTCAATACTGATTCCTCATATTATTAGGTTGATATTGGATTGTGTATAATGAGTTCTATTCATGTAGATGACTGATTCAATTAATAATGGGCCAACATCGCCTTAGAGGTGGTGGGATCAGGTGCTAAAGAGCGAATTGAGAAATGCAAGTTGGACTTCCAAGGCGGAATGAGTTCTCGCTTCTTTTTATCTAAGTTGCAGTTTCTTATATTATTGGTATGTAATAAAGGTGAAAAGGAGATCCCATATCTTGCAAGAGATATATCTCTTACTTTGAAAGTAAATATAGGAATGATCTTTTGAATTTTAAAAGGAAATACAAATTTTATTTAAAACTTTAAAAACCATGATCAAATTAAAATACAATTACATAAATGATCTTATTTTAGATAACCATCATTAAATCCACTCAAATATATTCTCAATCATAACTAGTATAATATTATGGATTTGATCCATGATTAAGATGTAGTACTTGCAGTTGTGCGCATAATGTATGTGGTTGTAATATGCAAGTTTACTCATGACTATTAGGACTAACAATTAAATAGACAATAAGACACTGACCTATGGTTTGTGTGTATCTAAAGTCGATCTCTCATCGAGTGTGCTTTGGAAGTAACATGTTAGTTATGATCGAAAAAATCATATTGAAAATAGAAGAAGATGTTTTGGCATACATATGTGCTCTCAATATTTAACCATGAATGACATGGTTAGCATCATTATGAAGAATTGCAACTCAATAGGAGATGATGTACTCAAAATGTTTTAGTACCTTCCTAAACTTAAGTCCTTTTGAGTTATGATGAGTATGGATATGATGAATGTCGTCATTCTACTCAAGTCTTTCATGATGCATCATATTATTCATATTGTATGAATAGGATGAAGCAAGAATAAATGTTAAAATACTCTTACATTGAAGTCCCTTTATGACATGTTCAATTTAAGAGATCCTTTATCTTAAGCAATGGTTGTTTAAATGTTGAAGGAGTACAGTAGAAGCATGGGTTTGACACATGAAAGAAGGAGAGTCAGAGAGTTTACTGTACTTCTATGACTTCTATACATAAGACATCCAAATAGTTGGATGAATGACAATACTGCAACAAACCCATGTATTGATAGTATGACAATCTAGAGTATCTAAGATCCTTAGAGAAGGACTCGAATAATGCGTCAAGATATTCTATGTCTACATATCATTAATGAATTTGACTTACTTATTAGACAAGAATAAAGTTCAATAATAGTATCTCCTTTTAAAGAAATTTGCAATTGGTTGAATATGTTTTAGAAGAGTAGAAAATTTTATCTTAAGGTTCAATAGTCATCCACATGGGAGTTGATGCAATTGTTGCAACAATCTCCATTGATAGTAGGACTGTACATTTAAAATGGGAGAGCCATCAGTCTTAAAGAATGTATCTATGACCTAGATATTAGAATACATTCATCGTTTATATCTAAACTTATTAGAAATGGACATACATTCTGGAATAGACCAAACATAAAGAGATATGTTGAATAGATTTCAGATAATAGTCTAATTTCTAGAAGACTCTAATAAATTAGGATAATAATGAATGGTTCATTAACATTTCTAATACTAAAATTTAAGCCCTAAAAGATCAATAGAAGGATGAAGATCATTTGACAGATCTAGTGTAACGTCCCAGGCTTAGGTCCCCGGTCCGTTAACGGAGCATTACTGGCCCTAATAACCTCTTGGGATCGGGCCCATATGAACTCGATTAACCACCCCCAAAATGCTTAAGCCGGATTATCAGGTAGTAACCTCCTCACTTTTTATCCCACCCGGAAACTACATGTTTCCACGGTGTGGGACTTTGTTGGGGTTTTACAACCTCCCCCACTTATATTTGCAACGTCCTCGTTGCGACATGGCCCATCACTTATTCCCAATGATAGTGGCGGCTGCACGCTCCGGGTAGCCATTTCCTCCAACCTCTTTGTAGGGGCGGCTCCACCTCGCGGGTAGCCCTTTCCACTTTCAAAGGGCGTTCGACTCAGATACCATATGTAACGTCCCGGGCTTAGGTCCCCGGTCCGTTAACGGAGCATTACTGGCCCTAATAACCTCTTGGGATCGGGCTCATATGAACCCGATTAACCACCCCCAAAATGCTTAAGCCGGATTATCAGGTAGTAACCTCCTCACTTTTTATCCCACCCGGAAACTACATGTTTCCACGGTGTGGGACTTTGTTGGGGTTTTAGCATCAACCTTTGGACATATGTCTATTGATAAGATCAATAGACTAGTAAGAAATGGAACTTCATATTATTTGAAAGTTCAAATCTTACATACTTGCGAATATTTTATTTAAAGTTAAAATGTCCCATCCTTATCTCTAAGAATGGTGTAAGATGCCAAGATATTCAAGACCCCATATATATTGATGTATGTGGACCCTCTGAATCATAATGAACATTAATGTTATGTGATATCCATTAATGATTATTCATGATATGAGATTTCTTCCTTTACCCATTAGAAAACTTTAAAAATTTCAAAGATTTCGTACTTGCGGTTGAGAATCAAAGTTAGAAGGAAGACGAAATGATTTTGATCTAACCTAGGTAGCCAGTACCTGTTAGATGAATTCAATAAATACCTTATAGAGAAGGAACATCATTCCTATCACACTCCTCCTAATACACCTCATCTCAATGGAGTTGTAAAGAGATGCAGATCATGTTAGACATGATTTGATCAATGATTAATCTAAAGGATATGGTGATATCCTTAAGCGCATCACGGAAGCGTGATGATTGCATCGTATGCGATCGAGTGACTAGTCGTACAAGTTGCTCAAGGCAGCGGAAATTAAAATTTTTTCATGCGATGAAATCACATGATGCAAAAACACATCTCAAACTGTTTCATCTAAACCACAAACAAGTATTAGGGTTACCTCTTGAAGCATGGTTGTGATCGAGTCTCTAAATGAAAAGACCTACTGTCTCAGGTCCGATCTGTCGGAGGAGATGATTGCGAGCGTGTTGATGAAATGCATTCTTCTCGAAATCCATGTTGATGATCCATGCGGCGAATCTCCTGATCTTGTCACATGAGATCCAACATCTTCTTCATGAGAGAGGCACACCAAAGGAGATGTAGATCCACAAGAGAATGATCTAGCAGCATAACGATGATGCTGCGATGATGGCAACTCTCTTTAGGGCATCATGGTGGATGACCGCAAGAGAGAGAGAGAGAGGGAGAACGTGTAGAGAATAAGAGAGAGAGAGAGAGAGAGAGTTGTTGTCTCCTACCTGTGTTCTGTAAAGAAGATCAAAGGGGTGCCTCTTCTTTTATAATATTTTGGGATCCATGGATCTCAATCCATGGACAACACAAATCCAATGGCTTATATTGATTTGTTTTTCTTTTAATGGCCAAGATTTTATTGTAAAAACACAATAGCAATTAGTTTAATTACATTAAATATATATTGATAAATGAATATAAGTCAATCCTAAAATTAAATCAATAAAACATGGAGATCATGGTATGAAGATTGTCTCCTTCCATAATATGTGAGTTGGTGGCAATATCATGTAATCTCATGAGATTAAATTATTCCACAGAAATCTCCAAGATTTCCAACAACACTTGTTGTAAATTATTCCACAAAAATAATTCATAATTATTTGTTGAATATTGCAATCTTGCCACTAGAAAATTGTAAATCACATTCATAACCCAAAATAAAATGTGAATTATATTTTCAATTAATTGTCCAATGTGAATCCAATTCGCGTTAAATTTTAATTAACAAATGTAAATTACAAGTAGCTCTCACTTATATATTACAAATCACATGTATAATATTTGTATGATTAATATGGATAGTACTATCCCCATTATTCATATACATGATAATTAAATAACAATTAATCATCTTGGATCTCTATTCTCTGGTTCCCAAATAATGTGAATCACATTCACATTTTTCACATCTTTGATAATTAAATCACATTTAATTATCTAGGATAACTCTCCTTATAATATGAATCAAATTCATATCACTCGTGATAATTAAATCATATTTAATTATCCATTTTCTCAATGCTCAGATACGTATATCAACAATGAAATTATCCACGAACTCTTTCAAAGATAATGCGCTTTCTCCGCGAATACTTGGAGATAAGGATAGTGCAATTGTATTGTTCCACATATAGTGACTTGGATGTTGAGATCACATCTCAAATACAGATCTTGCGGACCTCTCATAGATGCTTGATTAAATCAGGACCGCAAATCTAATCCTCTCATTGCATCTGAATCACATTCAGATCAATGTCCAATATCTGGACCAAGATCAGATCACTTCTCTACCAAGAGGAGTCACTAAAATCAAGACCCGTTTCATCACTCCCTAGGAATGGAAGCATCATGGTTATACAATAGTTTATGATCACATCACCCTCAAGTATTCCCAATATCTGTACATCCTGCATACTGAACGACCCAGAATAAACCTGAAGTATTAGATCAATTTTACACTATCAACTTCATGGTTTTATCATTAAGTTTCGCATTTGATCATTGGGAGTCAGTATCGATCATATACTTTCCAAAAGCATATATCATACATAGGTATTAATCATAGACTTTCCAAAAGTATATATCAAACCTACAAATTCAGTCAAGCTTCCAAAGAAAGATGAGCGTGCATATAATTTGATTCTTCCTAATATCTCATGAGTGATCTCATGTCTTTCGGTATAGTATTGAACATGTATGATCCCTTAGAGAGATCGTATTACTCAGAAGCCCTAGCTAGCACACCAGTGCGTCGGTGTATAGACCTTGGTTAGGTCATCAACCTATTGGTCTGCCTAATGTACATACTTAGACATATAGTAACACATCTGTCTCCTATCAGAGGATGCGTGCCTATATCTTGACATCATACAACATAGGACTTTGTTTATCTCGCTCTCGTTAAGTCAACTCTTTGGCCTAACTTATGTAACACCTCTAAATCTCTATTCCTATGTAGAGGACATGCATCAAGATGTTAGTTAGAAATCAGCCTTCGAAGAAAGGATTTCCATCTCCTTCTTAGGCTGGATATCATCTCTTAATAATCATTTGAGGTTCTTGATGAGTCCTCGATCTAACTTCTTAGATATTCATCCAAGCAATGACCTCTATGATTCAATTATTGAATCAAGTTTTGTATGATTTCTAAGATGGACATGGTACATAACACTAAATGTACTAAGGGACCTATTATGCAAATTAGCTATTCTTCATTTCAGATCAGGGAATTATATTTGCAATAACATTTATTGCATAATGTCTCTCCATGGCATCGCATGTCCAACAATCTCCCACTAGCCCAAAGAGCCATTAATGGGCTAATCTTTAAACACGCACTCATGTGACAATCATAGGCTATTTAGAGAATTAGCTAGGAAAGCTGATCATTCTCTCTGTTCCTGAGAGACTATACCAAGTCCTTTTACGGCACTTGCACATCCTTTCATAACATTGCTTGCATCCAATGTAAATGTTGCATCTTATACAACCAACAATTTTGTTGGTTATAGTGTCCTTGACACTACAACTCAATAACTATTATAACGAATATTTTCATAATCTTATCAGAATACCCTTACCTTGGAGATATCAATCTCCTAAGGTATCTGTAGTTAAGACCTTTTAGATCACTGCCTATAAAGTCTTAATTTCTTGAAGATAAGACTTAGAGATTACTATCTCAAAAGTCTTGTCATCTTTGAAGATATTGTTATTACTGAAATCAAGTGTTTTATCTCCTTAGTTTGATTAGTAATAGTTTACTACTCCCACTGCATGGCAGACATCTGGCTGTTTTACACATCTAGCATACACTCGGCTTCTCATAACTGATGCACAAGGGCATTCGATTTTAGTATTCACTTTCTCACTTCTTGAGGTGATATTCCTTAAGATAAGTCGGTACCATATCTTAAGGAAAAGAAGCCTTTCTTGGAATTTTCCAGAAAATGGAATATCTACAAGGTGTACTACAAATGTGACAGTCCCAACAACCTCCTCTCTTTGCTTCTGAACACATTCATAACTAAGATTTAAGAGGTATCCTTGATATCATATCTCAATGTAAGGAATAGCCAGTTCATAAGACACTTATTATTATCCTTATGTCATTCCAAATGATTAGGATATCATCTATATTTAGTACGATGAACACAATGGCACTCCCACTAAGCTTCACATGGTTCATCAAGATTCTATCTGAAATTTTAACATTTATAATTTCATAAAATCTTATGTTCCATCTACAAGAATTTTATTCGAGTCCACAGATAGATTTCTTTAGCCTGCACACCTTGCTTTCCTCAATCATGAAGTCCTGGGGGTACTTCATGTAAATATCCTCAAAGAGGTATTCATAGAGGAATGCAATCTTGACTTCCATCTTGGTGATATGAAAGTCAAGTTGTGTAGCTATAGTAAGCAATATTCGAATGAGTTTAAGCATGGTTACTGAAGAGCAAGTCTCATTGCAAGCAATGTCTTCTCTTCGATGTGTAACTCATGGCTACGAGCCGTGCTTTGAAGGTCTCTACCTTTTCATCAGATTCCCTCTTTCTCTTGAAGATCCATTTACATTTTTATGAATCTTACCCATGTAGATGGATTCTTGAAGGTCCATATACAACACTTGCATACGAAGTCTACTTTATAATTCCATTGCTAAAATCCATCTTTCCATGTCATGATCTTCAGAAGCTTCATCACATGATGTAAGATCATTTTACAAATCCTCTAACATATGGAAACCACCTCAAACTGATTTGAAGAGGTATTATTGTTTCATCTTTTTATTGTCCTTTTAGTTTCTGATTTTAGGAGCCTCATTATCTTCTCAAGATTAAATGAGTTCATTTACTTCATTTTCATCTTGATTCTCAAGAGAGTCATCATTTAAGAATCATATCCTTAGAGATGAAATCTTTTAAGAATCTCAAGGTCATAAAATAGGTATCTAATACCATCCTTTATTTTCCTAATGAAGTAGCACTCTTTGGTGCTAGATTACAGCTTACTTGAATGGAACCTTATTAAGGATATACATTGTTGTCTCTACTACATATACCTGGAAGCAACGAGACAATTATGCTAAGATTCATCCTTGATCAACTCATGTCACACATTATCAATTGTATCTCCCTATAAATCTATTGAGTAGAGGTTGCATTAGGAGGAGTGAGATAGGAATGGCATTCCTTTCTTCATAAGGTATTCCTTGAATTCATCTGATAGGTATAGGATACCTAGGTTAGATCAAATTCATTTCATCTTCCTTCAAACTTTGGTTCTAAACAAAAAAATGAAATCTTTGACCATTTCAAAGATTTCTTAGGTGAAAAGAAATCTCATATCACACATAATCATCAATAGATATCACATATCTATTATGATATAGATGATCCACATACATCAATGTATGAGATCTTGAATAACCTGACATCTTACACCATTCCCAGAGAAGGGTGTATCAGACATTTTTACTTTGAATGCAATATTCAGAAGTATGTAAGATTTGAAGTTTTTAGACATCTAAAGTTTTATCTCATACTAGTCTATTGATCTCAAGAACAGACTTATGTCCAAGGTTTGACACCAGATCATTGCCAAATGATCTTCATGCTCTTACTGATATTATGAGGTTTAAGATTCAGTAGTAGAAATGTTAATGAACCATTCATTAATTTTCTAATATAGTAGAGTCCTCTAGATGTCAGATTGCGATCTGAAATATATCCATCATGACACTTTATGATAGGTATATTCCAGAATTCATGTTTATTTTCAACATTTTAAAAATAATCTATGAGTGTATTCTAATATCCAGGTCATAGAGACATTCTCTAAGACTAAGGACTCTCCTACTGAAAATATGAAGTCTATCTATCCATTAGAGTTTGATGTAACAATCGCATCAATATCCATGAAGATGACTATTAAACCTGCAGATCAAATCCCAGTCTTCTAATACATGTGCAACCAATTGCAAGTGTTATTACAAGATTGATACTCAATTATTAAAGTAGGTACTCAAACATTTTGAATACATTATCTCTTATAGAGCCACCATTATGCATGATGCAGAAAACCATGTCATTCATGTTTAAATGTCAAGAGCACCTATGTATAAGAGAACATCTTCTTATATTTTATAAGGATTATTTAAAAATTATGATCATCATCGACATGTCACTTCCAAAGTACATTCGATGAGAGATCAAGACTATAGAGACATACAAACCCTAGGGTTGTAGTCCTATTGTCTATTTAATTATTATTCCTCACTATTATGAGGAAACTTGTACTTTGCAACCACGTACAATATGTGTCCAACTGCAAGTACAATGTCTTGATCATGGATCCCAATCCATGATATTTTACTGGTTATTATTGAGTATAGTATTGAGAGGGTTTAATGAAGGATTATCTGAAATAAGAAATTTGCATTAATATATATAAATATAGTTTTTACTTTGATTTAGGATTTTTTATATCTAAGTTGTCTTGCCTTGTCAACACAGAAATTTCATTCCCTTAATCACTTTCAATGCAAGAGATATACTTATCATTATATCTCAATCATGATATGGGATCTCCATCCTTATCTTTGTCACATCCCGATAATATGAGAACCTGTAACTCGGATAAAATGAAGGGGGAACAAATTTCACCTTGCAAGTCTAACTTGCATTCCCAATTCGGTCTTTAACACCAGAGCCCACCATCCCTAAGGTGACGTGACACGTCGTTAATTGAACCAACCGTCAACAGGAATAACACTCGCTATGCACAATCCAATATCACACTAATAAAATGAGGACCCGATATTGAGGTCACTATGCATACAACCTTACTCTTTTGAGAAGCAAAGAGCCTGATCTAGATGTGCTTGCATACATAAGCTGTCACTTCAGAAGTGCATCTCCTACATACAATCCCTGACGACGGAACCCTTCGCCTTGACGGGATACCATGGATGTCACTTATGTGATCCTCCATATCATGTTCAAGATTTAATTAATCATTATGAATCATATTCATTACGATTAATTCTTCCAAGGGAAATACACATCTATTCATAATAGAGTGTTTCAATTGGATATGATCAATTTAATCACATTAAATAAATTATCAGTCCAATTCAATCACAACAAACTTGATTGTTACTTGAATGGATGGTATAATCTCAAAGTACGTATTATTCGAATTTTAATAATTAGAAAAATACATTGTGATCTCTCCTGCATTATCGAGTCCCTACCCGCTGTCATGGTCAGTACCGACGGGAGTGGGACAGACCACACATGGTGCAACCTGCTACCCCAACACTCCCCGACTAGACACCATATCCACCTCAGGAAAGGATAATGCCAAATTGATCATTGTGTACATGAGATGATAATCGGTTTTTCAACTAATGTTATACCATATAATAATAATCAAAAAAATTTTAGTTAATATTATAAGGAAATTTGATAAACAAATTCCCAATCCTTTCAAGCAACTTTGTTTGTTGGAAATTCTATGATATAACCAATTGTGATATAGATCATATCTAATCAATTATTATTTAAGGCAATGTCATTTAAGGAAATTATCATCAAATATTTCACAAATATTCATCCAAAATTATTGTAGGAAATTAAACCATTTAATTTCACTAATCAATTATATGACAATCACAAGGTTCTTGATTAGGAAAATAATTTTCAGCAGTGACCCTCACTAAAATTAACATATCTCAACCAATGTAAATCCAAATTAAGAAAATAAGTTTCCAAAGTTTTTTAATTTGATTTATAACAGACTCTAAGTGATTTTCACGCATTTCTAGGTATTTCAAAACAGTAATTAACTCTTTAATTACGTTATGATACACAAACCCCGAAATAATGGATACATGTTCACAAAAATGATCATATCTTGAGCAAACAGATTCGAAATCACGCAAACTCAAATCCCAAAGTTTTCTTATTTAATGGGAAACCTAATACAAGTGATTATTTCCTATTTAAACATTTAAAAATGTCCGAGATTATTCACTAAACAGAGATGTGAAAAAAAATGCGACAAAAACTTTCGCAAACCCTAACGAGCCCAAGTCTTCCTAGGTTTATGGATCACATTCAAAACCTCCAACCTATATCTCCGATACCACTTGAAGGATATGGTGAGATCTTAAGTGCATCACGGAAGTGTGAGGATCATATCGTATGCAATAAAAAGCGACTAGTCATACTAGTTGCTCGAGGCAGCGGTAATTAATTTTTTTTCAAGCGATGAATCCACATGATCCAAGAACACTTCTCGAATCATTTCATCTAAATCAAAAATAAGTATAAGGTTTACCTCTTGAAGATTGGTTGCGATCGAGTCTCTAAACGAAGAAACCTCCTGTCTCAAGTCTGATTCGACGTAGGAGATGTTTGCGAGCGTACTGATGAAACGTGTGCTTCTCGCAATCCATGTTGATGATCCGAGTAGTGAATCTCTTGATCTCGTCACATGAGATCCAACGTATTCTTCACAAATGAGGTGCATCGAAGGAGACGGTGATCCACGAGCGAATGATCTGACAGCATAACGACGATGCTGTGACGATGGCGACTCTCTTTAAGGCATTGATGATTACAATATATATCGGTATAATAAGATAAAATTATGCAAAAAATGAGCTCAATACTTGACATATAATCTTCAATCTTACATAAACCACTTGTGATTTATTTCATAACTACAGAGAAAAAAATTGTCTTGTTTACACAAAATCAATGAAATCACAGAACAAATTGACGAGTCTAATAATTAAAATATTCTCGATGATCTCTGGTTATATGGTGGGAACAATATTTTTATACATGATAATCATCAAAATATAACTTGAGATAACTATCTAAAGAAAGAATTAAAATTGCAAATGGTAACATTAATTTTATATCAACAAACCATACATTGCTATTTGACTCTACAAAACCTCACTTTTATTGGGAAGAAAAAGGAAGGGAGGATAGTATAAATTGCCCATTCATTATAGCATGGATAAAGCCTATAGCTTTTTGTTAGAAAGAAATTCCAAAACTTTAATGCTAAAGGAAACCCACGTACAAGCCAAGGTAGCCACCCCTTCCCCATGCATTTCCCCATGCAATTCCCCATGCATGCATTAATTGGTTTTTGTTGTATATGCATGTGACTCCTGAATTCATTTTTTGAAGAGTCGCATGTGGTGAGTATAAAAGACCCACCTCTCTCCTCCTTCCCTTCCACTCCTCACGCACTACCCTCCCCCTCTCATTTTTATAACTCACGCATATATGCCCCCTCTCCCTCACGGATTTCCTTCTCTAATATCTTTCTCCAATATTACTTTTTTCTTCCTTTGTTTTTGTAGGTGAATGAGATACATATCCAATGCCCTCCTTGCCGAAAGCTCCTCATCATACATATCCTCGTGCAACCAGTAGCCGACGTGCGGCAACCTCCTGTGCGTTGCGGCAACACATCTAGCATCCTCCTCTTGCACACACGTCGTTGTGTGCGGCCTCTTCTTCACAGCATCTCCAGCCTCCGGTGCAGCCATAGTGCATCTCCGCACACTATCCTCCCGCGGGCATAGGCATACAGCCAACCACGCACCCTGTCTGCGCGCGTTCTCCTCCCCTTCTCCAGTCTGCATTGTTGCTGCGTGCAACAGGTGAGCAGTAGCGCTTCTAATTCTGGCCCTCTTCCAGTGTGCCAACAACCATTGCGCATAGGCGTCCAGCAGGCTCGCCGAACGCACTGCATCTCCAGGCAATTCACAACACCTCCAGTCTCTAGCCGCGTGCGGTTGACGCACCCCTTCGCTGCACTTCCAGGCGCAGACCCGTCACCATCTTCCTCGCACTCCTGACCAGTTGCTTCTTCCATGCATGCGTAAAAGAGAAGAGAGAACCCTTTCTCCCTCTCGTTATCTCTCTCCCCCTTGTTTTATGCTACACTAACTTTTGGAAAAATTACATGATCAATCCACTTCTATTTTATAGTTATGTTTTGATCAGACCTTATAGTTTCGTAAAGAATGAGTTTATTGCATTTGAGATTTATCAATTCTACATCTAAATCTTCCTCATAACAAATCCGACTCATCTAATTCTATCCTAACTGCATCCATACCCTTAGGTTTCTAGAACTAGTTCATTTTCTGTCCTTGCGAAATTAAGTTGAAAAGATATCTAAAATCCTTTAAAGATTATTGCTATGTTACTTAGTTCCTGAGGTTCGATACCCGACTTGCTCTTTACTTGATTCTATTTATCTCATAGCATTGTCGAGTTTATAAATTGTATTTGTTTGTGGAGATGATAAGTGTGCACAACGACAAGTAAAAATCAATCATTAAGTCGCACAAAATGTCAACAACATTTTGGCGTCGTTGCCGGGGACTAGGCAACATTTGCAATTTTTCTTCACTTACAACTTGTTTTCAAGTATCTAATCCGTGCAATTTTTTTTTTTGCAAGTACTTAGTCTTCAAAAAGGAAAAAAACTTGTCTTTTCATGCATTTTGTTTTAGCAACCATGTAATTTGAAAAAAAAATTCTCTCCCCTCCTTCTCGGAAAAGCTCGCCATCAAGAGGACAAATAGCGCCAGAAGTGCAGGCACTGTGAGTTTTTTTCTCTTAGGCATCTTAGGTTTTTAAAATTTCTTGCATTTGTTTGTGCTTCGAATTAAACCGAAAAAAATTTAAAAAAGAGTTCTTGATTTCATCATCTCTGTGGTCTTCTCCCTCTGATAATCTAATTCAAAGACTACAAATCGTGTACTGCTCATTTAAAAAGATAAGCTTGAAAGGCCACCGCAGTGGCCCGAGCAGAAAGCGGGAAAAATTGATTGCTTGTTTTAATGCACGTGTATGACAAAAAAAGCACGAGCACATAGAACCCTTGGATAGAGACAAAAACCCTTGTGCTACGTGGGATTGCAGAGAGAAATCATAACTCCTCGACGCGTTGGGCACATGTTCTTGTGGGAAGAGTAGATCTAACGATCTGAGTACCGCACCCTAGATCCCCCAGCTGGATTAGGACATCGATTTCTCACAATCTTCCACACCCACCTCATCCTTAAGGACTCTAATTTCTCTGAAAACTTTTGTTGAATCACTAAATTAAAATCGAAAAGATAACCGCTTCCGTGGCAATTTTTGTGTGAGTTGGTGAATCAACAAATTGTCTGGTGTATTGTGCTGTGTATGCTAGGCTGTAGGTCTCTGAAAGACCCATTGCAACAACCATGAGAATACAACCCGATTTATAGAAGAAAACCCAACCCATCTCCTTCAACTGAGGAACCTGAGAATTCATATAACCCAGGAAATATGGGTGAAGAAAGACCAAACCCTATGGATCTCATCTTGCATCAACTACAACTGCTGAGAGAAGAAAATGCCACAATCCGCCACACCATAGCACCTCTCATCCTCCCACCGCCGATAAGCATACATTACAACCCGGCTGCAGAGGTCTTAGTTCATTGGGTCCAAATCCCGCCTGAAGTAGGAGACTTTAAGATTAAACCCGCATCCTTCTCCTTAATCCCAAAATACTATGGAAATGACTCTGAAGATCCCTTCTTCTACATCCAAGACTTCCGATCTGCTTGTGACACTATGAGTATCCCTGGGGTAGAGAAAGAATACATCTACATGAATGCCTTCACCCACTCACTCAAAGACAAAGCACTCCAATGGCTATGAAATTATGAAACCCCACTCACCTCTTGGGACTCCTTAAGAGGGGCATTCATCAAGAAATACTTCCCAATAGGAAAGAGAAATGCCCTGAGACAAGCCATTCACTCAGAAAAATAGAGAGCCCATTCACGAAGCTTGGGAGCGATTTAAGGAATTACAAAGGAAATGCCCTCATCATGCAATCCCCAAATGGAAATTGGTTCAGATATTTTATGAGGGCATAGATACATCATTTCAGAGAGTGATTGATGGCTCCAGCGATGGAAACTACATTAACCGTGATGAGCATTTCGTTTGGAAATTGTTTGAAAATATGGCTGACAATTCGGTGAATAGTTCATCAATTGAACAATACAGTGGGAACACAAGGACAGTCAATATCATTGACCACGATAGATTTAGCAATGAGAATCCTGACAAATGGGAAACACTCTCAAAACAAATGAACCTCATGACACAAGCCATAGAAAAATTGGCCATGAATAATCCCACCAGCCATGAAACTAACCACACCCCATTCACCCACAATCAAGACATAAATCCAGAGACTGTGAACTGGGTGCAGAGAAATCAAGGAGGAACATATTCAAACAACCGCAACACATGGAGAGAACAATCAAATTCCGAGTGGAATGGACAAAACAACTATCATTTCCAAAATCACACCCAACCCATACAACCGATAGCACCGTCCGTGACTCAACCCTCCACTACTGCGGTAAACTTTGATGCCTTGGCTCAAGCAATACAACAACTAGCTATAGCTCAACAACAGGCCACTAAAGCTCAACAAAAAGCCAACTCTGAGAATGCCTGTCAATTCGCCGAGATCAGGTCATACATCCCAGCCTTGTCACCTCAACCGCTGCCCAATCCTAACACCAACAAGGCTAGTTCATCTGAAGTACTTCAAACTCCACCACCTGTCGGATCCTTCACCTCACCACCTGGTTTCCAAAACCAGAGTTAAGGATTTTTTACGTCTTCTAGGACAAATCAAGGGAACCCACAACAAGCACCTACAAACCAAGTTAATTTCAAAACACCACCCCACCCAAACCAATCTGCCAAAGTTGTCACGCTGAGAAATGGGAAAGCCACTTCCGCCTACACCAGACCGCTAGCTTCAGAAGAACAAATTGAAATAGAGGAGGAGGCTGATGATGAAGAGAAGCTAACTGAGACAATCATGCCCCTTCCTGTCTCCCCATCTGTAACTATCCCCTTTCCTGGAGTTCTTCACCGGAGAAAGCCTCGATCTTCCACCATCGATCCAGAGCTAGAAAAACTATTCTCCGACATTGTCATTGAGATCCCTCTCTTAAAAGCCCTATAACAAGTTCCAGCCTTCTCCCGGTTTTTGAAGGAAAAATGCACACAAAAACGGTAATCCAAGGGAAAAAGTAGAAAGGACAATGAAGATATTGAAAGACATGTGCTCCCTCAAGCAACAACCAATGCCATCTCCCAATTCTTACCCGCCAAAAAGAAAGATCCAGGAGCACCTCTAGTTAGATGCACAATTGGCAAATTAACCTTCGACCACACCCTGCTAGATAATGGCGCTTCCATCAATCTTCTCCCGACTGCTATTCTGGAGCAATTTGACCTAGGAAAACTGAAACCTGTCTCAATGACTTTGCAAATGGCTGATTGATCTGTGAAAAGACCAAAAGGACTTCTTGAGGATGTGATAGTTGATGTTCAAGGTCATAAATTCCCGGTTGATTTTGTTGTGATGGATATGGATCAAGCAAATATATTGATTAAGACACCAATCATACTAGGACGGCCATTTTTGGCCACTGCTAAAGCTCATTTTTATTATGTGGTTGGAAGAGTTGAATTTAAAATGAATGGCCAAGTCATTCCTGTTGATCTTGTCACCCCTACTCCCAATGAATCTGAGACCGAAGAATGTGGTTGGATAGAACGATGTACTGTTCTAAATATTCAAAAAGACTTTGCCCCAATCCATCTCACCAAAGATCCTTTAGAGGTTAGTCTGAACACCTCTAGATCCACTTACAAAAACACTTCTCATGAAATTGCCACCTACAGTATGAATCTTGCACTAGAAGCTCCACCATGCCCTCTTACCGGACAAGAAATTGATGAGCTTGATAATGCGTGGGACACATTAGACTCTGAACTCACATTGACCTCAACCATCATCATGCCCATGATGGAACCACCATTTGATACTATTTCTGTAATAGACTCAGGAAACACTACAACTTTGAATCCATCGACAACCACTATTGAATTAAAGCCACTATCCCAAAGATCTGAAGTATGCTTTCCTGGATGATGCACAGACTCTACCAGTCATTATCAATGCCAACCTAAACCATACGCAAGAAAGTCAACTCATGCAAGTTTTGAAAAAGAATTCCCAGGCCATTGGATGGAAAATAACGGATCTAAAAGGAATAAGCCCAACATTCTGTACTCATCACATATATCTGGAAAATGATTGTAAACCCTCTCGGGAAATGCAAAGACGGTTGAATCCCAATCTACGAGAGGTTGTGAAGAATGAGATCTATAAATGGGCAAGCACGGATATCATTTACCCTATCTCTGAAAGCCCTTCGGTCAGTCCTCTCCAAGTTGTCCCCAAAAAGGTTGGATTAACAATTGTCAAAAATGAGAAAGGCGAGGACATACCCACCAGAGTAGCCACATCTTGGAGAGTCTGTGTAGATTATAGGAAACTCAATAAGGCTACTCGAAAAGATCATTTCCCATTACCATTCATTGACCAAATCATTGAGAAGCTAGCCGGAAAAGAATTTTCTGCTTTTTAGATGGATATTCCGGTTATGACCAAGTATCAATAGCACCAGAAGATCAAGACAATACCACTTTCACTTGTCCATTTGGAACATATGCCTTTCGTCGCATGCGTTTTGGACTACGTAATGCTCCAGTAACATTTCAAAGATGCATGATGGGAATTTTCACTGATATGATCGGCGATTTTATGGAAGTATTTATGGATGATTTCTCTGTTTTTGGAGACTGTTTTGAGGAAACACTAGGATTTTTAGATAGAGTCCTCAAGAAATGCATCGAAGTGAACTTGATATTATCATGGGAGAAATCACATTTTATGGTGAAACAAGGAATTGTATTGGGACATATTGTATCAAAGAAAGGGATAGAAGTGGATCCATAGAAAATTGAGACCATCACTCACTTAGGTCCACCCGTGAATATAAAAGGTGTTCGGTCCTTCCTAGGTCATGTCGGTTTTTACCGATGATTTATCAAAGATTCCTTAAAAATCTCTCGCCCTCTCACCAAACTACTTGAAAAAGACCAATATTTCACATTCACCAAGGAAGCATACGAGTCTTTCAGTACACTAAAGAAAATCATCACTGAAGCACCCATACTACAGCCCCCTGATTGGAACTGTGAATTTGAAATCATGTGTGATGCTTCTGATTATGCGGTTGGGGCAGTATTGGGTCAAAGGAAAGATGGAAAATCTTATGCCATCCATTATGCTAGCAAAACCCTGGATGATGCTCAAAAGAACTACACTGTGACTGAGAAACAACTTCTGGCTGTGGTGTTTTCCTTAGAGAAATTTCGGTCTTACATCTTAGGATCCCATATCATAATCTACACAGACCACTCGACTTTGAAATATCTCTTCACAAAAACCGATGCTAAGCCTAGACTCATTAGGTGGGTATTACTGCTTCAAGAATTTGATTTAGAAATTCGAGACAAAGCAGGAGCAAAGAATGTTGTAGCTGATCACTTATCGAGGCTCCCCGCCTCATCACCAATTGATAACGAGGTCCCAATTTCTGAAAGTTTTCCTGATGAGAATATAATGTCTGTCTCTCAACTCCCTTGGTATGCGGACATCATCAATTACCTTGTCACTTCCACATTTCCTGATGAATGGCCGAAAAATAAGAGAGATAAAACCAAGACCCAAGCCCGATACTATCACTGGGAAGACCCTTTGCTCTTCAAAGAGGGTACTGATTTAATATGGAGACGATGCATCCCTGAATCTGAAGTCAATGATGTCCTAACTCACTGCCACACTTCTGGGTGTGGAGGACACCACTCAGGGAAGCGCACTGCCGCTAAAGTCTTACAATGCGGTTTCTACTGGCCCACACTCTTTAAAGATGCCCATCATTTTGCTCAATCTTGTCCTGCCTATCAGACTAATGGAACAATGACCCGCCGCAACATGATGCCCCTCCAACCCGTACATATAGTTGAGATCTTTGATACTTGGGGAATAGACTTCATGGGACCTTTTACCACCTCACAAGGCTATCAACACATCTTAGTCGCTGTTGACTATGTGTCCCGTTTGGTTGAAGCCATTCCCACTCGTGCTGCTGATAGCACAACCGTTGTCAAGTTCCTGAACGGCCTATTCTCTCGATTTGGATTGCCAAAAGTGGTCATTAGTGATGGAGGCACCCACTTTCTGAATGCTTCAGTTAAGAATTTACTCAAGAAAAATGGAGTCGAACACCATGTCTCAACTGCCTATCACCCACAAACTAATGGAATGGCCAAGCTATCAAACCGAGAAATCAAGACCATCCTCCAGAAAATTGTTCGATCTGGGCCTACCGCACCGCTTTCCGCACACCTTTAGGTATGAGCCCTTTTCGGTTAGTCTATGGAAAGCCTTGTCACCTACCTGTAGAAGTCCTCCACAAATCACTCTGGGAAATCAAGAAATGCCATCTAGATTATGATGAGGCTGGGAAGAGACGACTATTGGACTTGTCAGAACATGAAGAATTGAGATCACAAGCCTATGATAACAACCTGCTATACAAAGAGATAATCAAGTTGTGGCACGATGCCAACATTTCGAGGAAAACATTCAAGGAAAATCAAAAAGTGTGGCTATTTGATGCAAAACTGAAGTTATTCCCAGGAAAACTGAGATCGAAATGGAAATGACCATACATTATAACTCAAGTATTCGATAATGGCTCAATAGAAATTTCTGATCCAAACACTAAAGCCACTTTTAGAGTCAATGGTCAAAGACTAAAACCTGATGTTGAACCATCTGGTCCTATGCCTGTTTGCACAACATACCTTCTGCAGGAAAAATGAACCACCACATCGCCTAGCTGAGGCGTTAAATCATGCACTCTCGTGAGCCTTCCCTCACAGTTATCTTTTCGTTTTATTGCTCGCATGTTTATTTTCACTGCATTGCATTAGATAAGTATGGGGGTACCCCTCTGCATTACATTCCAACATAAAACACACACACACACACACAAAACCAAAAATATTTCACATCCCTTCTAATCCTCCTATTGCACATTGTCTTCAACATGAGGACATGGTTTCTGTTAAGTATGGGGGGTGTCCGCATAGTTTTTCAAAATTGTGTACTCTTTCAAAAAAAAACTCTTTTTTACAAAAAAAATTCCCCTAAAAATATTTTCAAAAGCAAGAAAACCACCAAAAATTCCTTCCTAGTTTTATTCTATTTTGAGAAATCAGATCTTCACTGCGTAAATCATAAACTAAGGTTGAGTTGACCCTAATCCACTTAACTTCATCAGAATTTCACTAGGCATAAGTTTTTAAGCTTTCTTCAGGTCTACATGGACTTTATTCTCTCAGTTCCACTAACTCTACTAGTGAATGAACTTCTGTATCTAACTAGATCACCTGAGAAACTAGTAGCACTCTTAAACTCTTCAGTGGATATTAAGCAACTGCACACTACACTTAGCTTGATTAAGTTTATTTTACGAGATACAATTACAATCTAGTTGAGGTGAGGAGTTGTCCTCTTGGTTATGCCAATGCCTGAACCTTATCTATAGATAATGAAGGAACTTGATTCAGGAGCAACATGATCTCTCTAGTCTAAGTATGTCAGCAAATAAGCCAATATCGTGCCTCCAAAGTCAATATTTAGCCGATACTACCTTTTGATGCCAAACCCAAAACAAAAACACCACAAAAAGGCATATCTCAATACAAATGCCAAAAATCACCAATCATGCAAAGATATGCAAAGCAAAAGCAAGGAAAGAAGACCACCAAATAACCCTTCTCCACCAAAAAGACGTGGTAGCAGCCCAATGATGCTACCTAAATTTTTAAAAGAGGCCCAGGTTTATGCTATGCAAAAAGAAAAGAATGAGAGCAACAGACCAAAGCGGTCTACGAAAAACCCCGAAAATTAACTCCCATTTTCCAAAGAATTATGACCTATTTCTTGATGCTGACATACTTGGGTGAAAAGAGAATATGCCTGAATTCAGGTAAGGACTGAGGCTATATGACTAGGGAATCATTCGGTACCTTGATAGATTGTGGTGTTAGCTCGTTCTCTCGACTCACGAATGCTAAAACTATCACTAACATTGTTTATATCCGCTCAAGGTCAAAGAGAATACCTGTTTCTTAGGGATGAGCTGACCTGATCGTCCTTCTGAAACCATGTCTGATTTTGTTGGAACTGAGAGGCTGTTGAAACTACAAAACTCGAGTCAAGTAGACGATTCAAACAAATCATTAATCCATAGGTCAACTCTACTGAAGTTTTTGTATTTGTGTGGTTAGGGACTGAAAACTCAAAGACTTTGTGGGAGTGTCTGCTGCAAACCCTCACCAGATGTATCTTGGCTATTCTCCTTGTCCTTCACTATTACTTATCTTATTTTTGCTCGGGACTAGCAAAACTTAAGTATGGGGGTGTGATGATTACAATATATATTGATATATTAAGATAAAATTATGCAAAAAATGAGGTCAATACTTGACATATAATCTTCAATCTTGCATAAACCACTTGTGATTTATTTCATAACTACAGAGAAGAAAATTGTCTTGTTTACACAAAATAAATGAAATCACAGAACAAATTGACGAGTCTAATAATTAAAATATTCTCGATGATCTCTGGTTATAGGGTGGGAACAATATTTTATACATGATAATCATCAGAATATAACTTGAGATAACTATCTAAAGAGAGAAATAAAATTGCAAATGGTAACATTATTTATCAACAAACCATACATTGCTATTTGACTCTACAAAACCTCACTTTTTATTGGGAAGAAAAAGGAAGAGAGGATAGTATAAATTGCCCATTCATTATAGCATGGATAAAGCCTATAGCTTTTTGTTAGAAAGAAATGGGAAGGGATGATTTTACAAAATTCCAACACTTTAATGCTAAAGGCAACCCACGTACAAGCCAAGGTAGCCACCCCTTCCCCATGCATTTCCCCATGCAATTCCCCATGCAACTCACCATATATGCATGCATTAATTGGTTTTTGTTGTATATGCATGTGACTCCTGAATTCATTTTTTGAAGAGTCGCATGTGGTGAGTATAAAAGACCCACCTCTCTCCTCCTTCCCTTCCACTCCTCACGCACTACCCACCCCCTCTCATTTTTATAACTCACGCATATAGGCCCCCTCTCCCTCACGGATTTCCTTCTCTAATCTCTTTCTCCAATATTACTTTTTTCTTCCTTTGTTTTTGCAGGTGAATGAGATTCATATCCGATGCCCTCCTTGCCGGAAGCTCCTCATCGTACATATCCTCGTGCAACCAGTAGCCGACGTGCGGCAACCTCCTGTGCCTTGCGGCAACACATCTAGCATCCTCCTCTTGCGCACACGCCGCTGTGCGCGGCCTCTTCTTCACAGCATCTCCAGCCTCTGGTGCATCCATAGTACATCTCCGCATGCTATCCTCACACGGGCATACACGTACAGCCAACCACGCACCATGTCCCTGCGCGTTCTCCTCCCCTTCTCCGGTTTGCATTGTTGCTGCGTGCAACAGGCGAGCAGTAGCGCTTCTAATTCCGGCCCTCTTCCAGTGCGCCAACAGCCATTGCGCACAGGCGTCCAGCAGCCTCGCCGAACGCACTGCATCTCCAGGCCATTTACAGCACCTCCAGTCCCTAGCCGCGTGCGGTTGACGCACCCCTTCGTTGCACTTCCAGGCGCAGACCCGTCACCATCTTCCTCGCACTCCTGACCAGTTGCTTCTTCCATGCATGCGTAAAAGAGAAGAGAGAACCCTTTCTCCCTCTCGTTATCTCTCTCCCCCTTGTTTTATGCTACACTAACTTTTGGAAAAATTGCATGATCAATCCACTTCTATTTTATAGTTATGTTTTGATCAGACCTTATAGTTTCGTAAAGAATGAGTTTATTGCATTTGAGATTTATCAATTCTACATCTAAATCTTCCTCATAACAAATCCGACTCATCTAATTCTATCCTAACTCCATCCATACCCTTAGGTTTGTAGAACTAGTTCATTTTCTGTCCTTGCGAAATTAAGTTGAAAAGATGTCTAAAATCCTTTAAAGATTATTGCTATGTTACTTAGTCCCTGAGGTTCGATACCCGACTTGCTCTTTACTTGATTCTATTTATCTCATAGCATTGTCGAGTTTATAAATTGTATTTGTTTGTTGAGATGATAAGTGTGCACAACGACAAGTAAAAATCAATCATTAAGTCGCACAAAATCTCAACAACAAGCATCATGGTGGATGGTTACTAGAGAGAGGGAGAACTTGTAGAGAATGAGAGAGAGAGAGAGAGTTGTTTTTTCCAACCTGTGTTGTCTAAGAATAGCAAAGGAGGTGCCTCTCTTTTTATAATATTTTGGGATCCATGGATCTCAATCCATGGACAACACTAATCCAATTGCTCACATTGATTTGTGTTTCTTTTAATGGACAAGATTTTGTTCTAAAAACACAACAACAATTAATTTTGTAAGATATAATATATATTTTAAAATCAATATAAATCAATCCTAAAATTAAATAAATCAAACATTAAGATTATGGAATGGAGATTGCCTCCTTCCATAATGTGGGAGTTGTTGGCAATCTCATTTAATCTCTTGAGATTACTTTTTTCCATGGAAATCTCCAAAATTTCCATCAACACTAGTTGTAAATTATTCTGCAAAAATATTTTATAATTGATTTATGAATATTGCAATCTTTCCATTAGAAAATTGTGAATCACATTCACAACCCAAAATACAATGTGAATTACATTTTGAATTAATTGTCCATTGTGAATTCAATTCACATTAACATTTATTTAACAAATTTAAATTACAAGTAGCTCTCTCTTATATATTATAAATCACATGTATAATATATATGATTAATATGGATAGTACTATCCACACTACTCATATCTATGATAATTGAATCACATTTAATCATCTTTGGTCTCTATTCTCTTCTTCCCAAATAATATGAATCGCATTCACATTATTCACATCTTTGATAATTAAATCACAGTTAATTATCTAGGATAACTCTCCTTACAATATGAATCTAATTCATATAACTCATAATAATGAAATCATATTTAATTATCCAATTTATCAATGCTCAGATACAAATATCAACATTTGAAATTATACATGAACTCTTTCAAGGATAATGCTCTTTCTCCGTGAATACTTGGATATAAGGACAGGGCGATTGTATTGTTCCACGTATAGTGACTTGGATATTGAGATCACATCTCAAATCCAAATCTTGTGGACATCTCATAGATGCTTGATTAAATCAAGACTGCAAATCTAATCTTCTCATTGCATCTGAATCATATTCAGATCAATGTCCAATATCTGGACCAAGATCAGGTCACTTATCTATTGAGAGGAGTCACTAAAATCTAGACCCGTTTCAGCACTCCCTAGGAATGGAAGCATCATGGTTATACAATCGTTTATGATTACATCACCATCAGTTATTCCTAATACATGTACAACCTGCATACTGGAAGGCCCAGAATAAACCTGAAGTATTAGATCAATTTTACATTGTCTACTTCATGGTTTTATCATTAAGTTTCTCATTTGATCATTGGGAGTCGGTATCGATCATGTACTTTCCAAAAGCATATATCTACCTAGGTCTTGATCATATACTTTCTAAAAGTATATATCAAACCTACATATTCAGTCAAGCTTCCAAAGCGAGATGACCGTGCACGGAATTTGATTCTTCCCAATATCTCATGAGTGAGCTCATGTCTTCTAGTTCAACAATGAACATGTATGATCCCTTTGAGAGATGGTATTACTCATATGCCCTTACATGCACACTAGCGTGCTGGTGTATAGACCTTGGTTTGGTCATCAACCTATTGGTCTGCCAAATATACATACTTAGAGATATAGTAAGACATCTATCTCCGGCCAGAGGATGTGTGCCTATATCGTGACAGCATACGATATAGTACTTTGGCTTTCTTGATCTTATTGAGTCAAGTCTAACACCTCTAAATCTCTATTCCTATGCAGAGGACTTGCATCAAAAGGTCTGTTAGGTATCATCCATCAGAGAAAGGATTGCCATCTCCTTCTCTGGCCGGTGATCATCTCTTAAAAATCATTTGATGGTGCTTGATGAGTCCTCAATCTAGTTTCTTAGATATTCATCCAAGCACCAGCCTCTATAACTCAATTATTGAACAAAGTGTTATATGATTACTAATATGGAAATGATACATAACCCTAATTGTACTAAGGGACCTATTATGCAAATTAGTTATTCTTCATTTCAGATCAGGTAATATATTTGCAATAGCATTTATTGCATAATGATTCGCCATGGGCTCACATGTCCAATAGAATATTAGCATAATTACCTCTTAGCTTCTAGGTATATATGTAGTAGATACCGTAATATATATCCTTGATAAGATTCCATGGAAATATGAACCCAAAATTCCTCATGAGCTATGTTTTGGAAAAAAGCTTAGTGTTAGACACAAGAAAATTTAAGGGTTGCTTGGTTTGTGTTATTACATGGATGCAAGAAGTTGGAACCCTGCACTTGATAGTTCTACGTCATTAGGAAAATAAAGGATGGTAATTGATACCTATATTACAACCTTGAGATTCTTAAAAGATTCCATCCCTGAGAATATGATTCTAAGAATATTACTTTCTTGATAATTAAGATAAGAATGAAGGTAAGGGACTTATTAAATCCTAATAAGATAATGAGGCTCCTAGAATCTAGAACCAAAATGTATAATTAAAGATGAAGCACTCATACCTCTTCAAAATCAGTTTGAGAGTGGTAAGATCACCTAGAGGGTATGGATTCCATGTATCAGTGAAATCTGACAATGATCAAACTTCAAAGACGAAGATTCTGAAGATCATAACATGGAAAGATGGATGTTAGGAATAAAGTCTAAAGTAGGATTCATACACAAGTGTTGTGTATGGACCTTCGAGGATCCACCTATAGGAGTAAAAACCCATTGGGTGTAATTGGATATTCAAGATAAAGTGGGGAACCTGGTGAAAAGGTAGAGACCTTCAAAGAACGACTCATAGCCATGATATGCACACAGAAAGAAGAGATCACATGCAATGAGAGTTTCTTTATAATGACCATGCTTAAACCCATTAGAATATCACTAACTGTACCTACACAACTTGACTATGACATATAAAAGATGGAAGTCAACATTGCATTACTCAATGAATACCTCAACGAGGATATTCATATGAAGTAGCCCCATGGCTTCATTGTTGAAGAATGCACGGTGTACAATCTAAAGGAACTCCATCTATGGACTCAATAAGTTTCTTCTATTAGAACATTAGATTTGATGAAATTATAAATGTTATGATTTTAGATAGAATCTAGATGAACCATGTGAAGATTACTGGGAGTGGCACTGTTTTCATCATGCAAAATGTAGATAAAGTCCTAATCATTTGGAATGATATAAGGACGATAATAAGTATTTTCTGATCTAATTTTTCCATATCATGAAACAAAAGATATCAAGGATGCCTCTTATATCTTGCTTTTGAAGCTGTTCATAAGCAACGAGAAGAGGACATTGTGATCATCACATTAGGGGTGAACAATAGACATATTCCAATTCTTAGAATACTATAAGGAAAGCTTCTTTCCCTTAAGATATGGTACTGACCTATCTAAAGGAATATCACCTATAAGCTTTGAGTATGTGAATAACAAAGCTACATTCTCTAGTGAATCAGTTATGGGAAGCTCGAGGCACGCAAGATGCGTACGAAAGGCTAGATGTCTGCCATGTAGTGTGAGTTGTAAAACGTTACCACTTCTACTATGGAGATAAAACACTAAATTGCAGTAATAATCGACATCTTCAAAGGCACAAGAATTTCAAGATAGTGATCTCAAAGTCTTTATGAAATTAAGACCTTATAGATAGTGATCTAAAATGTCTTATCTACCAATACCTTGCTAGACTTAAGATTTTTTCTTAGTATAAGGACATGGGATATCCAGACATAAGGGTATCACTTATTGGTTTTAATAATTATTGAGTTATAGTTACGAGGCACAATAACATCTTTCACAAGACTTAGTATTGGTTACATAAGATGCAACATTCGCATTGGATGCGAGAACTATCACTGGTGGATATGCAAGTATGTAAAAGGACTTGGAATAGTCTCTTGGGAGCATAGTGACTATTTAGCCTACAAAGCTATTTTCTAAATAACTTATGATTAGCACATGAGTGAGAGTTCAAAGATTGTCCCATTAATGGCACTTTGGAATAGTGGGCGATTGTTGGATATGTTATCCCACAAAGAGCCATTATACAATAAATGTTATTACAATTCACTCATTAATATAGAATGAAGAATAACTAATTTGAATAATAGGTCCCTTTGTACAATCAGGGTTATATACGGTGCTTGGATGATATCTAAAGAGTCAGATTGAGTCTCAACATGCACCATTAAATAATTATTAAGATGTGATCTCCAACTTGAGAAGGAGATGGCAATCATTCTCTGATGTCCAATATCTAACCGACCTCTTAATGCAGATCCTCTACATAAGAATAGATATTCGGAGGTGCCAGATAAGTTAGGTCAAAGAGTTGACTTAGCGAGATCGAGATCACCAAGAACTATGTCATAGACCGTCACGATATAGGTATGCATCCTCTGATCAAAAAAAGATGTGTTAGTATGCATGAGTATTACATTTGACATATTGATTGGGTAATGATCTAATCAAGGTCTATACACTAGTGATATGATGTGCATATGAGGGCATATGAGTAATACGATCTCTCAAAGGGGTCATACAAGTTCACATCTGAACCAGAAGACATAAGCTCACTCATAAGGTATCGGGACCGATCAAATTCCCTTCATAATCATCTTGCTTTGGAAGCATGACAAGAATTTGTATATATGGTATACGCTTGTGGAAATCATATGATCGATATTAACTCCCAAAGACCGAATGAGAAACTTAATGATAAAACCCTGAAGAAGGCAATCTACAAGAGATCCAAAACTTTGGGTTTATTTTAGGTCTTCTAGTACACATAATATACGTGTATTAGGAATACTCGAGGGTGATATGATCATAAACGATTGTATAACCACGACTCTTCCATTCTGAGGGAGTGATGAAAGAGGTTCGGATTTTTATGACTCCTCCTAATAGAGGAGTAATCTATTATTAGTCCAAATGTTGGGCATTGATCTGAATATGGTTCATATGCAATGGGAAGATTAGATTTATGTTTTTAATTTTATCAGATATCTATGAGAGGTCCTCGAGATCCGGATTTGAGATATGATCTCAATATCGAAGTCACTATATGTTGAACGTATAATCTCCATATCCTTATCTCCAAGTATCCGTGGAGAAAGAACATTATTCTTGAAAGAGTTCGAGAATAATTCCATTGTTGAATAGTGTATCTGAGCATTGGGAAATTTATAAATAAATGTGATTTAATTATCAGGAATAGTATAAATATGATTCATATTCTTTAGATACAGGAGAATGGAGATCCAAGATAATAAAATATGATTTAATTATCAATAATATGAATAATGTAGATATCACTATACATATTAATAATATATATTATAAATATCATTTATAATATCTTAGAGAGAGCTTATCATAAATAGTATTTACATATTAAGTATTGATGTGAATTGGATTCACTTTGGACAATTAATTGAACATACAATTTACATTTTATTTTAGATGTGTCAATGTGATTAACATTATTTAATGGAATGATTGTAATATTCACAAATTTAATTTGGAATTATTTTTTGCAATTGATTATGTGAGATATTAAATCTCACATATTGGAAGAAAAATCCACCTTCCTAAAATGGAGGGTGGACGACTACCCTTGAATATTTCAAGGTGGTCGTCCCCTCCATATATGGAAGGTGTCTAGCCTCTTCCTTATCCGTCTATGTTAATTTAGTAAAATTAAGTTGTATTGATGATACTGGAATATATGTAATTTGATTTAAATTAAATATTGTTTAGTTTTTATGCAAAATCATG
This sequence comes from Ottelia alismoides, assembly GCA_037367405.1. Taxonomy (NCBI): domain Eukaryota; kingdom Viridiplantae; phylum Streptophyta; class Magnoliopsida; order Alismatales; family Hydrocharitaceae; genus Ottelia; species Ottelia alismoides. The sequence goes on along the minus strand of JAZKJV010005402.1, from coordinate 82,272 downwards.
GCCATTGAATGAAAACACAAATCAATCTCAACCATTGATTTTGTGTTGTACTTGGATTATGATCCATGAACTTCCAAAATACTATAAAAGAAAAGGCTACCCTAGTTGTTCTTTTATAATACATTGCAAGCCTCTCTCTCTCTCATTTTCACACGCCCACTCTATATATATTGTGGTCTCCACCCCTTGACGTAGAGAGAACTGTTATCGTCACTACACCATCGTGTCGCCACGTTGACCACTCGTGTATCTCTATCATCTTTGGTTCTCCTTGCACGTGAATAAGACTTCGGATTTTGTATGATGAAATCAAGATATTTGTGTCTTGTATCATCATCTTGTATTGCAAGAAGCACATCTCTCATCAAAGTGCTAGCAATCATCTCCTATGTCAGGTCGGACTTGAGACAGACGGTTTCTTCCTTTAGTGACTACAATCACAACCACGCTTCAAGAGGTATTCCTATATCATGTTTGTGGTTATGATGAAATGATTAGAGATGTGTTCTCGAATCATGTGGTTTTATCTCTTTAACCTTTTTTAATAATTCTGCTGCCACAAGCAACTAGTACGACTAGTCGCTCCCGATCGCATTGGAAGTGATCTTTATGCTTATGTGATACGCTTAAGGCTTTTTCCCATAGAATTCACATGTACATATAGTTTTGTGCTTGGACATAGAAATCAAATAAATTGATTCTTTCCTATAATAGCAATTCCTATCTAGGGTGATTTCTTCGACATAGCTTAGTACAAATTATATATGCAAATTATTTTGCATGTACATTGTTGGAGTAAGGTACGCCTTCTATCCCATGCATGCATTCATAATTTTCATGAGCATCAAATTTTCCGACTTCTCCCCTAGTTTTTCTAAGACCTAGAGTAATTCAGAATTAGAAATTTTAGGAAAAATCCTTAGGCGTTATTGAAAAATACTCAAAAAATTGAAAACACAAAATTTAAAACAAAGAGTTCGCTAAATAAACTTTTAGCCAAATAAAATTTGCTATGGACTTCATTGTTTTGGGTTAATAAAGCCCTTGCTGTATTCATGTACCTTCCAGAATGAGTGATGCATGACCCTTAGGGAATAGGGACTGAATGCCAGCTTAGTACGTCCTTGATTATCGCCCAGGTCTATGAAATAATAACACTTCAATCGACGTGTGGGCGAGTAGAGGTGAGTCCACTTGTGGGCTTAGTCTGAATTACTTGAGCATAGGGGTACTACGACATCAGGACCATGTCTCATCGTGCCACATCCTAGTACCCCGCAAGGGGAAAACATTTGATTCACCACATCGTCTTCCTCTATCTATATTCTTTGGATGAGTAATGGGCCTAGATTCGAGATAAAGGACCTTGAAAAAAATACATGTTATTTGTTACAAAGGCTGTGGGAAGTACATGGCTTTGTTAAGTAGTATCCACTCACCTATAAGGGAAACACTAAGGACATAAATTTGAGATATTTATTGCATACAATAAATAAAATAGACAAGTAAATAACCAAATCTTCACATCTTCATCGGTGTTGAGTTGGTGAATACAATTGCATTGTGGTTTATTTGGATCTAGTTCATGTCAAAGATCATAGTCCCACATACTTGTGTATTTTTCTCTTACCTCTATCCATTTCTCTTCTTTTTTTCTCATTTTTAGCATTTCCTCTTTACCTTGTCTTATCCTTTTCACTCCCATATCCTATATTCCCTATCTCACTCTTTTTTATCTCTCAAGACGATGACTCAGCAATGCTTAGTTTAGATACCGTGAACATTTCCCTTAGACTGACATCTCAAATAATTCGAGGCGATTCCGAAGAGAAAGATTCAGACTTTATGAACAGCTCTCAAGACTCCTCGTTTCTTTCACCAATTAATCAGTATCACTCTTATCTCGATTTGTCTTCCTTCTGAATGCAGACAGAAAGATCTTCATTCTCATCCCTGATGAATACCCTTTCAAGCATTCCTTTATTTTGTATTTAAAATCCTACCTAAATATAGGTAAATAGAGAAAACTTGTACAAATTAACTTTCTTAATGTTGTATGAAAATATTGCATAAATACATGTATTTAAATACAAAATAAATGAATTAAAGAAAAGAACGGAAAAAAGAAAGGAAGTATTATAAATAATGATTCACCCTATACCCTAAGACTAAGCCAAGATTGACTTGGTCCCCAAGGAATAAAGTATGGGGAGATAAGGGTAAATATATACAAACAAAAAAACGACATTACATAGAAACCATAAATGCCTCATACACTGTATATACTCGAAGCTTACACTAATTTATACACACTCTTACACACATAAAATAAAAAAATCAACATAAAACAAGTACACAAAATGTATAGAAAATACAAAAAGAATTGCAAGTCAAAATAATGCACAATATGATTGGAACACGAATATGAAAAAGCAATAAACCGAACTTCACATATCAATATCTTCTCCATACAAACTCAAAAATGATTAAACTAACCTTTATTGTAATCTAAATTAAGTTATCTAATTAATGAAGTTGATTTCATTAAAAATTGGAGTTAAGATACAAAAGTTGACTTTTTGGGTCCCAGTGTATTATATACCAATATATTTTTATTCATTTAATTCATTATTTGTTTTTTTCCTTATATATTTTTGAATAATTAAAAATATTATTTGAATTATATTAAAAATATAAAATCATTAAAAATTCATTAAAAGAAACAATGCAACATAATATATAGGTATATTGTACATGTATTATACATACCCATATTATTTAAGTGTACAAAAAAGTTCAGAAAATAAAATAAAATATATTTAAATATTTTTTAATTCTAAAAATTATGTACCAAAATAAAATATAAAATACAAAATAGAATATCAAATACACAATATATTGTTATTTAAACCTATAATGATACTAGTAAGAATCAACATATAATAAATTGTAGATAAATAAATAAAAATCAATAGTACATTAAATAAGAAACAGCTTTAATGTTTTAAAACAAAATTATAAAAATTATTTGATATTTTATTTCTTTTTTCATTTCTATTTGCCTCTTCATAGATGACGTGGACCAATCAAGGAGTGGCCCTGGTTGACCTAGGTCAACTCCTCGCTTGGTATAGTTTGTCATGTGTTCCACCCCCCCCCCTCCATTTTCCCCTCATTTTCCTAATATATATAGACCTCTGCCACCCCCTATTCATTCTTGTGAATCCTTCTCCTAACTCTGATCTCTCATGTTTATCAAGAGTCGACACCAGTCAACCCTCGATTCCACCAAAAACCCTAACGGAGGTCATGTAGTGAGCATCATGTGTATATTCCTCCCCTCCTCCATTTTTGAAATTTTATCTATCTTGACTCACTTTAAACCCCTTGGATCAAAACCTGGAGCAATCCTATATGACAACGAGTGATTTCTATTGAGCCACAATGAGGAGGAAGGAAGTTTGAGGTGATTCAAACCCTCGCCGGAGTCCCTCTGTACAATATCTGCTCCTAGATACATTAGGTAAGTGAGATTCTATTTTCTTTGCATTTTAGATTCTTAAAATCAGTAACTTAGATCAGTCTTTTATTTCATTTAATTTAGTATATACTAGCGTAGATTCATCGATCGTAGTCTGCTAGAGCTCTAGGTTCCGGTTCTATTTCTGACCATATATGACCGCCTCCTGACCGTTCAGCCATTTCCAAACATTCTCATGCTCATATTCTTTCATCTTGATCCATTTTCACCCCAGATCTTGCTTAGATATGGGAGATCAGCAATCCTTCTTTGCTTCTCACTAGAGTACCTCCGCTAAAACCATTCCATGACATCCATTCCAACACATTTTCGAGCACATAAGGGGACGAGGAGCTTCATCCTCAACCCAGTATTCTTCCTGTGCATATAAGAACATCATAGAACCCCTTCGGGGGCTTGATTGTGTCCTAGACATAAGCTATGGGTCTTTGAAATTCATCGAACTCGAGGTCTCTCCTCAGCACGATCTAGACCCATCTGAGACCTCCGGTCGTGGCAGAATCACCCAAGGTACATTTTGAGCCATCCAACAATCGAAGAGATCCCTTGGATCAGGAGTTTTTCATAATCGAAGCTCGCCTACTAGATCCTCCTTCCCTATTCTTCCAGACATGCTCCTAGTCGTTGGATCAAGAACATGTGCCAGGTGTTGTTGGAGCCATCCAAACCAGAGACAAGCGACTGCCAGATAAGGGGGGATCTAATCTCTGCCCTCCATCCATGAAAAACCATCGGTCATCCTCTGTGTGCCACATGGATAAAAGGAGCTCCATCCGTCACCTGCCTTCGCCAATTGAGGGGTATATTGCACATTTCCCCTCTATTTTTTGTATTTTACATTTAGTCCATAAAATTTAATTTGGCATTGGAATATTTCTGTAATATTTACATCAAGGACCCTAAGCTTTGTTCTATTTACATTTTAGTCCAATCCACAGGACCTCGTGTACTTGTGTTCATGAGGGGCAAGAATTTTGAGTGGATACCCTTATGGGTTTGTGTATTTATATTTAAATCATGAACTTCGAATATACGACGTATATTTTGTGAAATTTACATACTTTTCCTAGTATTATGGATAATTACATTTATACCCCAACAAGTGCAGATATTGTATTAAATTGTGGAAATATTTTATCTATGACACTGGACTTTATTTAAATATTGTTAAATGCTTTGATACTTCTTGAAAATTGTAACTATATCCCTGTATGGTAGGTTTCATTTTGTAGTTGTATTTTGACTCTTAAAAGTATTATCATACATCTAAAAATTAAGTGAAATTATCTTAAGTGTCTATATCATATTATATCACATATATTTATTGCAAGGTAACTAAAAATATTTTCATATTTATTAATATAAAAAACAATGCATTTTCCCTTGAATAGCATTTAAAAGTCTGTAAAATTGCAAAATGTTTTAAAAATTCCAAAAAACACATGTATATATATATATTTAATTATGTAACAAAATATTTTTACAAAATATAAATTAAAACTCCTAAAAGTTGAAAAACTGAAGAAATGTTGCGAAAAATCTAAAAATTCACATAAAAATCACAAAAATATGTTCTAAGCTTTCTTGAATTTTCTTTAGGTTGTCTATTATCGCGGAAAAATAAATTTGTTCTTAATCTGGATTGATAAATTTATTTTTGTAATTAACTATTTTTTACTTTATGCCTTTATTTTTTTAAATCCATAAAAATTCCTAAAATTTATCCAAAAATCACGAAAAATATAGAAATTTTTATAAAACCAAAAAATTATTTATTTTGAACTTTTGAGTTTATTTGTTATATTTGAAAAATTCAGAAACATCTATGTTATCATTTGCTTTATATATTTTATTTATATATAATTATTTATTAGATAATAATATATATTTTATTTGAAAAAAATTAAAATTTACATAATTAGAAAACATACAAGATATAAAAATTAAAAACTACAAAAACATTTAAATATTTTAAAAACAGATCCTAAGTTGTTTATTTATTTATTTTTCTCTACATCTTATGTTATGTTGTGGTTCAACCCCTACTTCTTGTGTACTATATACATTTTGTAGAATATAATAAATTTTAGATCACCTACATTTACTTGTTTAATCATTGTAGTGGGTTAATTGTTGATTGGCATGCTCGAGTTGAGTTTTGAGAGCGAAGAGAGGCATCAATATAGTGATTGTCATATCCGACTCGTTGGACACCATATGCCCTCCAAGATCGAATGTTAGGAACCTTGCTTGAGTGCCTCATGAAATGGCACCATTGTTGGGGAGCATCATTTTGTAGAGTATAGATCAGACACTTAATCATTTATACCATAATTTATTTCATTGTATATTTCTCTCTTTATTATTCTTTTTTATGTAAGATTATCCTAACCATTTTCTTGTTTGAATTTTCTTCGAGGGACCACCTATCAAGGGAGGATTTCTTTATAGATACTACGTACTTGAGAAATGCGGAGACTGGTGTCTCTTTGCCCACTTATACGAGAGAATAGTGAAGGACACAAGAAGCCGAGTAGAATTTTCTTAGCAATGAAGTAGTTTAATTTTTGTGTGAGAGAGATTCATCAGTTAATTTGTAGTAATACAATACCTTAAATAATTGAACTTTTCACAAGTCCATTTTATCAAGTGATTGTTCACTTGAAGGATTTGATCGATTTTGCGTGATTTCATCGCTTTCTACTCTTTATTTCTCCCTATTTTCCCCTTTGTTTCCATTTGTTTATCTTGATTTGTGCTTTTCACCTTAATTTTTTATGCCTTGTGGGATGAGACCTTATATCATTAGGAGTGTATGTTCGACTAAATTAGGTACAAATCCCTGATATAGTTTATGATCCTATAGTTCTACGCTTGGATCTAGGGTGATTTACTCATTGCATTTCATATAAATTAGGTTTAAAATTTCAATTTTGCATCCAACATCGAGAGATCTGGGAGGCATTGCAAATCTTCTTACCGAGCTTCACATCATTTGATTTCTGACTTGCATTACTTTTCCATCTTCTCCCTCTAATTTTGACCACATAGGCCAATAATAGAATTGATCGATTTGTTAGGTCTTTGCATGAATGTTACTTAAAACAAGTGAAAACTCATAAAAAAATAAAGAATGGATTGCTTAGAAAACCTTGACCTTATTAAAATTGATTAATTGAATTTCATTGTTTTGGGTTCACAACACCATCATTGTATACCGGTACCTTCTAGACAAAGTGAGGCATGTTCCATATGGAATAGAGTCCAAATCCTACAAAGGGTACTGCCTTGTCTATCGCATAGATTCATGGAGTATTGGTGCTTCTATCAAATGTGGACGAATGGGTCTTAGTTTGCTTGCGAACTTAGTATGAAGCATCGAGAATTTGCCATTCCCTTATATGAGTGTCTGTCTCATTGTCTCGCATCTGAGTAGGTCCTTTTTTTCTTGAAGAGTTGGTCTCATGTATTGGTTTCACCTATCAGCTTCCCCTTTTACTTCTTTTGTAGAGTAGTGGTTCAAATATGATAATAAGGACCTTCAAAAAGTACAAACTACAAGTTACGAAGGAAGCGGGAAATACATGATAATATTTCAGCAGTACTCGCTTGCCTATAGGATTAGGTACTATGGACTAATTGACAAGATTGCATGATACAACCAATAAAATTAAAAAGATAATTGCCGAACTCTTACGGCCCAATGTGTTGAGTTGGTGAATTAATCCTTGTTTGTTGGTTTGATTTCTTAATTTTAAACATGTCAAGATCAAAAATATCGTGCCTTTTCTCATTTCATCTTACACTCCTTTTCTCGTTTCCCCTTTTTTCACTCTCATTTCTAAGCTTTCTCTTCTTATACCCTCTTGAGTTCTTCACTTCATATATTTTATCATCCACTTCTTTTTCTATGCCAAGATGTCGCATCTTGGATTGTTTTGGTCAGACCTTGCGAAAACCTACTTCAATTCCCGGATGTTGACATCTTCAATAATCTGGGGTGATCTTTATGAAGTATGTTAGGACGTTGCGAACTTCTCTTTGGACTCCTCGATCTTCACTTGTATCGAGGATCGAGATGACTCTTGTCTCGATCTTTCCCCTTCAACCACTTTCCTCAAACCAATAAATACATTGTTTGAAGCAAACTCTTATCTCAAAATTTCTCATTCTTTTCTGAGTGTTGATCAGTTCATATTTCCCAATGTAGACACTTTACCCAATCAAGAGACCGAGTTATAATTTGATATTGGGATGGCTCCCTAGAGACAATATAGGGGACCAACATTAGGTGAAAAAGTGGACAAGAATGAGATCAACAACGAATTGCTAGTAATAATCTAAGCCATTCAGCAACAGTAGATAGACCAAGATCTTGACAATGCTGTGTTCAGAGGGATAATGAATGATATGAGATGGGACAAAGAAAGTAGGGAGGAGAGGAGGAAGAACTGCATGAAGGAAATGACGATGACCAGCCTGCAGGAACCCATGGAGGAGAGAAGAGAGTTCGGAAGCCCAAACGAACGCTGAAGTAGACATACAACCGTGGTGCTGACCAGGTTACTGAGTGGATCTTGATACTTATGATCCACGGATACTGCAAGTTGAATCCATCATTGCTCCCTCTTTTGCCAATCTTCCATGGCAAAACAAATAAAGAACCTTACATTCACCTACAGTAATTCAACAAGATATGCAGCACCATGCACTACCCCAACATCCCGTTGGAGGTAGTAAAGATGACCACCTTTCCTTTTAGCATTCAGGATAAGGCTCCTTACCGGATCACTTTGTGAAAGTGGTAACGACTTGGGAAGGATCAAAATAAGCATTCTTGCACAAGTACTATCCTATGGATTGTCTGAATCAGATGCGAGCTTTGATCTCTAACTTCTCCAAAATTTCCCACTAACCATTTCACAAGGCATAGGAAAGATTCAAAGATCTCATAAAGAAGTTCCTCCATCATAAAATACAAATGACCAGCATGGTACAAAATTTCTTTAGGGGCTTGCACCAAGAAAGCGAACTTCTCATAGATGTCACATGCAAAGGATCAAAAATTAACAAGGATGAAAATGACATATGGTAGGTCTTCCAATATATAGTTGAAGGCTTTGCCATCTTATCTTCATCCCGTGTGTTTTAGAAATCTCTAGCAATCTCGTACAAGCCAGTCAATGCAACATCATACCATGAAGAAGAGAGAGAGATGAGTTCCAAACTTGGCATCATCGGGAACCATCTCTCTAGGGCCGACATCATTAAAAACAATCACAATTTAAAGAACAAAATTCCTCGACAAGTTTGATAAAACTTCTAAGCAACTTGAGCTTCCGGTAAACATCATCCATGCTTGCCAGTTTATGAAGGAACTAGCCAAACACTCTTTCGTACCAAAGGAGCCATCCCATTAGCAAAATAAAGGGCCACCAGGTTAGTTCTGCACATATACTACATGTAGACACCTGACTGGGGAACTTCATCACCATAATAGTAGATGGTGGTGTACCCCCTAGAGCCTCAAGCTTACCTCGAGCATTTCTATCCACCACCTCCACAAATCCTGGAGGTGAATGTCGCATGGGACAATGAACAAGCTCGTACCCATCTTAGAGAATAACCATAAAGTTCGAACACAATTATCCATCTATTCATTCCTCATCAGGTGGACAGAACTTCCAGCCACAACAGAAGCAACACCATCAGTCTCCACACCAAAGCAACAACTGGAGACAGCATCAGTAGTACCAACAACCGACATATCACTCACCATACTATCAACAACAATTGGCTTCTCAATATCATAATCATTCCTTTCCTCCTCATTACCAACAATAGCAAATCCCTCTCATCAATCTCAATACTACCAGCAGTAGTCACATTACCACTAGCAACATCTTCCCTGATAACAGATCTTCAGAGACCACTTCGATGAACGAGACCTTGGACTGCATGGCTCATCTATAAAAAACACGAAAAAGATGAATCATAAGATTGAATACCTAACTATCATAAAGATAGTCATCCCTGCACAGGTTGAGGTGAACCCCAGCAACTTGAAAAGAAAGGAGCAGGAAGAATGTAGTGCAATATCACCTTTTGTGATAAGTATGAATTCCTTTAATGTTATATAATTTTATTAGTCTCAGGAGTGGCATAACACTCCGACCATCTTCTTCAGCAAAGGAGAAAGATCAAGCTTATGACATTGAGTCTTCATCACCATCAGCTAAGCAAGAAGTGAAGTCTGGATTTTATGAGGAAGAAGGAGTAGCAACACCACCACCATATCAAAAATGATAAAAAATGAAGAAAATAAAAAAATAATCATCAATAATGGCCAACGCCATGTGATGCATCCAAGGAGAAGTTAACGCCAGTAGTTGATCTCGTGCAATCCGCCACAACTGAATTTCCTATAGTTTTTTCACCTTTTGTTTTTGAAGGTTTTCCTATGCACAACCATCCGTTTATAAATAAGAACAACATTTTGCATAAAATGAGGTTTTTTATTATATACACGCTCTTTTTCCAGACGCTTTGAAATAAAAATCGTAAAAAAGCAACCATGTTTGACCCCAACACTGTGGAACTTATTGCAAAACATTATGTTGAAGATCCAACTATTAAAAGCCATGGAGTGCATGCCAATCACGAAGAAAGGAATTAAAGAGGCATGTACTACAAATCATCAACCCCACAAAAAGAGATGTCCAAGATCAGAGAAACACATTTTATCCATGGCAACTTTCAATGCAATAAGAAACCTCTTGATCAAGAAAAAGGATACAAGAGCACCACTCATCAGATGCAAGATGTTTAACCAAGAGCTCGAAAGAACAATTCGTAATAGTGGGTCATTGACTAATCTGATGCCTACATCACTACTAAAAGAATGTTGGTTGGGACAGCTTAGAGCCACAAGAATAGTTCGTATACACTTCCATGAAGCAACCATGGGGAATTTTGGAGGAAGTCATTGTTACAATCCAAGGGATGTAATTCCTTGTGGATTTCATGGTGCTTGATACGGACACCTCAACACTCCTTCTACATTCCCCGATCATGTTGGGAGGGTCGTTCCTTCGAATAACCGAAGAAGTGGTTGGCTATGACACTGAAAAGATCACCTTTCACTCAAGTAGTGACAAAGGTACTCATTTTAATAATCCAAGTACCCAAGGCCATAAAGTCCGTGTGAAATGAGGGCGAGAAGATTAAGAAAAATATAGAAGATTGTGAATTCTTGACAAAAATCAGAGACATATCACAATTTTTGGATGATATTGAAACTCAAAAATTCCTCTCCAAGGAAAAATCCCTGGAGAGCACAATCAAATTTCCCTTTGTCCATGAATATGTGGTCCCTATTGATATGCTTTCTGAACTTATTAAGACTGAACCATCCCATATAAAACTGAGATGAATTCATTGCATATCTTTGGGATGTCTTGTGCTTAGAGCCAAAGATACTCCAACTGGACAACACATAGTCCATAGACTCGAAACATACCATAGTTTTTGAAGTCATTACCGAACTAACTCCAACCCTATCAGAGCTGAAGCCATTACCCCCATCAATGAAGGACGCCTTCCTTACGGGTGGGAAAAACATGTTCCCGGTCATCGTCAATTCTCAGTTGATCGTGGGTCAAGAATCTCGTTTACTCGAAGTTTTAGAGAGAAACTGCAAGGCTATTGGTTAGAAAAATTTGGATCTCCATGGTATAAACCCTTTATTGTACTCACATCACATATATTTGGAAGATGACTGCAGTCCTTCCCATGAGTTTCATCGTAGGTTGGACCCAATCCTTTGAGAGGTCGTGATGAAAGAAATCATGAAGTGGTGCTATGTAGGATTTATCTTATCCCATCTCTTATTTAAAATGGGTAAGTTTGTAGAATGTTGTTCCCAAGAAATAAAGGATCACCATTGTAATGAACAACAAAGGAGAGGAGATTCCAACTAGGGTACCCACTTTTTGGCACGTTTGTGTGGATTATAGATGACTGAACCTAGCGACCAAGAAAGATCATTTCCCTTTATCTTCATTGAATAGATACTTGAAATACATGGGGCAAAGGAATATGTTTCTTGGATGGGTATTCCAGATATAATCAGGTTCTATAGCCCCAAAAGACCAAGAGAATACCGCCTTTACCTATCCATTTGGGATGTATGCTTTCAAGCGTATGTTGTTCGGACTGTGTAATGCCCCTGCTACACTTCATATATGTATGTTGGCCATATTTGCATACAAGGTTGGTATTTTTTGTAAAGCCTTGAACTTGGCATATCTCAGATCCTATATAATAAGATCCGTCTCGTCAAGAGAAAACCAACGAAATTTGATTCGTGTGAATCAGACTTCGTTTTGAATTGTTATGATTGTCGGAAGGAAGAGAAGGAAGGCTAAGATGTCATTAACCCATAATGATTGTCATTAAGATTAATTAAACATGATTAAAGAAACTAATGACGAATTGAAAACCGCTAATGATCATTAGTAAATACTAATCAATAGTTAGCAAAAGATAAGTATAAACCGCGAAAGTTAAATCGCGATTAGTGAAAGTTAATCACGATTAGTGTTAATTAAGCGTCATTAGCAAATCTAGAATCCTCTGGAATGTTCTAATTTAAGCCCCAAGTTTGGGATAGGTTTTTGCTAAGACCATGGGCCAAAACCATGGGCTGCTAAACCATGGTTAAGGCTTAAACCATGGTTTTCTAACCGTGGTTAGTGGTTTTCCGAGGCCTATAAATAGAACCCCTACCCATTCATTCTCTACAACTTCCACTACCACCATCACCCCATAGGCTAGGGTCGAGAGGTCGGGAGGAGGAGTGGGAGGCGAGGGAGGAGTGCGAGCGAAGCGCTGCCGGGAGAACGAGGAGGAGAAAGGTACGATCCTCTCTTAGTTGCTTCGTAAGCTAGGCTTTCAATTCATCCTCTTGTTCTTCCAAGTTTTGCTCTTGATTCATCTTTCTTTCCGATTCGTTTTCCTGTTGTGGTTCGAGGAGAAATCTGTGTAACACCCAACTTAGGTGCGGGCGGCTATGCACGTCAGTGACCCTGTGATTCGTCACATGTTCACTCATCTAAGACGCACGGTGTCTACCGATTCTCCATCGTTTATGTTTCTATTCCTTCTGTTATGCTTTTATAGTTATTTTGATGGAGAAATCTGTGTAATACCCTACTTAGGTGCGGGCGGCTATGCACGTCTGTGACCCTGTGATCCGTTACACGTTCACACCTCTAAGACGCGTGGTGTCTACCGATTCTCCATCGTTTATGTTTCTATTCTTTCTGTTATGCTTTTATAGTTATTTTAATGGAGAAATCTGTGTAATACCCTACTTAGGTGCGGGCGGTTATGCACGTCATTGACCCTGTGATTCGTCACACGTTCACTCATCTAAGACGCGTGGTGTCTACCGATTCTCCATCGTTTATGTTTCTATTCTTTCTGTTATGCTTTTATAGTTATTTTGATGGAGAAATCTGTGTAATACCCTACTTAGGTGCGGGCAGCTATGCACGTCAGTGATCTTATGATTCGTCACACGTTTACTCACCTAAGATGCGTGGTGTCTACCGATTCTTCATCTCTTGTTGTTTGAGTATATTCTTTCAGTTTTGTTGTTATTTTCCTCTCGATTGATTTTATAGAGGAAATACTTTTCGTTTTTATTTTTAAATTTTTCCCGATATAAGGGGAAACTCTGCCGAAATTTTCAGAGAAATATGTCCCGATATAAGGGGAAACTCTACTGAAATTTTAAGAGAAAATATGTTCTTCGCGTTCTTCGTGTTCTTCGCGTTCTTCGTTTGTTCTTCGCATTCTTAGAGTTTTGATACAAAAATGAAATTTCATCTTTTCAGGAGCCTTAAAATAGCCTTTGAAAAAACGAAACACGATAAAGCCTTGCGTACACGAGAGAGAGCTCGATTAGGTAACGAAATCCTTCCTTTTGCTGTTGGATTTTCAAACGAGTTTGTTGAAATTCTTGATTTTATTTTCTTTGCTATGAAGAACCCTAATTTTGGCTATTTTTGAAAAAGTCTGAAAAGTTGCTTTTTGATTCCCTCTAAAATAGTGTTTAAGCATCAAATTGATGCGGTGGCTTTGAGTGTTTGGGTTTGGGAGCTAAAATAGGCATAAATACGATTATATATGATTATGAATAATATATATGTGAGTCTATACTAAATATTGCTAATTATGCAAATCGAAGATTTAATGAAAGAGTTACATCATGCGAATTGATGTGGCTTGAGTTGGATCCTGAAAAGGATCGTGTGTCACGTTAAGGATGACTGGGAGTAGAACTACTGGTCGGGCATGCAACCTGTAGGTTTGTTGGAAGGATCCCGTATTGGCATTTCCCTACCTAGGTGGTACACGGTTGCCCTGTTATGATAAGTGCGCACGGAATGAATGTTTTTCAACGCGTGGTACCGGGAGCCAATAACTTCGGGTTGAACGGCGGAAGATGTAGTCGTGCCATGTGGAGGCGCGGATGGTTCAATAGCGGCTGGGTCACGATAACATGTATTTAAAGCCGCTAGGTTATATGATTAAATGTTGGCATGAGGTTTTAAGCAACCGAGCCCTTGAGGATGGTGTGCTCATTTGTTTTTCCAGGCTGACGGTTGAGACCCTGTTTAATAAAAGAAAAGGAAATTGCCAGGGTAGTATTGGAGGATTGGTTGAGGCGACGTGCGGAGGCATAAGCTTACCAAGATCAACACAATCTCCAATCCCGAAGTGTCCACAGCTTTAGAGTCCAAGAATGGTGGGTTTCCCCTGGACTAATCCCTGATGTGGAATATAAAGGAATAGGACTTAAATTGATGAAAAGGAATGAATTTTTTGTGATATCAAGTTTTGAAAAATTACACAATTTGTTTGTTTTTCTCTTCTTCGTTACTTAGCATTCGCTAATTTTTATCCTATGATTTATGGAAAACCTAACAGTTATCGGTGAGGCATCGCAAGGACTTTAAAAAAAATCATCCAGCATACATATTAGACATCCAGCCAGTCACAACAGCTTTACTTTTTAAGGTAGTTAGTAATCTTTTGTATATTTTCCTTTCAGCTGATATACATGTAAATGGTTATAGTGGGACAGTGTATCATCTGAACTTTATTTAGTGATTGGAAAAGTGCTGAAATACTTTCTTCTAAGTATTTTTATTTGCAGTCTATTTCTGAATGTTAGTTGTGATTGTTGAATAAATTGTTGCTGAGTAACCAGATCCGGATATGGGAGGATCCGACGGGCCGGGAATCGGGATCGTGACAGATTGGTATCAGAGCAAGGTTACTCCAGTAATTTATTTAGTAATTATCAACTATGAGCGATATTCAGAAAACTAAGGTTGTATTAAGATCCTTTGATCTTAATAACTGAATGTAGTACCATTCACAAGTCATTGTCCCTTATGTACATCATGCTAAGTCATATAGGATCTGACCTTTGACCTTGACTCATCTCAGGACGTGTCTAGACAATAAGCAGCTATGATGGCAATCCTCCAAGACATGGGGCAAAGGCAACAAGCATTGGAGGAGAGACTCAATGCACAGGCTGTGAGACCCGAGGCATCTAAGCCTGCGGATGCCAGGATTGAAGGTTCTGTCCATCTTTCTGAGGAAGAATCTAGTTATCATCCTTCAACTGAGTCTGCTCCTACCCCAGTTGAAGGAGCAATGGAGAAGGCCCTTCTTAGACACCAAACATTACTAGATAATTACCGAAAGGGAAAGATTCCTCGATTCAAAGGAATAGAGACACCTGCCAAGGTTGAGTTATGGCCCGATGATGTTACTAGGATGTTGAGGGTAATCCATGCACCAGTTGACACTTGGGTGCACTTTGCTGATTACTCCCTAGCAGATTATGCATGACGATGGTGGAGAGCAATTTCCAAGAAATTAACAGATCCTATTCCATGGGGTATCTTTGAAGAGAGGTTCCGAGCTCACTTCTGTTCCTCTCATTGGGAAGAATTAAAGAGGAGAGAGTTGGCTTCTCTGAATCAGGGCTCTAAGACCGTAAGAGATTATCATATCCACTTTACTGAGCTACTACGATACTCACCAGCTTTAGAAGCTTCACCACAAGAGTGTCTTACCAAATTTGTTAGCGGTCTTTAGGGAGATTTGAGAGAAAAGCTTGCAGGTTTTAGAGCCACCACTATAGATGAAGCCATGGACATCGCCTCTCGTATTGAGATGGAGAGGGATGAAAACTGCCAAAGAAGAAATTTCCACTTTAATAGTGGACCATCCAAAAGCAAGGCACATTATAATCGTAGAGATCGTCGCTATCATCCAGCCGGTTCCAATATAAGCTCACCACAGACCTTGGGTCAGGAATTATCAGGAAGAAGGGGTTTCTCTAGACCTCCACTATATCCTCGCAACTCAGCAGCAGGAGCTAGAACCTCTGTGGCTGGATCTTCAGCTCAAACAGGAGCACGTGTGTGTTTTTACTGTCATCAGGAAGGCCACATCAAGAAAGATTGTCCGAAGTTGAGAGGTTCAGGGTTTAAATCAACCCCAAATAATAGTATAACATCCACCTCGAGCAATGGAGCAACACACGGAGGAAGACATGGTAGAGGTCAGGGCTCACATGGAGCGTCTCCTACACAACAACCACCACAAAGTGTTGCAGGTTCTAGCTTGCCTATTCCTAAAGGCCAGCTCAATGCAATCACTGAAGAACAAGCCTACATTTCAGGCACAGTCGTACGAGGTACCGTTACTGTTCATGGCTTTTCAGTACATGCCTTATTTGATTCCGGTGCTTCACATTCATTTATTGCTCGACGGTTAGTACCCACTTTGGTTAAGATACCAGTAGAAGTATAACAGTCTTATCTTATCAAGGGACCATGAGGACAAGTATTTATAATCCGAAAAATCCTGGATAATTGCATAGTAGTGATAGCGGGCCATCAGTTACCTGATTCACTACTACTAATAGAAATGGAGGACTTTGATCTTATCCTAGGGATGGATTGGCTAGAAAGGCATCATGCATGTCTTGACTGTTTTTAGAAGACAGTAACGTTCACCTTCCTAACTCGATAGAGTTCCAGTTCATTGGAAAGACATCCAATGATAATATCGAATATATCTCTACATTGAAGCCACAACAGTTGTTAGAGCAAGGGTGCCAAGGTTATTTAGCTTATGTAACCACTGCATCAGGGTCAGACAGAATGATGGAAGTTATACCTATAGTGTGCGAGTTTCCTGATGTATTTCCAGATGAACTACTTGGATTACCACCTGAGCGAGAGATTGAATTTGAAATCTCTCTCATACCTGATACTCAGCCTATCTCTATCCCTCTGTATAGGATGGCACAAGCAGAGTTACAGGAGTTAAAAGTACAATTGCAAGAACTGTTAGATATAGGATTCATTCGTCCTAGTACTTCACCATGGGGTGCACCAGTCTTATTTGTCAGGAAAAAGGATGGGTCAATGCGGTTGTGCATTGACTATAGACAACTAAACAAGAGGACAATAAAGAATAAGTATCCACTGCTAAGAATAGATGACCTCTTTGATCAATTACATGGTTCAACTGTATATTCCAAGATTGATTTTAGATCTGGATACCATCAGTTGAAAAATTAAAGAAACAGATATTCCCAAGACAACTTTTCGAACTACATACGGGCATTATGAATTCTTAGTTATGCCTTTTGGACTAACAAATGCCCCAGCAGGCTTTATGGATCTCATGAATAGAGTATTCAAGGAGTTCTTAGATCACTTTGTAGTAGTCTTTATTGATGATGTGCTTATTTACTCCAAGGATAAGTATCTGCATGAACATCATCTCAGGAAGCCACTTGAAACTCTAAGGAAGAACAAACTGTATGCTAAATATAGCAAATGGGACTTCTGGCTATCTAAAGTATCTTTCTTAGGCCATGTTATTTCCGGGGAAGGTATATCAGTTGATCCTACAAAGGTTAGTGTGGTGATGAGTTGGGAACGCCCGAAGACTGTCACAAAAATACGATCTTTTCTGGGATTAGCTGTATATTATAGAAGATTCGTGAAGGACTTTTCACGAATAGCATTACCAATGACTAGATTAACTCAGAAGGAGATCCCATTCTTATGGTCTGATACATGTGAATCTAGTTTTCAGACACTGAAAGAATGACTAACATCTGCACGAATCCTTACTCTACCCTCCGGGAGTGAAGGGTTTACAGTGTACAATGACGCATCTAAAGAAGGACTTGGGGCGGTTCTTGTGCAACATGGTAAGGTAGTTGCGTATGCATCACGACAACTCAGGACACATGAGAAGAACTACCCAACACATGACCTTGAATTAGCTGCCGTAGTTTTCACTTTAAAGATATGGAGACACTACCTGTATGGTATTACTTTTGAAATCCTCACCGATCATAAAAGCTTGAAGTATCTGTATGATCAAAAGGAGCTCAATATGAGACAGAGACAGTGGCTAGAGTTGTTGAAAGATTATGATTGCACTATCTCCTACCACCCAGGTAAGGGGAACGTCGTAGCAGATGCCCTTAGCAGAAGAACTTATTCACCTGGGTTGGTGAGTACTATCCACTTCTGGGGTTTACTATCAACGTTAAGTGAAGGGAAATCATTTGATAATAGTACTGATACTATAACTATTCCTCACCAATACAAATCAGAGATCTGGGATAGAATAAAGAAAGGACAGGAGGATGATCCTATCCTTAAAGACATGTGAAAACAACTTGAGAAGAATGCGATAGAGGGATTCCAGATACAAGATGGGTTACTGTATAACCATCACAGAGTTTGTGTACCAAACATACCTGAACTAAGGAAAGACATCTTACGAGAAGCGCACTACTCAAGATTATCTATTCATCAAGGAATTACAAAGATGTATGAGGATCTTCATTCATACTTTTGGTGGCCAGGAATGATGAAAGTTGTTGCTGAGTTTGTGAATTCATTATACCTGAATGGAAATGGGAAAGCATTTCCATGGATTTTGTTACTAGCTTACCTCAAACGACTAGTAGTAAAGATAGTATCTGGGTTATAATAGATCGTCTGACAAAGGTAGCACACTTTATTCCGATAAGCTTATCTTTCACTCCATACCAGCTTGCTGAGTTATATATTACACATGTGATTCGCCTCCATGGTATTCCAAAGGAAGTAGTTTTCGATCGAGATTCACGATTCACCTCACACTATTGGGAGAACTTCATGAAAGCCTTAGGTACACAGTTATGCTTAAGCACATCATATCATCCACAAACAGACGGTCAGTCAGAACGTACGATTCAGACACTAGAGGATATGCTACGAGCATGTGCCTTAGAATGGGAGGGATCATGGATTAAACATCTGCCTCTTGCAGAATTCACCTACAATAATAGTTACCATACAAGTATTGGCATGGCACCATTTGAAGCACTATATGGACGAAGGTGTACTACTCCTTTGTGTTGGCAAGAGGTCGGAATAAAGAACCTTTTGATTCAGATAGACTTCAGGAGACACGGGAAGCTGTAGAGCTTGCTAGAAAAAGACTATTAACTGCCCAGAGTCGCCAGAAAAGTTATAGTGATAACAGACGAAGTGACCTTGAATTTGAGGTAGGTGACTTTGTATTTCTCAAAGTATCACCTATGAAGGGTGTTCAGAGGTTTGGCTTGCGTGGGAAGTTAGCACCCAGGTTCGTGGGTCCCATTGAAATTATTCAGCACATTGGAAAAGTGGCATATAGACTTGCACTTCCTCCACATCTTTTGACAATACATGATGTATTTCATGTATCAAATCTGAGAAAGTACATTAGGGATCAAAAGCATAAGATAAGTTATGATGATTTACATATTGAGCCAGACTTGACATACCAAGAGATACCTGTACAAATATTGGAAAGGGGTATCAAGAAGTTGAGAAACAAAGAGGTGCCTCTAGTTAAAGTATTGTGGCGGAACCAAGAGTTTGAAGAAGAGACATGGGAACCTGAGATAGAAATGAGAGAGAAATATCCGTACTTATTTGAATGATAACACTATGTATTATGTATATCTTCTTTATAAATGAAATGACGTTCATTCTCTTTAAGGTTTTTATGGTTTCAATCCTCTTTAAGGTTGTTATGCCTGCATTTCTATTCTCGAGGACGAGACTTCCTTTAAGGTTGTTATAATTGTAAAGCCTTGAACTTGGCATATCTCGGATCCTATATAATAAGATCCAGCTCGTCAAGAGAAAACCAACGAAATTTGTTCCGTGTGAATCAGACTTCGTTTCGAATTGTTATGATTTTCGGAAGGAAGAGAAAGAAGGCTAAGATGTCATTAACCCATAATGATTGTCATTAAGATTAATTAAACATCATTAAAGAAACTAATGATAGATTGAAAACCGCTAATGATCAGCAAACACTAATCAATAGTTAGCAAAAGATAAGCGTAAGCCGCGAAAGTTAAATCGCGATTAATGAAAGTTAATCATGATTAGTGTTAATTAAGCATCATTAGCAAATCTAGAATCCTATGGAATGTTCTAACTTAAGCCCCAAGTTTGGGATAGGATTTGGCTAAAACCATGGGCTGCTAAACCATGGTTAAGGCCTAAACCATGGTTTTCTAACCATGGTTAGTGGTTTTCCGGGGCCTATAAATAGACCCCGTACCCATTCATTCTCTACAACTTCCACTACCACCACCACCCCAAGGGCTAGGGTCGAGAGGTCGGGAGGAGGAGTGGGAGGCGAGGAAGGAGCTCTAGCGAAGCACTGCCGGGAGAACGAGGAGGAGAAAGGTACGATCCTCTCTTAGTTGCTTCGTAAGATAGGTTTTCAATTCATCCTCTTGTTCTTCCAAGTTTTGCTCTTGATTCATCTTTCTTTCCGATTCATTTTCCTGTTGTTGTTTGAGGAGAAATCTATGTAACACCCTACTTAGGTGTGGGCGGCTATGCACGTCAGTGACCCTGTGATTCGTCACACGTTCACTCATCTAAGACGCGCGGTGTCTACCGATTCTCCATCGTTTATGTTTCGATTCTTTCTATTATGATTTTATAGTTATTTTGATGGAGAAATCTGTGTAATACCATACTTAGGGCGGCTATGCACGTCAGTAACCCCGTGATTTGTCACACGTTCACTCATCTAAGACGCGTGGTGTCTACCGATTCTCCATCGTTTATGTTTCTATTCTTTCTGTTGTGCTTTTATAGTTATTTTGATGGAGAAATCTGCGTAATACCCTACTTAGGTGCAGGCGGCTACGTATGTCAGTGACCCTGTGATTCGTCACACGTTCACTCATCTAAGACGCGTGGTGGCTACCGATTCTCCATCGTTTATGTTTCTATTCTTTCTGTTATGCTTTTATAGTTATTTTGATGGAGAAATCTGTGTAATACCCTACTTAGGTGCGGGCAGCTACACACGTCAGTGACCCTGTGATTCGTCACACGTTCACTCATCTAAGATGTGTGGTGTCTACCGATTCTTCATCTCTTGTTGTTTGAGTATATTCTTTCAGTTTTGTTGTTATTTTCCTCTCGATTTATTTTATAGAGGAAACTCTTTTCATTTTTATTTTTAAATTTGTCCCGATATAAGGGGAAACTCTGCCGAAATTTTCCGAGAAATATGTCCCGATATAAGGGGAAACTCTGCCGAAATTTTAAGAGAAAATATGTTCTTCGCGTTCTTCGTGTTCATCGTGTTCTTCGCGTTCTTCGTTTGTTCTTCGCGTTCTTAGCGTTTTGATACGAAAATGAAATTCGATCTTTTCAGGAGCCTTAAAACAGCCTTTCAAAAAAAACGAAACATGATAAAGCCTTGCATACACGAGAGAGAGCTCGATTAGGTAACGAAATCCTTCCTTTTGCTGTTGAGTTTTCAAACGAGTTTGTTGAAATTATTTATTTTATTTTCTTTGCTGTGAAGAACCCTTATTTTGGCTATTTTTGAAAAAGTCTGAAAAGTTGCTTTTTGGATCCCTCTAAAATAGTGTTTAAGCATCAAATTGATGCGATGGCTTTGAAAGTTACGGTTTGGGAGTTAAAATAGGCATAAATACGAGTATATATAGTTATGAATAGTATATATGTTAGTCTATACTAAATATTGCTAATTATACAAATCGAAGATTTAACGAAATAATTACATCATGCGAATTGATGTGGCTTGAGTTGGATCCTGAAAAGGATCGTGTGTGACGTTAAGGACGACTGGGAGTTGAACTACAGGTCGGGCATGCAACCTGTAGGTTTGTCGGAAGGAACCCGTATTGGCGTTTCCCTACCTAGGTGGTACACGGTTGCCCTGTTATGATAAGTACACACGGAATGAATGTTTTGCAACGTGTGGTACCGGGAGCCAATATATTCGGGCTGAACGGCGGAAGATTTAGTCGTGACATGTGGAGGCACGGGTGGTTCAATAGCGGCTGGGTCACGATAACATGTATTTAAAGCCGCTAGGTTATATGATTAAATGTTAGCCTGAGGTTTTAAGCAACCGAGCCCTCGAGGACGGTGTGCTCATTTGTTTTTCCAAGATGAGGGTTGAGACCTTGTTTAATAAAAGAAAAGGAAATTGTCAGGGTAGTATTGGAGGACTGGTTGATGCGATGTGCGGCGGCATAAGCTTACCAAGATCAACACAATCTCCAATCCCGAAGTGTCCACAACTTCGGAGTCCAAGAATGGTGGGGTTCCCCTAGACTAATCCCTGATGTGGAATAGAAAGTAATAGAACTTAAATTAATGAAAAGGAATGAAATTTTTGTGATATCAAGTTTTGAAAAATTACACAAGTTGTTTGCTTTTCTCTTCTTCGTTACTTAGCATTCGCTAATTTTTATCCTATGATTTATGGAAAACCAAACAGGTATCGGTTAGCCATCGCAAGGACTTTAAAAAAATTTCATCTAGCTTACATATTAGACATCCAGCCAGCCACAACAGCTTTACTTTTTAAGGTAGTTAGTAATCTTTCGTATATTTTCCTTTCAAGCTGATGTACATGTAAATGGTTATAGTGAGACAGTGTATCATCTGAACTTTATTTAGTGAATGGAAAAGGGTTGAAATACTTTCTTCTAAGTATTTTTATTTGCAGTCTATTTCTGAATGTTAGTTGTGATTGCTGAATAAATTATTGCTGAGTAACCAGATCCGGATATGGGAGGATCCGAAGGCTCGGGAATCGGGATCGTGACAGTTTTCTTGAGGTATTCATGGATGACTTCTTAGTCTATGGATAAAATATTGTTCAGGGCTTGACATATTTAGACTGAGTACTTCAGCGATGTTGCGAGGTTAACATGGTTCTCTTATGGGGGAAGAGTCACTATATAGTGACTGAAGGAATTTTGTTGGATCATGTCATCTCTGAGAGATCCATGGAGGTCGACTCGACCTAGGTGGAGGTAATATCAAAACTTGAGTCACCTACTTATTTGAAACAAATCCATTCATTATTGCAGCATGTCGGTTTTCACAAAAGGTTCATCAAAGACATCTGCAAGATTGCCTGAACATCGACAGAACAATTAGGAAAGGACACTGAATCATTGTAGATGACAGAATGCTCCATTCTTTTCATCAACTAAAAGAAATAATCACCCAGGCTCATGTCCTACAGCTGTCGGATTTGTCTCTTCCAATTGAGATCATGACAGATGCATTAGATTATGCTATTACAGTTGTGTTGGGACAATGACAAGATGGATGGATGTTTGTTACTCACTAAGCTAGCATAACTCTAGATGAAGTCTCAAGGAGTTACACTACGAGAGAAAAAAGATGCTAGCCATAGTTTTTGCAATGGAAAAATTCAGGTCGCACTTACTCAGCTCAAAAGTATCGCATACACTGACCATTATACCATACAATACCTACAAAGAATGAAGAATGCGAAGTCACATTTACATCGTTGGATCCTTTTACTCTAGGAATTTGACCTTGAGATACATGATAAACTTGGAGTAAAAAATTTCGTGGTAGATCACCTTTACAAATCATGGAAGCAGATACTCCTACGTAGAATATGGTAGTCAATACCTGAAACCTTGCTAGATGAATCCATATTTTACGTCACCTCTCTCCTTTGGTATGCCAACATCATGAACTACCTTATCTCTAAGGAAGTCATACACGATTGGCCTAGGCTGAAAGTGGACAAGTTCATGTCCAGCATACATTTTTAATCATGAGTATCCATATCTGTTTCAGGGTGCATATTATTTCTAGAAAAGATGCATTCTTGAGGAGTATATGAGTGTCCTGAACCATTGGTACAGGCTATAATATGGTGGACACCATTCTGAAAAATGGGCAACAACTAAAATTCTTCAATGTGGCCTCTAGTGGCCAACTATTTTCAATGATGCTATTGATCATGTCAAAGGATGTACTGACTGCGAGAAGATGGGCGTCACCATTAATTCCCAAGACATCATACCTCTCAAATATATTCAGATCTCAAATGTCTTTGATGCATGGGGTAACGATTTCATGGGACCATTTCCAAATAGTCAACGGAATGAGTACATCTTGTTGGTTGCCGATTATGTCATCCGATGAGTGGAGGTTATCCCTGCTCAAGTTGTAGACAAGCTTACAGTCTATCAGTTTCTCAAATATAACACCATTTCATGGTTTGAGATTCCAACGAAACTAATATCAGATGGGGGAAGACATTTCATAAACAGAGAGGCCAAGAAGATAACCAAGGAGTATGACAAGAATATGGTATCACATTTCCATACCACACAAAGACTTATGGCTTGGTTGAGTGTTCACATATGGAGATAAAAATAATCCTGCAAAAACTTGTACATATTGATTGCAATACTGGTCACAATTGCTTAACTCAGTTCTTTGGGCTTAACAGATTGCATACAAGTTTCTTTTAGGCATATCTCCCTAATGCCTTGTTTATGTCAAGCTGTACCATTTGCCCAAGGTACTCATTCATAAATCCTTGTGAGTAGTCTGTGGATGCAATCTTGTAGAGAGGAAGCTGGGGAAAACATAATGATAGAATTGAATCGTTTGTTGGAATTTTAAGACTTTGTGTATGATGAAAACCTTGTGTACAAACAAAAGGTCAAACGATGGAATGACATGCATATTTGAAGGACCTTTGAGCCAAATCAGAAGATGTAGTTGTTTGACACAAAGTGATAGTTATTTCCAAGCAAACTGAAGAGCAAGTTGTTCGAGCCTTTCATCATTAAAAATGTGTGTGACAATGTCAATATTGTAATATTGGGCTTGTCATATGATGCACAACCTTTTGTAGTCAATGCACAGTTGTTGAAACCATACCTTGAGTATGACACTTTCTTGACTATTGTCAACACATTTCAGGTTATACATCAAGAAGAGCTACAATCATGTTGGTAGATCAAGTAACTAGAAAACCCAAAAATATCATTTCTATTTCTTCTTTTCTTATTTTGATTTCTTTTTCTATTCTTCTATTTTCTCAGTCATACCATTCATCATTGTTATACTTAGAATATGCTTCATCCTATGTATGGGGGATGACTGACTCGGGTGTTCATTCTTTGATCCATCTCCTGTCTTTCAACTTGTTGATATTATCTCTATACAAGGGGCTATTTTACCCTAAGTATGGGGGGACGGGCTAAGCCAATGATTTTGTACATTCTAACCCTCGATCTTCCCAACCTTATATACATTCTGTTATACTTTGAATTAGCTAATCCAAAGTACAGGGGGGATGAACGACTTCTTATTGTTTGAGTCATTATAGTTTAGAGTTTTCTGTACTTAGTACGAGTTATGTCTTCCTTTCTTCTTTTTGACCACTATGAGGACATAGTTCGGGCTAAGTATAGGGGGTCGTATACATACGATTAGACATAACTCATATTTACATATTTTCAATAAATATTTCTAATAGAACATTAGGTAAGGGTATAGGACAAATAAATAATAATGAATAACACTCATATAGAACATGCACATAATACTTTTTGCTTTTTCAAAAACCCCAGATTTTTTTTAAATATCCAAAATATTAAAAAATTGCAACATGTTAAAAATCCCAAAAAATGAAAAAAATGAAAACTCCATAAAAATTTAAAATCAGAAAATGACTTTACACAAATATTCCCTTTCTTAGATCATTTTTTTAATGATCTTGACAATTGAACAAGTATGAATAAAATCTGATAAGTGGATCTTTGTTAAGACCTTTATCTACCTACTTTGAAAGGAACCTGTTAATGACTAGATTTGAGATGCTTCAGGTAATTTTGACTTAATTCTCTGGATTCCATGAGATTGTTTTCATGTGTCAATTCAATATGGCTAACTAGAACTTTTCTTATCATCTATACGATTCATGCGACAATGGCTTGACTTAGAATATCGCACTCAACACTTACCTCAACTAAGATGAGTTATTGAAAGATCTAGGAGTCTAAGTCTGGACGATACTAGGTCGCTTCATCAAGGGTGTCTCATGAACCATTCTTAGGGTTACCGAAATGGGTACTTCAAGCTACTATTTATCTGGTAGTATGGACACCTAACGACCGGATATTGGATTTAAATAAAGCTTGGGATGAGGAATGGTCTGCTAGCACATCTTTTCTAAGACCCCAAAACATGGGAGGACCAAAATATTCCATATATATTAGGGCAAAGAAGAATGTAGTGCAATACCAAATAAAGAAATATAAAAAAGAATCTTATAAAAAAATCCAAAAAAATGTGTTTTAGAAAAGGCCTGATTCGTGGTGTGGTCTCGGTTATACTGACCAAACTTCACAAGGAAATGTGACTACACTGGTCCACTTCCGCTTCTTTTCCCTTTATTCTAGCTTCCCCGCTCTTTATTGTGAATTAACATGTACATGACTTAGAAGGAAATATTCATCTCCTTGAGGACAAGTTACCAAAGGAGGAGACCACCATATAGTTTAATGACTTATCTGGGAAGAGTTGACACAATCCACACATTTGGTACTAGTCATTTCAATGACACAAGAGTATATAACTGAGAAAACAGTTATGAAAAGAATGTTTAGTTGAACTGAATAAAAGAGCATGGAATATAAGGGATTTTGAGTTACAAGTCCTAACCTTAATGTGATTCTGAACACATTATTAATCTAAAGGTCTTAACTGAGCTTCATACTTCGATTTTGTAAAGACAATTTTAAAAATCATGATCACTCTATCTTCTTTATTTTTGTTTTCTTTATTTTCAATTTTGCATCACTTATTCCCCTAGTAAGTGTTTGTTAGGGACTGGCAAAGGTAAGTATAGGCGGGTGATGACCATGCACCTTTATTTTTTTTATTTTGATTTTTAAACCCTAACTAAATATAGGTAAACAAAGCTAACTTGTACAAATTAACCTTCTAATTGTTGTCTGGAAATAGTGCATAAATACTTGAATTTGATATAAATAAATGAATAAAGAAAATAAGAGAAAAATAAAGGAAGTATTATAAATACTTAACAAATTGAAAGGGTGAGACCTAGTCATTATTGACTTGGTTGACAACAAATAAAGTAGGGGAGATAAGGGCAAATAAATACAGACAAGATAACATTGTCACCTATAAACCCTAGGTGCCTCATACATTGTATATACCTGAAACTTACCCTAATTTATACATACCCTTACACGCTTCGAATAAAAAAATTTTCAACATAAAACATTTCACAAAAATGTATAGAAAATACAAAATAGTTGCAAGTCAAAGTAATGCACAATATGACCTGGACACACAAATGAAAAAGGCATAAATAGAACTTCATGGATCAATATCTTCTCCACATAAACTCAAAATTGACTTTTTTATACTACAAATTAAATTACATATTTAATGAAGGTTATTTCATTAAAATTGGAGTCAATATACAAAAGTTGGCTTTTTGGGTCCCATTGTATTGTATACATATATATTTTTATTTTTGACTAATCTTTATATTTTCCTTCTTCTTGTATTTTTAAATACTTATAAATATTATTCGAATTATATTAAAAATACAAACATAAAAGAAACCATTAAAATTTTATTAAAATAAATAATGTAATATAATATATAGATATACCATACATGTATTATAGATACCCATATTTATTGAAGTGTACAGATAAACTTAGAAAAATAAAATAAGAACACGTAATACATATTTAAATATTTTGTAATTATGAAAAATATATACAGAAAATAATAAAATATAAAATACAAAATCAAAATCATATACTATAGATATGTATGTATTTATACTTATAATGATAATGGTAACAATTAACATATAATAAATGGGTTGACAAAAAATAAATAAAAATCACCTAAAAATAGTACATTAAATAATAAACAACTTTCATGTTTTAAAAAAAATTAATAAAATCATTTTATATTTTATTTTATTTATATTGTTTTTCATTTTGTCTTTTTATGGATGATGTTGACCAATCAGGGAGCGACCCTGGTTGTCCTAAGTTAACCCCCTACTCCCCCACTTGGATAGGTCCATTGCTGAATCTACGTTTCATCATCTTTATTCTATCATTTTGGCCTTGAAAACAATAGTAAATGCGTGTAAATAGGCTTAATTTAGGCTTTTTATCATCCATGCATCATTGTGTAAATAGTGCATAAAATACAGTTTTTAAAGTCAAAATTATTGAATAAAGAAAATAAAATAAAAATAATAAACATTACAAATATTTTATGACTCGAAACCCCGAGACCTAGGCATTTCGATGACTAGGTCGACAAAGAATAAAGTAGGTGGAGATAAGGGCCAAAATACAATAAAATACCCTTTTATTTAATTCAATCTCTATTCATTTGGGGACCTATTTTTGGTTCCACTTTTTACACCTCAAATAAAGAAACTTTGTACATGAAAGTTGTAGATAATTAAATGAAGAAAAATACAAAATTTATTTCATACAAAAATAATGTATAGATAAAAAGTTATGATCTAAATAAGTTTCCAGAATCACAACTTCTCAGACATGTATCTGTCAAATAAAAATTAGAAATGTATCAAAATCACCTTTAATTATATATAACTTTTAATGATCTATTTAATGAAGGTGGTTTCATATTTTTTGGAGTTACGGTTTGAAAGTTAAGTTTTGGACCCTTCATGTATACTTGTACCAATTAAAATAGTCAATTTATCTATTATTTTTTATATACTTTTATTATATAGTTTTGTAGATATTATTTATAATATATGTGTATATTAAAACTGGAATAAAAACACAAATAAAACATAAAAATAAAATAAGTGTATAAAATACATAAATTAATTACATATACTTATACCTATATAAATAATACTTCTATTTATTTAATTGTACATAATACATCAGAAAAATAAAATAAAAAATATATATAAGTTCATAAAATTAAGGTATCAATTTATAAAATAATAAACAAAATATATAAATTTAAATATATAAAATAAAAATAAAACATTAAAATATATAGATATGTATACCTATATTGGCCTTAAAAGGTAACCTATAATTCCACAACTAGAAAAAATAAATAAAAATCACCATAAAGTACTTTAGAAAATAATAAATATTTTTTCTTTGATAACCTAAAATTAATTAATTCATTTGCTATTTTAAATCAAAGTTATAAGTCTTTTTTCTAGGGATTTTTCTGCTTTGGTCCACGTGGACCAACCAGGTTCCTTCGTTGGTTGACCTCGGTCAACTCTCTGACCGAGGTATGGCCTTGTGTCAGAATGGGTTTTGACCCGTTTTCACAGATTTTTAGAGGATGAATCTTGCATCCTTTCGTGATGATATCTTATGCACTTTTTCTCCTCGATAATACACGATACACGCTCGTGGCTTTCCTTGGGGATTGCATTGCTGATCTGCTTGATTCACCTCGTTCATTTCGCCACTTTGTCAACCATTCAAAAAAGACCCCGACCTTCTTTGACTCCTTGATCGCTCTTCCACCACTCTACTATCAACCTAATATGTCGAAGACCTTCCTGGTGACAGCAGGAAGCGTTTGCACACGTCAGGAGGTCGGAGAGGCGTCGAATCGAGCGAATCCAACTCGTCGAAGCACGCCGCCCAAGCTCATCACGGGTGCACTACGGTGAGCATTTTTTACATTCTATTTCATTTGTTTTACGCTCTTTAAGACCTCAATAGTTGGGTTTAGCTAAACAAGTCGCCGATCTGATCTGAATCATCACGAAATCGCCTTAATCACGTGTGGCCTGAGCTCGAGTTCTTTCCGACCTTAGCTGATCATCTCACGCTTTCCGTCGTCGTTCCACCCTCCAATGGAGTCAAGGCATTTTGCTCCCGACTTCTTGAACATTTCCTGTAGGTACAAAGGGGACTGCAATGACTGGAGCCAAATTCTGGCTTTCGTTGGAGGTTCTACAGCCCCTCAGCTCCGCCACCTCCGTGCAAGCACACCACGACACCTCATCGCCTTCCGTGGCCTCCAGCGTCTACAGGGCACCTGCAGGAACACCTCGGGCATTTTTGGAGCTCCATCGAGCAATGGAGGAGGAATATTGATGCCGGGGAAACACGCCCCTCGTGAGTTCTTCTCAGTTCATCGAAGGGACTCCCCGTCCGTTGGATCAAGAACACCAACCCAAGGTGTGCAGTAGCTGTTAGATCCCTTGCTCTGCAGCCGTTTGATCAAGGGCCAGGATCTAATCCTGGTCACTCATCTACGAAGGGGTATTACGCATCTGAGGCCAGCCACATGTCAAGTGAAAAGATTGTAGCCATCGGATCTGAGGCTTGGGTATTTTGCATCTTTTCACCCAAGCGTTTTTTGTATTTATTAAGTAGTATATAATCATTCATCTGTAGTTATCATTATTTTGGACATTTTGGAAAAAAAACCATGTAGTCTGGTTATTTACACTTGGCCTCGGTCCACGTCACCTTACGTGACACGCGCATGTGAAGATTGGACATTTTGCATAGGGACCCTTATAGCTTCTATTACTTCGTTTAGTCCAGGTGAAATTGCAAATAAGCCCTCAGGTTTTTGATTAATCACATAATGGTCCTTTCCAGGTCACGTGCGACGTGTAGTGACTTTGGACATTTTGCACAGATACCCCTATGGGTCTGGAAATTTGTATTTAGTTCAGAAAATTTTATATTGCATTATATATTTGTGAAAATATGCATATATGCCCCTGGACTTTTGGATCTTTACATAAATGCCCTTGCTAGTAATGATTTCTCTTTTGCTTCCTTTAATTATTTCATGCATCTATAAAATATCAAAAATTACCAAAAAATTCCCTTAAGTTCCTATTTTGTTGAACTTTCACGCCATATTTTTGTTTTACATTTTAATATTTATAAAATTTCAAAAACATGCATTTTCAGCTCTGTTTGCATTAGAAAATACATAAAAATTATCAAAACCCATTGAAAAATCCTAAAAAAACACATTTTGTTTGTTTCTGTGTGTATTAACTTCATCCAAAAATCACTAAAAAAATGCTAAAGAAAACTCCTAAAAATAGAAAATATCTTAAAATCTTCATAAAAATATTAAAAATTCTACAAAAATCCTAAAAGTATTCTTTTTATCTCTGAATTTTTTCTGTTTTATCACCTGTATTTTAAAATTAATTTAAGAAATTTTGGACTCTGTTTGACATTTTTTATCCTCATTTTAGTTTCGGCCATTTAGTTTACTCATTGTTTTTATTATTTTTAGCATTTAAAAATACCCAAAAATTAGGGAGAATATAGTAAAATCACAAAAATATTAGAAAATATAAAAAGACAAAAATATTATATTTCTTGAATTTTAACTATTTTGACCTCTTTTTATAAATATTTTATCTTCCTTTTCTTATTTAGTATACATCTTTTATCCAAAGAAAAGAAAATATAAAAAAGTACAAAATATAAAAAGAAAATACAAAATCAGAAATTAAAATCAAAATATAAAAATATAAAATCAAAAATAAAATTTAAAAAATATAAAATTAAAACCCATAAAAAAGTCCAAGTTGGCTAAGTAATTCATAAGACATAGGGCACCTGACTTTTGTTTAGTCGCTTTACTCCTTTGCTTCATGTGTTCGACCCCTACTTGCTTATCACTATACATTCTTATTTGGGTATAATAAATATTAACTCCTGCTCGTAATTGTTTGATTATTTGTGTGGGTTACTTGTTGATAAACGAGAAGTTTGGAGTAATCGCCTCAACGATAGTGAGCCTGATTTGTCAGGCCAGTACTTAGCGGCTCTCACTTAGATGCAAAATACCCAATCCTCAGATTCGATAAATACAACATTTCTTTGGTGGGCTCACACTTGAGAGACAAAATCTCGTCTATGCCGCTTGCGGCGGCTCACATTTTAACAAGGACGAGGACGTGGCGTGGAACGTCTTCGCGGAAATGGATGAAGGAGAAGCCACTCAATCCTCATCCCGAACATATATGAATATGCCAACCGCCATCAGCAAGCCTGTGAACATGGCTTCTCACACC
Organism: Ottelia alismoides; assembly: GCA_037367405.1. Lineage (NCBI taxonomy): Eukaryota > Viridiplantae > Streptophyta > Magnoliopsida > Alismatales > Hydrocharitaceae > Ottelia > Ottelia alismoides. The sequence continues at coordinate 50,159 of JAZKJV010005402.1, read as the reverse complement.
AATGACAGGGATGAGAGCTCCAACTTAAGCATCATTGGGAGCCATCTGTCTAAGGTGGACATCATCGAGAAGACGTCACAGGACCTCGAAAAATTGTCTGTGATAGAGAAAAGGACCTAGGGTTTGGAAAAGCTCGATATGATTTCCTAGCAGCTGGAGCAGCTCGTTCGTGCCTTGAACGCCAACATGTGCAACGTTGTGTCTACTACTACCGAGCCGATCACTGAGAAGAAGGAGCCTGCACTACATCAAACCCCTCAGCCGACTCCACCGCAGCCCCAACCTATTCAGCACGTGTATTACGTGCAGGTTCCGAAGCAACCCCGTAGCCTCAAACACAGATGGTTGTATACCAGCAGAGTCCCAAGCAGCTTACTCCAAGCAGCTCTCTCAACCCCCGCCACTAATCCAAGAAATCAATGGTGTAAGGAACAATGAAGCGCAATTGACCCGTCCTCAGGGACATTCCCAAGTTCAGAACATGGGCAACATGCCCTATCACCAGCCGCAGCAAGGTGGAAGACCCTTCCAGCCCTCGCATCAGTATCAACCTCCATCTCAGGGAAACAACTGGAGGCAGAATTATCAGCATGGTCCTCAACAGTCCGTATATCGTGGTCAAGGATATCATCAAAAATCGGCTGCTCCCTATCACAACAGAACTCACAGTATTCCTCCTACCCTCCTCCTCACCAATCCTCTCAGGGTTACCAGTCACAGTCTCATCCTCCATACAGACACTCTAGGCCCCAGCAGGGGGATTCTTCAGAGATTGTGCATGTTAATCCAGCCCTTGCCTGTCTCGAAAAATTGATGAAAAACATGGCTGAGATGAACCAGAGGATCGACGACTTGACGGGTGCGAAAATGGCCATTCCTTCTCAAGTCGAAGAAAACCTGAACAATTTCTGATGCAAGGAGCAGGTAGCTAGCAGCGACCAATCCGATCCAAGTGAATTAAATTGTTTGTTATCTAATGTTGTTTCTCTCAGGAGAAGTAGGACGCTTCAACCATCAACGACGGTAAAGGGAAACGTCTTGCATCTTACGGGGAATTGTCAGCCCGGCCAACGCAAGGGCCAAGAAGTATTTCTGGAGCAGCACCATCAACAAGAAAATCACAAAAAAATGAAGAAAACAACAAAACACAAAAAGATAGTAGCAACCTCGGTGGAGATAGGCCATCATTGGAGACATCTGCACCTGCCCCAGAACCAGCTCCTGACAGAAGGAGCCTTGCACTTGCAGCGAGTCCAACACCAGTACCTGAAGCCGAGCCAACCATTTTTGGCCCACACAATGTAGATGATTCCATTCCTTTTTGCCATCTACCTGTACACAACAATATGGACACTATTTTGAATGACATTTGCGGAGATTCTATAAATATTCCATTCCTAGAAGCAATGAAAAAACACAAAAAATGAAAAATTTGAAAAATGCTTTGTCTGATCCTGCCATCATAGAAATCATTCAGAATTTAGTATTGAACATGCCATTGATGAAATCTATTGAGTACATGCCAGCTGTAAAGAAAGGTTTGAAAGATGCATGCACAACCAAGCGCAGGACTCACCCTCATAATTCCAGAAGTAAAGGTGGCAAGTCCGAAAAGCCTATTCTCATAATGGCCACACTTAATGCCATCAGCAACCTCCCGGACAAGAAGCCAGATATGGGAGCACCTCTCGTGCATTGTTAGATGTTTAATCAGGAATTTGAACGAACACTGCTCAACAGTGGGTCTTCTGTCAACCTAATGCCAGCTTCACTGCTTACTGAATTTAGGCTAGGACTGCTCAAACCTATAAAGATGATTCTACAGTTCGCAGACAAATCAGTCAAGCGGCCTAGGGGTCTGTTGGAGGATGTAATAGTCACGGTTCAAGGGAAGCAGTTCCCGGTCGATTTTGTGGTACTAGATATGGACATCCCCTCTCCATTTCTCTTGGCCCCTATAATACTTGGACGACCACTCCTGCGAACGTCAAACGCAGTGGTGAATTACGGGACTGGAGAAATCACTTTTGGCGCTGGCACTGAAACAATAAAAGTAGAGGCCCTGCCCGAGGGAGCACCAGCAGAAAGAACATCTGCATCATGCGCAAGGGTGATTGAGTATTCCGAAGACTGCGACTTTCTAGCAGAAATTCAAGACACCAACTTATTCTTGGATGACAATGAGATCCATGAACTCCTTTGCCCTAAGGAGGGATTGGAGACCGCAGTCGAATTTCCCCTTATCAATCAGGATGAGGAACTTGCTGGTACACTGGATGAAGCTCTCGCAGGGGTGATGTGCCCTCAAGATAAAGAGAAAATTATTGAAGAATCTTGGGATGAAGAGGAAATTATTGAAACATTATGTCACGATCTAAATGAAGAGCCAGAACAGAGTATGGTGGACATCGAACAGATGAAAGAATCACCACCTAAAATAATAGTTGAAGTCACATTGGAAGCAGCTCAGACTCCACCAGAGTTGAAACCCTTGCACTCCAATATGAATTATGCCTTTCTCGCGAAAGAACCTATCATGTACCTGATCATTATCAATGCGCATCTGATCGAAAACCAAGAATCTCATCTGATGGAGGTTCTTGAACACAATCGCAAGGCGATAGGCTGGCAAACTTTGGATCTCCATGGGATCAATCCATCATTATGCTCGCATCGGATTTACCTGGAAGAAGATTGCAATCCCTCTCGAGAACTCCCGAGGATATTGAATCCTAATCTTCAGGATGATGTTATAAAGGAAATCCATAAATGGTGCGATGCGGGATTTATTTATCCCATCTCCGACAGCAAATGGGTGAGCCCTCTGCATGTTGTGCCAAAGAAATCAGGGATCACCATTGTAAAGAATGACAAAGGAGAGGATATCGCAACCAGAGTACCAACTTTTCGGTGAGTATGCGTGGATTACAGAAAACTAATCTCGCCACCAAGAAGGACCACTTTCCTTTACCCTTCATCGACCGGATCTTGGAGAGATTGGCCGCAAAAGAATACTTATGCTTCTTGGATGGATACTTTGGGTATAATCAAGTTGCTATAGCTCCTAAAGACCACCGAAGATCATGTTCACCTGTCCTTTTGGTACATTGCCTTCAGACGGATGTCGTTCGGGCTCTACAATGTCCCAGCCACGTTTCGAAGCTGTATGCTAGCAGTTTTTGCCGACATGGTGGGCAACTTTCTTTAGGTATTTATGGACGATTTATAGGTTTATGGGGATTCATTCAATCAATTCTGGATTATTTAGACCGAGTCGTACGGAGGTGCTGCGAAGTAAATCTTGTGCTCTCGTGGAAAAAAGAGCAACTTCATGGTGATCGAAGGAATCTTATTGGGTCACGTTGTTTCTAAACGTGGTATGGAGGTTGACCCAGTCAAGGTGGATGTAATTTCTAAACTTGATCCACCTACACCAATCAAATAAGTGAGGTCATTCTTGGACCATGTCGGTTTTTACCGACGATTCATCAAAGATTTCAACAAATTGGCCAGACCATCGACTGAGTTGCTTGGCAAAGAGAATGAATTCATTGTAGATGATCATGTGCTCCTTGCATTTAATCATTTGAAAGAACTTATCACACAGGCCCCTGTCTTGCAGCCACCAATCTCGACTCAGCCTTTTGAGATAATGACCAATGCGTTAGGTTATGCCATTGGTGATGTACTTGGATAGAGGAAAGATAACGTGTCATTTGCAATTCACTACGCTAGTCGAACACTCGATGAAGCCTAGCAAAACTACATTGTCACAAAAAAGAAGCTGCTAGCGGTAGTATTTGCTTTGGAGAAGTTCATATGTTATCTTCACGGTTTCAAAGTGATCATCTACACTGACCATTCGTCCATTTGGTATCTATAGCAGAAGAAGGACGCCAAACCATGCCTTATTTGGTGGATCATTCTCCTCCAGGAATTCGACCTTGAAATTAGAGATAAACCTGGGGTAAAGAATGTGGTGGCCGACCACTTATCAAGGCTTCTTGAACCAGAGTCTCCTGAGTTGAGCTTGCAACCTATCACAGAGACATTTCCATATGAGGAAATTATGTCAGTCGCCTCACTTCCATGGTATGATGACATTGTGAATTATCTCGTGACTAAGAAAATCCCTTAAGATTGGCCGAAGTTGAAAATCGACAGATTCTTGTCTAAAATCCATTTCTATCAGTGGGAGGATCCATGCTTATTTCGTGAGGGGCAGACTGTATCTGGAAAAGGTACATTCCTCAGGAGGAAGTCCCAAGTGTCCTCACCTTCTGCCATGATCAAGATTCTGGAGGACATCATTCAGGAAGACGTATGACAGCAAAGGTTCTTCAGAGTGGCCTTTGGTGGCCTACACTATTCAAAGATGCAGACGATTATATTAAATGCTGCACTGACTATCAGAAGATGGGCAGAACCATAGGAATGAGAGACACGATGCCTTTGAAATTCATTAAGATATCAGACGTCTTCAACGCATGGGGCATCGACTTTATGGGCCCATTTCCCAACAGCCAGGGTTATGAATATATTCTGCTTGCTATCGACTATGTAAGTCACTAGGTTAAGGCTATTCCCGCTCGAACAACCGACAGTAGGACTATTTGTCGATTTTTGAGAGATCACATCATAACGCGGTTCGGGATCCCCAAGATTATCATATCTTACGGGGGTAGTCATTTCATAAACAGAGAGGTGAAGAAGCTGACTCAGGAATTCTGCATTGAATATCGTGTTGCTTAACCTTACAACCTGCAGTCCAATGGCTTAGATGAATGTTCAAACAGGGAGATCAAGACAATTCTACATAATCTTGTATGTCCGAATCGCAAGAATTGGTCTCAGCTGCTTTATTTAGTTCATTGGGCTTATAGAACAACGTACAAGTCACCCTTGGGAATGTCTCCCTACCTCCTTGTGTATGGCAAGCCATGTCATCTGCTCGTTGAACTCATTCACAAATCTCTATGGGCAATCAACGTATGTAATTTGGATTCTGAGAGAGCAGGAAAGAACAAAAAATTGGATCTGAACAGATTATTGGAATGAGAGATTATGCATACGACAACAGCCTAATGTACAAGGAGAAGGTCAAAACATGGCACAACAAGCATATCCGCTGCAAGTCCTTTGAACCATGTCAGAAGGTGTGGTTGTTTGATTTGAAACTAAATATCTTTCCAGGGACAAGCATCATCCAACCAACCCTTCCACTAGTTGTAAGGTGGAAGGAATGTCCAACAAAATTAATATCACAACCAGTCTCCACAAAAAGCACATACTTGGAGACAAGTTAATAACAACTGACAGATCACCTACCTTAGTACAATCATCAGCAGATGGTTGTTCAGTACCAGAACCAGCTCCCTCCTCCTCTGTATCATCAATAGTATCCTCCCCATCCTTATTCTTTGAATTATTAGTTTCGACCTCCACATTATTATCAGAGTCGGCATGGTCAACACGTTGAATCCTCAGATGTCTTGCCCATGAAATATGCATTAGATTTCTTACCTCAGCTAGTTAAGAGCATAACTGAGATGAGCCAGAAGCTCGATGACTACACTTACCATAAAAACTAACATTCCCGCATAGGTCAAGGCAATCCCAATAATTTCCGACACAAGGAGAAGGTAATGTGTGGTGTGTCCTTCCCCCCATAGATTAGGTATAAATAATGCATTTATGTTATATAACACTGTAACTCTTAGAAGCAGTGAGACCATGCAACCATCTACAACCACCTGGGAAAAGAATAAAGCTTCAAAGGGAGAATCATCACCTTCTACATCAATTGATCTAGCAGTAGGTCTGGGGGAAGAAGAAAAATATAAATTGTACCAAAACCAAAAATACAAAAAAATAATAAAATAAAAAGTACAAAAAATAGAATAATATCCAAGGTTGAGACGAGCTTGCCAAGGAGTTGGTAGTACCTACAGCAGATCCCAAGCCAGTCGACGACACTAAATTCCCAGTCTTGACATTTCCTTCTGTTTGGATGATTGTACCCCTTTTAGTCATCCAATTGTAGAAGATGATCATGTTGTCAATAAGAACAATTCTTTTAATGATGTAAATATTCTTTTTCCTGATGCTATGAAAATTCAAAAAACTAGAAAATTAAAAACATCATCCCCCAATCCCGCCATTGTGACAATTTTACAGAATATATTTCTTGAAATGCCTTTGCTAAAATTCATGGAACACATGCTTAAAGTAAACAAAGGTATAAAAGAAGCATGCACATCTACATGTCAGCCCTGCAAAAAGAGACATAACCATTCGAAAAAGCACATCCTCACGACGGCTACTACGAATGCGATAAGTGAACTCCAAATTAAAAAGAAAAACAAGGGAGAACCTTTAATAAAATGTGAAATTTTTCATTAGACTTTTGTGCGAAATTTTCTTGATAGCAGTTCCTTTATTAATCTCATGCCCACATGACTACTTAAGAATTTAGGCTTGGTCCTCTTAAACCCACAATAATGATCCTTAAGCTTGCTTATTGATTGATTAAGCGACCTCGAGGTTTATTGGAAGATGTTATCGTAAATGTTCATGATATAATATTCTCCGTGGACTTTTTTGTTCTGGACATGGACTCCTCTACATCGTTACTCCAGACACCGATCACACTATTGGACATGCAGCCCACGACGAGCCATTATGCAATAAATGTTATTACGAATATCATTCCCTGATCTGAAATGAAGAATAATTAATTTACATAATAGGTCCCTTATTACAATTAGGTTTATGCACCATGCCCTCTAAATGATCATACAAATGTCTATTCAACTATTGAATTATAGAGGATGGTGCTTGGATGAATATCTAAAGGATTAGATTGAGGACTTATCAAGCACCATCAAATGATTATTAAGAGAGAATCTCTAGTCTAAGAAAAGAGATAACAATCTTTTCCTTAAAGGTTGATATCTGACCGACCTCTTGATGTGGGTCCTCTGCATTGGAATAGAGATTCAGAGGTGTAAGATTAATTAGGTTAAAGAGTTGACTTAACGAAATCGAGATAACCAAAGACCTATGTCATATGCTGTTACGATATAGAAACGCATCCTCTGACTGGAGACGAATTTGTTAATATATGTCTGAGTATATACATTTGACAGACCAATAGTTTGATGACCTAATCAAGGTCTATACACTGGCGCACTAGTGTGCATGCAGGGGCATATGAGTAATACGATCTCTCGAAGGGATCATACAGATTTAATTTACTGAACTGGAAGACATGAGCTCACTCATGAGATATTAGAAAGAATCAAATTTCGTGCACAATCGTCTTGCTTTGGAAGCTTGAATGAATTTATAGGTTTGATATATGCATTTTGGAAAGTATATGATCAACACCTGGATATGATATATGCTTTTGGAAAGTATATGATCGGTACTTACTCCCAATAGTCGAATGAGAAACTTAATGAAAAACCCTAAAGTAGAAAATAAAAAATGATTATATACTTTAGGTTTATCCTGGGTCTTCCAATATGCAGGATGTACGGGTATTGGGAATACCTATGGATGATGTGATCAAAACGATTGTGTAACCATGACGCTTCCATTTTTAGGGATTGATGAAATGGGTCTAGATTTTAGTGACTCCTCTCAGTAGAGTAGTGATATGATCTTAGTCCAAATGTTGGACATTGATATGAATGTGATTAAGATACAATCAGAATATTAGATTTGCGGTCTTGATTTAATCAAGCATCTATGAGAGGTCCGCAAGATCTGGATTTGAGATGTGATCTCAATATCTAAGTCATTATACCTGGAACGATACAATCGCCCTATCCTTATCTCCATGTATACGCGGAGAAAGCGCATTATCCTTGAAAGAGTTCAAGATGATTTCATTGTTGATATATGAATTAAAACATTGAGAAAATTGATTATTAAATACGATTTGATTATAATGAATAATATGAATTTGATTCATATTATAAGGAGAGTTATCTTAGATAATTAAATGTGATGTAATTATCAAAGATGTGAATAATATGAATGTGATTCATATTATTTGGGCACAAGAGAATAGATATTCAAGATCATTAAATGTGATTTAGATGTTAATGGATATGAATAAGATGGATAGAACTATCCATATTAATCATACATATTATAAATGTGATTTATAATATAAAAGAGAGACCTATTTGTAATTTACATTTCTTAATTAAATGTTGATGTGAATTGGATTCACATTGGACAATTAATTGAAAATGTAATTCACATTTTGTTTTGGGTTGTGAATGTGATTCACAGTTTCCTAATAACAAGATTGCAATATGCACAAAATAATTATGAATTGTTTTGTAGAATAATTTACAACATGTGTTGTTGTAAATATTTGATATTTCCATGAAATAATGTATCTCATGAAATTCATAAGATTCCCACCAACTCCCAGCAGGAAAGGGTGATGTAATCTCCATTCCATAATCTCCATGCTTGATTGATTTAATTTGGGATTAATTTATATTGATTCTTCAATATAAATTTAATCTAAATTAAAATATTTTTTAATTTTTACAACCAAAATATTGGTCATTAAAAGAAATACAAATCAACGTGAGCCATTGGATTTATGTTGTCCATGGATTGAGATCCATGGATCCAAAAATACTATATAAGAAGAGGCACCCCTTGGTCTTCAATTTACACTAGTTGGATAAACAACATATGCTCTCTCTCTCTCTCTCTCTCTCTCTCTTTTCTTCTACACTGATGAATCTCGTATTCATCACTCTAAGTCTCATTTATTATGCTCAAACCCTTAAAATCAACAGCATTTTAGCATCTATTCTGCATAATTAGCATTTATGCATGATTTCATAAGAATTGCATTTTAGCACAAAAAGCTGCACAAAATAAGAAGCAAAAATCCAAGCCAAAAGTGACCTGTAAATAACCTAACTTCTCGGATTTTTAACTCGTTCATGCTAACTCCGAATAACACAAAACCACCTCCACTATGTACATATCACTATCAAGAATAAATAACAAAAATACAAAAAAATAACTAATCCAAATAAGCGGACCAAAAACCCAAACCCTAATTTCAGGATTTTCAGACTAAAAGCCACATATCTTCCCCATCCTGTGTCCGATTTAATCCTACTCACTTTTGAACTAATGTGCATTCAATTACCTTCAAAACAAGACCAAGTTCAAGTGAATCGGAGCTCATATGTGAAAGTTGGGTTTTGGGCCTCTTTTGTACATTGTATATTTCGCGGTTTTCTGACCTTTATTTTATGTATATATTTTCTTAATTAATAAAAATCCAAAAAAATTAGATTAAGGTGTCTTTATTTATCTCTGATTTTGCCGTAATTTTTCCAGAGTTTTATCTGATCAAAAAAATGACAAAAATTACAAAACCCCAAAATTAAGGTATTCTATGTACATAGGATACCCCAAAAATTCACTTTGTGCAAATGGTCGATTTTGGTTTTGATGTCTTCATGAAAGTTGTAGATCTCATCGAGACGAGCAATTTTAGTGAAGAAAGTTTTTCGATCCGAGGTCATTTACTATTTTTTTTCGATTTTACAAGATATTTATTTTCGGAATTTTCGAGTCCTGACACGTGGCAGCACCTGGTGCCGCCACGTGTCAGCCATTTTTGAGCTTTATTTTTTTATCATTTTTATTAAAAATAAATAAATAAATAAAAAATAAAAAAAATAATATAATAATAATGGACGCACGTGCGTCCCACGTGCCTCCAAGGCACGTGCTCCGCACGCGCGCCTCCTCTTCCCTATCGCTCCGCCACGTGGCCCATCAGGGGCCGTCCGATCTCGGCCGATCGGAGGGCACCTATGTTTCGTCTTCCTCTGGCCCCCTTTCCCAAATCAGAGCGCCGCCCCGCGCTGCGAATCTCGCGCCGCCGCACCCCGTGAATCTCGCCGGCCGAATCCTCTCGACAATCGCCCCGTTCACGATCCAATCTCCGATCCTCACGGATCTCCTCCCAAATCCCTTCGATTCCGCATATCCCTCCAACCTCCGCCGACCTTCAATCAACCCCCTTCCTGCCATATCCGGCAAGAACCCCCTTCTCCTATTTAACCTCCGCCGCCCTCTCGTCGCACTTCATCCGTCGTCTGCACTAAATCGAAGGAGGAGGTCGGTGGTGACAGCCCGACCCCCTCCTCTTCAACCTCGGCGAGATCCGAGGACCTCCCCGGCCCTCGTTGCAGAAGCTGCTCCACCGTCGCCTTGCTGCCCCTGCTCCGACTCTGTTCGTCGAGCCAATGCCACGACTACTCCGCCTACCACCGACGACTTCCTTACGCCTCCATCTTCATCAACATCCCACGGCCGTTTGTCGGCCACCGACTTCGCCTCCAAACGCCGCCACCGACTCCGCAACGACGATCTCTCGGTACCTGCTGCTCCGCCTATTCACCGACAATGGACGACGACTCCAGCAGCCCACCATCTCCTCTTCGTCCAGCACCTCGGCACCACCGTCCCCCTGGCCGTGTGTCGGCCAGAGGACGGTCGACTCCGCCAGTCTCCGCCTCCCGGAGCTCCGCCTTCAGCATCCCCTCCTCCGCCGCAACCATCCAGCCGCTCCGCCCCTTCGCCAGCACCGGGCTCGAAGCCCGAGGCCCCGGCACGTGCGAGGCACGTGCGCGGGGAACGATCCTTCTTCATCCCCAGGGGTCACGTGATCTGCACGTGACCCGCTGGGTTAATTGCAGAAACCCCCCTAGAAGATCACCTATTCACGCGCCAAGTCCTCCTCCAGAGGTCACGTGCACAACACGTGACCTACTGGAAATTTTGCAGCACTACCCCCATCTACTATTGGTAATTACACAAAAGTCCCTCCTCTGCTTTTATATTTTATTTATTTATTTGCATTTGTACCCCTGCATTCCCATTTTGCTTTGAACATCTTATCTACATTATTTTATTAATCCAAAAATTGCATTAGGTTTGTTAATTGATTCTCTACACTTTGACATGTTGTGGGAAATTTTATGATTGATTGTTGATTAATAAATAATTATTTTGTGGAAGTTTGCATATTTTACCCATTTCTTGCTCTGAAATTCACAGTTGATTAACCGTTGCTCTAAAAATTCTCGAAAAATCACATCTTGTAGAGTTAATTATTCTTAACATTGTGCCCAAAAAGATTTGCATTTGCATGCATATCTTATCCTATAAAAATCATTTTGCACCTTTTAGTCATTAATTTTTAATAGGTATTAAACCCCACATTTTCGAGGTTTAGGATTTTTCTGAGATCCGTCACCTAGTGATAGGTCTCAGATAATTTTGATTCTTGAAAATAAGTACGTTTGATATTTATTAAAATTAAATATTGAAAATCATTTTGTTTACATTTAAAAATCCATAAAAAAATCCATATTGCATCCAAAAATTTCAAAACAAATTACAGTGCACTCATTTCATCGTCATTTACATTGCGGCCAAGTTTCGTATTTTTCGGACATTGTTTGATTGAAATTTACGTTTTAGTCCCTAAAATAGGCCGGATTTGCATATTGCGCCCTATATTGCATTGAAAATTCCAAAAAAAAACCGCCTCGTAAAACGAACTCAAACTTTGATAGACTTAATTCTAGGTTGTTCCTTTGCCTCCTTGTGATCGACCTTGGGACTTGCCCAAGTAAAATAAACATAAAACCACGAGATTGAAACTTGCATAATTTATTTGTGGTTAATTTCTTGATCGTTTCCGATTGCCGACTACAACGCACGACACGATAAAAACACCTTCTTAACGCGGCTTTTACGGACTCGTCAGATGGCGCCGTTGCCGGGGAGGCAAACGGCTTAGATTTTTGTCTAAAAATTTTTTTTTCGGTTTTCCGCATTCGGGTAGTCTGACCCCCGAATTTTTCATTGTAAATTCCATTTTATTTTTTGTATTTATTTTTCAGCATTTATTTTCTTATTTTCTGAGTCACTCTCTTACATTCTCTCTCTTATTTTTCTTGCGAGGTACCCGACGCACGTGGAACGGTTTTTCAAGGAACCGACGCATCTTCACCGACACCCGAAGAAACCGCAATTAAAATAAGATCGAGTCGAGTCGTGAGAGAGAGTAGAGTCTAGGTTTTTAATTTCTGCACTTTTAATTTCTGCTCATTTATAGCGGTGTCCGTTTGGACTCTCGCGTGTGTACAAAGACTCTGAACTCTATTTGTGGTGTGTCGTGGCCTGTTTCACTCTCCGGAGAGGGTGGGGCCCGACTTGAGTGGCGATTAGGATAGACCTGCACATACGGCTCTCAGAGCATTTATATTTTTGCTTGTGCTCGTAGGATCTTAAGCCACACTGCACTTTAATTGAGACGCACATAGATCGTTCAATTTAGCCAAAAATTTAAATCAATTCTTCCCGCTAATAGAACTTTCTGCTTAGGTGCGGTTTTCCATCGACTTGCATTTCATTTAGAATAATTTTTAAATTTTGTCTAGCATCCCACATGAAGATTGCGAGGATTCACTGTAAGACTTCTCACTGAGCATTCATCATAGTTTTCCGCGTGCATCGACTTTTCCCGAATTCCTCCCTCTTGTTTTATAACATAACTTTAAAGGAAATTGGGACTGGACGGTAGACGTATATGTGTGCTCATCTAATTCTTCAGTGATCACTCATTAAAATTGGGACTGCTAAATATAGCCGATCTTAATAACCCATAAAATCAAGAATTTCTGCGGGAGAGCAACCCCGACCTTGGATGATTTTATTTTTCTGAGTGAGCGAGAGACGACACTTAAGGATAGAGCCCAAATCCAAAATCTCAGCTCGTTAAATTTTTGCCAAGATTGAATTATCACCAACAAAAATTGAAAAGATAATAGCCGAAATCTTACGGCTTCATTGTGTGAGTTGGTGAACCCATGGTTGATTTGTGTTTGTATTGGTGTGCGTGAACCGATATCGAAGATCAATAGCCGCACATTTGATAAATTTTTTGTCCCATACAATCATCTCTCTCATCTCTTGATTTTAATCTCTTCATGGAAATTTTTCCAAATTTCAGATCCAGCCCATCATTTCTCTCAACTCCTTCAAAAATGACCGAACATCACTATGAAAACAAATCTATCTCGGTTTGGCCCAAATCAATTGCATCCTCTTCTTTCATTAATCCCCCAACATTTGTGGGAAACTTTCAACCGCAAATGAATTCGGCCACCTCATTGAATCCTTACTCAAAACATCCAACCAGAAATGACCACTTACCATCTTGGACTGAATCACCTCATTCTCAATCTCTCGTCAATGAAACCTTTCAAGATCGAAATCCCTTTAAATCCCATGACTAGCAGAGAAACCAAACCCAGATGGAAGGACATGCACTTAATGATCATCAACGTTGGATTGACCACGACAGAACCCTCGTCAGACATGAAACCCATACAGAGGATTGGATGGACCTCCTAGACACATATAGACCCTGTATGCTGACTCCACAATATCAAGATCTGACCAATCATGATCAAAGGACCGAACTATACTCAGATCAAATACACATGCCTGTACCATATGAGCAGCCTCCTTCCATAATTTTTGAGGAGAAATTTTCAAGAAATAATTGTATAATGGATATTGCAAGAAATTCTCCTCTCCGCACGTACAGAAAAATGGAAGACGGAATCATTGAACAAAATCCGAGTGCTCCCGTGGTTGATCATGAACAAAATTGTGAGGATAATGTTTCGAGGATAAAAACAAGATTTGAATTGATGGAGGATCGATTTCAAAAATTTGCCGACCGAGTAATCTCATTCTACGGTGGATCGGGTGTAAAACTAAATGAGGAAATGATTGGATCCCCTGATGAAAATTTTGAGGATATTCACAAACCTAGGGATGAGTCTAATATCAACACCTCTGCTTATTATTCCCCTAGGAATGACTATGCCTCTGACCCAAACTCTGAATATCAAGGCCCCTTCTCATCTAAGGAAGACACCACATCGCCACACCACACAGAAAATACAAAAAAATTTGAAAATACAGAAAATCTCATAAAAATTGAATCTGAAGAAGATCTGAGGAATTTGGATCATGCTTTACGGGAAGCACTGGAAAAATACTTGATTTTTGAACTTCCCATTATAAAGGCCATTGAACACTTCCCTGACCTTAAGAAGTTTCTAATGGACAGATTAATCATCAAAAAGTCAGGAAGGATTAGAACAAAAACTGAAAGACATATCTTTTCAATGGCCTCCTCCTTGGTGTTGAGGAGAAAAACCAAGAGTCGCATAGTGAAGCGGTTGCCCAGATTTGACTGTGAAATCAAAGACACAATTTTCACACATGCTCGTATTGATGATGATTCACCGATCAATATCCTCCCGACCTCAGTATTTCAGGAACTCAAACTCGGACTGATTCAGAAGATACGAAAGATTGTACAATTAGCAGACCGATCGATAAAAAGGCCGAGAGGAACCATTTATGTCATCATGAAATTCCAAGGTGCTCCGCTCAAGGTAGAATTCACGATCATTGATATTGAGCATCAAGGAGAATTCACCCAGTCTCCAATCATTCTTGGAAAACCATTCTTGGCATTGGCCAAGGCGAGTATCGATTGTGAGACTCGGGAAATAAATTTTACGGCATTGGAATCACTACGATCTAATACAGTCTTTGAGGAAGCACGATTTTCTGAGGTAACCATGAAGTCCCCAACAACCGCAACCATGAAACGGTAGAAGAGCCCTACCCCGCTGCTACACCTGAGATTGCGTTTGTTAATGGGACTATTGGTTTAGAGACTCTCCCTGATATCTCAATTCCCGCAGATTTCAAAATAGACAAATCCTTCTACTACGATCCTGAGACATTTGCATGATCGCACCCTGGAGCAACATACTCTGACTATCTTGACCAAATACTCCCAAATCAAGAGTGCACCAACATTCAGGAAACAAAGAACGAACACGTAGCCCGAACACCGACCAAGGAGAAGAAATTTAATGGCTACTCATCCGGGTACTCAAGTGAACCGACAACTTCACGAAACAAGAAAAAGAAAGTCACCTTTGATCTTTCGGAAGAGGAATCGGTTGATGATCCCTCATCAGGTCCGGAAAAGGTAGTCTACATGAGTGAAGTCTGTTCGGCAGCTCTAAAGCCATATCTTCGCAAGGATCCAAAATTCGATTCTCGTTGGACAACTCCCGTTCCTAATTATTACTCATCCAAAGCTGATGCTCCTACCTTCCACAAATACACTGGAATTATTTCTTATGAGCTGACTGAGACCGGAGCATCTGAATATTCATCTGAGGACAAATCGATTGATCTTAAAAAGGAACGAATCTTGAGGAAATAATTGAAGACACAAAAAGACATGAACATTTGGAGTGTGTCCACTTTCAAATACTATTCCTCTGAGGATAACTCCGATGATGGATATCTTTCATCTAACTCAAACACTTCGTCCACTATCCATCATGTCTTTTCTGAGGATGACACTAATAATAGTTGGGAATCATATACTTCATCTCAAACTCATTACGATCTCCCACCGCAGGCTCACAAGAAGAATAGCCGAAAACCGCCTTAATCATCGGCTAACCACTCTCCCTCCCGACAACATCGGTCTCCTTGTACAACTTCTTCCTCTACTTAGGCCAAGGCCTAAGTATAGGGGGGGGACCGATGCCATCTGTATATACCATTTCCCTCATCGCATTCTGATCTCTCGCTCACTCCATATCCATCCTTCTTCTATACTTAGGCTGACCAAAGCCTAAGTATAGGGGGAACCGCCACCCATCTGTTTATACTCTCCTCATTTACATATCCCGTCTGCCTCTTTTTGCGCTCTTCTTCTATACTTAGACTATTCACAGTCTAAGTATAGGGGGGCGAACCATTGTATAATTTTACTCTCTTACGCTTAGCCCGAGCTATGTCTTCATTACGCTTCTTGTGCTCTGAGGACACAGCACTCGCTAAGTATAGGGGGGTCTGTATATATACTATGTATATATTTTAGCCATACCTCGTACTTGCGCATAAGTCTATATGTATTTACGGGATGGGTAACTAATAAAAAAAATTTTTTTTGCTACTAACACTGACTTTGCCCAAAATTTTTGAAAAAAAATGGCTTCTTATTCATTTTTGCAAAAAAAAAAATCATAAAAAAAAAGTGTCCGCATTTCACACACTTGCATTTCATCAAGCATCGCATTTGCATATGTGAAAAGTCTTTGGGTTCTGAACCGAGTTATGAGCCGAAACCGAGGGTGGTCTGGACTTGACCTAATCCACCTAATTTTCAGAGGAACTTCACTGAGAAATAGGATTTTAGAGTCTTCAGGTCTTTGACTTAATTCTTTGAGTTCCACATGACAATGTACAACATTTGACTCTTAGTGTCTAACCTGGTCTCTTCATTCTGGGTACAACTCTGGAATAAGGAATTAATTTGTACTCTCGCACTATGCACTTAGCTCAACTCAGACGGGATGTTGGAAGACTGTGTGAGTTTCTTTTCTGGTAGCGTGGAAATCTAAAGACCGGAGTACGGGTTGAAATAAAGCTTCGGAAAAGGGATGGACAGCTGGGCACAATTTTTTCTATGACCCCAAAAAATGTACGGAAACAAAAGATGCTATATCCGTAGGGGCAAAACAAGATCCAAGCAGAACCACCAAAAAATTACAAATACAAAGAAGCAACTACCAAATAAAATCTGACCAAAAAGGTACAAGCTTCAAGAAACCTGCAGATCTTGGTGGAGACTCGGCTACACTAGCCAGCTTCACAAGGAGATGTGAACTACACTAATCTCCCTCCAGTTCTTTTCTCATTCTTCTAACTTCTCCCCCCAATTCGATTGTGAACACAGCGCGACAGACCTTAGAAGGAAATACCTGACTCCCCGAGGACTAGTTATTGGAGAGGAGGCTTGCGTGGTAGTCCGACATTCTGGGTGGGAAGAGCTAAAACCTTTCACCACAAGAGTCGATTATTCAATGTTCATAGGGTATACTTTGGGAAGAAGATTGATCTAAGATGACTTCTGAGCCGAAACTGTAGCAATGATTTGTAGAACTCGAGGACTGTTGATTTTAAAATTCTAAGTCTCACAGAAGTTCTGACACACAAATAATCCAAAGGTTGAGTTTAGATTCACTTTCACCTTCAGCTCATGGTCTTGGTATGGAACCCAATCTCATTTCACTTCATGGCATATCTCTTTAATACTCAGGGACGAGCATGCTTTAAGTATAGGGGGATGATGAATCTCGTATTCATCACTCTAAGTCTCATTTATTAAGCTCAAATCCCTTAAAATCAACAGCATTTTAGCATCTATTCTGCATAATTAGCATTCATGCATGATTTCATAAGAATTGCATTTTAGCACAAAAAGCTGCACAAAATAAGAAGCAAAAATCCAAGCCAAAAGTGACATGTAAATAGCCTAACTTCTCGGATTTTTAACTCGTTCATGCTAACTCCGAATAACACAAAACCACCTCCACTGTGTACATATCACTATCAATAATAAATAAAAAAAATACAAAAAAAATAACTAACCCAAATAAGCGGACCAAAAACCCAAACCCTAATTTCAGGATTTTCAGACTAAAAGCCACATATCTTCCCCATCCTGTGTCTGATTTAATCCTACTCACATTTGAACTAATGTGCATTCAATTACCTTCAAAACAAGACCAAGTTCAAGTGAATCGGAGCTCATATGTGAAAGTTGGGTTTTGGGCCTCTTTTGTACATTGTATATTTCGCGGTTTTCTGACCTTTATTTTATGTATATATTTTCTTAATTAATAAAAATCCAAAAAAAATAGATTAATGTGTCTTTATTTATCTCCGATTTTGCCGTAATTTTTCCGGAGTTTTATCTGATCAAAAAAATGACATAAAAATTACAAAATCCCAAAATTAAGGTATTCTATGTACATAGGATACCCCAAAAATTCACTTTGTGCAAATGGTCGATTTTGGTTTTGATGTCTTCATGAAAGTTGTAGATCTCATCGAGACGAGCAATTTTTGTGAAGAACGTTTTTCGATCCGAGGTAATTTACTATTTATTTTCGATTTTACAAGATATTTATTTTCGGAATTTTCTAGTGCTGACACGTGGCAGCACCTGGTGCTGCCACGTGTCAGCCATTTTTGAGCTTTATTTTTTATCGTTTTTATTAAAAATAAATAAAAAATAAAAAATAAAAAAATAATATAATAATAATGGACGCACGTGCGTCGCACGTGCCTCCAAGGCACGTGCTACGCACGCGCGCCTCCTCTTCCCTATCGCTCCGCCACGTGGCCCATCAGGGGTCGTCCGATCTCGGCCAATCGGACGGCACCTATGTTTCATCTTCCTCTGGCCCCTTTTCCCAAATCAGAGCGCCGCCCCGCGCCGCGAATCTCGCGCCGTCGCACCCCGTGAATCTCACCGGCCGAATCCTCTCGACAATCGCCCCGATCACGATCCAATCTCCGATCCTCGCGGATCTCCTCCAAAATCCCTTCGATTCCGCATATCCCTCCAACCTCCGCCGACCTTCAATCAACCCCCCTCCTGCCATATCCGGCGAGAACCCCCTTCTCTTATTTAACCTCCGCCGCCCTCTCGTCGCACTTCATCCGTTGTCTGCACTAAATCGAAGGAGGAGGTCGGTGATGACAGCCCGACGCCCTCCTCTTCAACCTCGGCGAGATCCGAGAACCTCCCCGGCCCTCGTTGCAGAAGCTGCTCCACCGCCGCCTTGCTGCCCCTGCTCCGACTCTGTTCGTCGAGCCAACGCCACGACTACTCCGCCTACCACCGACGACTTCCTTACGCCTCCATCTTCATCAACATCCCACGACCGTTTGTCGGCCACCGACTTCGCCTCCAAACGCCGCCACCGACTCCGCAACGACGATCTCTCGCTACCAGCTGCTCCGCCTCTTCACAGACAATGGACGACGACTCCAGCAGCCCACCATCTCCTCTTCGTCCAGCACCTCGGCACCACCGTCCCCCTGGCCATGTGTCGGCCAGAGGACGGTCGACTCCGCCAGTCTCCGCCTCCCGGAGCTCCGCCTTCAGCATCCCCCTCCTCCGCCGCAACCATCCAGCCGCTCCGCCCCTTCGCCAGCGCCGGGCTCGAAGCCCGAGGCCCCGGTACGTGCGAGGCACGTGCGTGGGGAATGATCCTTTCTTCATCCCCAGGGGTCACGTGATCTGCACGTGACCCGCTGGGTTAATTGCAGAAACCCCCCTGGAAGATCACCTATTCACGCGCCAAGTCCTCCTCCAGAGGTCACGTGCACAGCACGTGACCTACTGGAAATTTTTCAGCACTACCCCCATCTACTATTGGTAATTACACAAAAGTCCCCCCTCTGCTTTTATATTTTATTTATTTATTTACATCTGTACCCCTGCATTCCCATTTTGTTTTGAACATCTTATCTACATTATTTTATTAATCCAAAAATTGCATTAGGTTTGTTAATTGGATTCTCTACACTTTGACATGTTGTGGGAAATTTTATGATTGATGGTTGATTAATAAATAATTATTTTGTGGAAGTTTGCATATTTTACCCATTTCTTGCTCTGAAATTCACAGTTGATTAACCGTTGCTCTAAAAATTCTCGAAAAATCACATCTTGTAGAGTTAATTATTCTTAACATTGTGCCCAAAAAGATTTGCATTTGCATGCATATCTTATCCTATAAAAATCATTTTGCACCTTTTAGTATTTAATTTTTAATAGGTATTAAACCCCACATTTTCGAGGTTTAGGATTTTTCTGAGATCCGTCACCTAGTGATAGGTCTCAGATAATTTTGATTCTTGAAAATAAGTAGGTTTGATATTTATTAAAATTAAATATGTAAAATCATTTTGTTTACATTTAAAAATCCATAAAAAAATTCATATTGCGTCCAAAAATTCCAAAAAAAATTACAGTGCACTCATTTCATCGTCATTTACATTGCGGCCAAGTTTCGTATTTTTCGGATATTGTTTGATTGAAATTTACGTTTTAGTCCCTAAAATAGGCCGGATTTGCATATTGCACCCTATATTGCATTGAAAATTCCAAAAAAAACCCACCTCGAAAACCGAACTCAAACTTTGATAGACTTAATTCTAGGTTGTTCCTTTGCCTCCTTGTGATCGACCTTGGGACTTGCCCAAGTAAAATAAACATAAAACCACGAGATTGAAACTTGCATAATTTATTTGTGGTTAATTTCTTGATCGTTTCCGATTGCCGCCTACAACGCACGACATGATAAAAACACCTTCTTAACGCGGCTTTTACGGACTCGTCATACACGCAATCTTTCTCCCTCTCTCTCTTATGGCCGTCCACCTTGAGATCCCATAGAGAGTCGCTATCACCACAACGTTACCATTATGCTGCCGGATTGTTTGCTCATAAATCTTCGTCTCCTTCAAGGCGCCTCGTTTGTGTAAAAGACTTTGGATCTTTTGTATTGGGATAAGGAGATTCATCTCTTGGATCATCAACATGGATTACAAGAAGCACATGTTTCATCAACACGCTCGCGAACATCCCCTCTGTCGGATCAGACTTGAGATAGGAGGTCTCTTCGTTTAGAGATTCAATCGCAACCACGGTACAAGAGGTAACTCTAATACTTTTTTTTGGTTTAGATGAAATGATCTTATAAGTGTTCTTGGATCATGTGGTTTCATCGCATGAAAAAATTTAATTTCCGTTGCCTCGAGCAACTCGTGCGACCTGTCGCTCCCGATCGCATACGATGTGATCCTCAAACTTCTGTGATGCGCTTAAGGATATTTCCATATCCTTCAAGTGGTATCAGAGCCTTAGTTTGGAGTTTTTGAATACGATCCATAAATCTAGTACGACTTGGGCTCATTAGGGTTGTGAAAAAATTGTCGCATTTGTTTCACACACCTATTTTCTGTGATTTTAACTTTATGTTGAAAATATTTAAACATGAATTTATGTAATAGGTTTCCCATTAAAAAATTAAAATGTGGGATTTGAGTTTGTGTGATTTGGAATCCAGTTGCTCAAGTTATGATCATTTTAGTGAACATGTATCAACTATTTCGGTGATTTCGAATCTTAACGTAATTAAGTAGTTAATTGCAGTTTTGAAACGCCCTTAAATATGTGAAAATCACTAGGTTCGGTTGTAAATCAAATTATCAAACTTTGGAAACTTAATTTGAATTATTTGGATTTAAATTGATTGAGATATGCAAATTTTAGTAAGTGAGGGTCACTGCTGGAAATAACTTTCCCAATCAAGAACCTTGTGACAGTCATCTAATCAATTAGTGAAATTAAATGGTTTAATCTCTTGGAATAATTATGGATAAATATTTTTAAAAATTTGATGATAATTATTTCTTTAACATCACCTTAACCAATGATTGATTAGATATGATCTAGATCACAAACTAGTTACTCAATTTATTTTCCAACAAACATTGTTGCTTGAATAGCATTGAGAATTCGTTAAGAAATTTTCCCTATATTATTAATCAAAAATATTATTATTATTATTATATGTTATAACCTCGGTGAAAAACCGATTATCATCTCAAGTACAAAGTTACCAATTTGGAATTATCCTTTCCCGAGGGTGGATATGGTGTCTAGTCGAGGAGCATTGTGGTAGCAGGTTGCACCGTGTGCGGTCAATCCCACTCCCGTCGGCACTGGCCATGACAGCGGGTAGGGAAGGGATAATGCTAGAGAGAACATGATGTATTTTCTAATTAATTAAATGTGAATCATATGTATTTGATATAATACCATATTTCAAGTAACAATAAAGAATGTTTGTTGGATATTAATTAGATAATTGATTTAATGTGATTATATTGATTGTAATCCAATTAAAATTAAAATACTTTATTATGAATAGATGTGTTATTTCCCTTTGAAGAATTAATCGTAATTAATATGATTCATAATGATTAATTAGAATTTGAACATTATATGGAGGATCACATAAGTGAAATCCATGGTCTCCCATCAAGTTAAAGAGTTCCGTCACCAGTGATTGTATGTAGGAGGCGCATGTTCGAAGTGATAACCCCTGCATACAAGTGCATCTGGATCAGGCTCTTTGCTTCTTGAAAGAGTAAGGGCGTATGAGTAGTGACCCCAATATCAGGTCGTCATATTATTGGGGTGATATTGGATCGCGCATAGCGAGTTGTATTACTATTGATGGTCAGTTCTATTAATGACAGGTCAACATCACCTTAGGGTGGTGTGCACGGGTATTAAAGATCGAATTGGGAATGCAAATTGGACTTGCAAGGCGGAATGTGTTCTCGCTTTTTTTATCCAAGTTACATGTTTTCATATTATTGGGATATGACAAAGATAAGGAATGAGATCGCAGATCTTGCTGAGATATAATGGTAAGTATATCTCTTACAATGAAAGTGATTAAGGAAATGAACTTTCAGTGTTGACAAGGCAAGACAACTTTGATTTAAAAAATCCTAAATCAAAGTAAAATATATATATTTATGCAAATTAGCTTTCGGATAATCCTCATTAAACCCACTCAATACTATACTCAATAATAACCAGCAAAATATCATGGATTGGATCCATTGTCAAGTTATTGTACTTGAAGTTGGACATGTATTGTATGTGGTTGCAATGTACAAGTTTCCTCATAACAATATGGAATGACAATTAATAGGACAAGAACCCAAGGTGTGCGTGTCTCTTGATCTTTCACCTAATGTACTTTGGAATGATATGTCTATGATGATCGTAATTGTCAAATAATCCTTATTAAAATTAATGAAGATGTTCTGGCATACATATGTGCTACCAACATTTAATCATGAATGACATGGTTCACTGCATTATGTAGAATGGTGGCTCTATAAGAGATAATGTATTCAAAATGTTTGAGTACCTACCTGAACCTACGTCTTTAAGAGTTAAGATGTATGTAGATACGATGAGTGCCATCATTCTACTATCTATACTCAAGTCATTCACGAACCTTCATGATATTCATATTGTATAAATTAAATGAAGCTTGTATAAATGTTGAAATACTCTTACATTGAATTCTTTTAAGTTAAACATAAGAGATACTTTGTCTTAAGCAATGGTTGTTTATAGATGAAGAGTATGCAGTGGAAGCATGGGTCCGACCGATGTGAGAAGGAAAGTCAAGGAGTTGATTGTACTTCTGTAACTTCCATATGACAACCAAATAGTTGGATGGATTCAAATACTGTAAAAAATTGATATATTGATAGTGTGACTATCTAGACTATCTTGGATACTTAGAGAAGGACCTAGATAGTGCATCAGAATAATCTATGTATAATCATTGATATTGACTTGCTTATTAGATAAGATTAAAAATCTATTAATTGTATATGATTCTTCTAATAGCGCATGCAATTGCTGCAAATGTTTTAGATGACTAGAAATTTGATCTTAATGTTTCAATGAGAGAGCCCTTAGTCTTAGAGAAGGTCTCTATGACCTAGATATTAGAATACACTCATTCTTTATTTCTTAATGTTGGAAATAAACCTGAATTTTGGAAAAGACCTATCATAAAGAGTTATTATGGATATATTTCAGATAGTAATCTAACATCTAGAGGACTCTACCGAATTAGAAAATTAATGAATGGTTCATTAACATTTATAATATTGAAAGTTAAACCTTAAAATATAAACAAGAGGATGAAGATCATTTGACAATGATATAGCATAAAGACTTGGATATATGTCTATTGATGTGATCAAAAGACTCGTAAGAGATGAAACTTTAGATTTTCTGAAATTTCAATACATACTTGTGAATATTATATTCAAAGAAAATGTCCAATACACCCTTCTCCGAAATTATGCAAGATGTGAAGGTATTCAAGATCT
The DNA here is from genome assembly GCA_037367405.1 of Ottelia alismoides. Taxonomy (NCBI): domain Eukaryota; kingdom Viridiplantae; phylum Streptophyta; class Magnoliopsida; order Alismatales; family Hydrocharitaceae; genus Ottelia; species Ottelia alismoides. The sequence goes on along the minus strand of JAZKJV010005402.1, from coordinate 26,189 downwards.
CATACATATTGGTGTATATGAATTATCTATATCATAATAAACATTAATGATACGTGATATCTATTAATGATTATTTATGATATGAGATTTCTTCTCTTCTCCTTAGAAACCTTTGAAATGTTCAAAGATTTCACAATTTTGGTTTCGAACCAAAGTTTGAAGGAAGATGAAATAAATTTGATCTAACCTAGGTAGCAAGTACCTAATAGATTAATTCATAGAATACCTTATGGAGATATGAATATAATTCCTATGTCACTCCTCCTAATGCAACCTAAACTCAATAAATTTATAAGGAGATACAATTCGATCATATATAACATGATTTGATCAATGATGATTTTTAGCATAATTACCTACTAGTTTCCAGGTATATATGTAGTAGAGACTATAATATATATCCTTAAGTAGGTTCCATGCAAGTTAGCTGGAATCTAGCACTATAGAGTGTTGCTTCATTAGGAAAATAAAGGATGGTATTGGATACCTACTTTATGACATTGAGATTCTTAAAAGATTTCATATCTGAGAATATGATTCTTAGAGGATCACTCTTCTGAGAATCAAGATGAAAATGAAGTGAAGGAACTCATTGAATCTTAAGAAGATAATGAGGTTCCTGAAATTGTAAACTAAAAGGACAATTAAAGATGGAACACTAATACCTCTTCAAATTACTTTGAGGATGGATTCCATGTGTCAATTAAGTCTGAAAATGATCAGACTTCATGTGATGAAGCTCATGAGGATCATGACATGGAAAGAATTATTTTAGAAATAAAGTCTAAAGTAGACATCATATACAAGTGTTGTATATGGACCCTCGAGGATCCACCTATATGGGTAAGACACGTTAAGGTGTAAATGGATCTCCAAGATAAAGAGGGAATATGATGAGGAGGTAGAGATCTTCAAAGCACAGCTCGAAGCCACGAGCTACACACCAAAGAGAATACATTGTTTGCAATGAAACTTTCTCTTCAGTAACCATGCTTAAACCCATCAGAATTTTTGCTAACTATAGATACACAACTTGACTTTGTAACATACAAGATGAAAGTCATTATTGCCTTCCTCTATGAATACCTCTCTTAGGATATTCATATGAAGTAGCCCCAGGGCTTCATTGTTGAGGAATGCAAGGTGTACAAGCTGAAGAACTCCATCTATGGACTTAAATAAGCTTCTTGAAGTAGGAACATCAGATTTGATGAAATTACAATTGTTATGAATTCAGATAGAATCTTGATGAACCATATGAAGCTTAGTGGGAGTGCCATTGTGTTCTTCGTGCTAAATGAAGATGACATCCTAATCATTTGGAATGATATAAGGATAATAATAAGTGTTTTTAATCTGGTTATTCCATACCTTGAGATATGATCACAAGGATATTTCTTATAACTTAGTTCTAAAGATGTTCAGAAGCAAGGAGAAGAGGGTATTGGGACCGTCACATTAGTGATATACCTTGGACATGTTCTATTTTTTGGAAAATTCCAAGAAAGGCTTCCTTCCCTTAAGATATGTTATTGACCTATCTGAAGAGATAAAAGATCAAAGAGTTGAGGAAGTGGATGCTAAAACTGCTTTCCCTTGTGCATCAATTAGGAGAAGCCATGTATATTCTAGATGCGTACAAATGCCAAATGTCTACCATGTAGTGGAGTAGTAAAAAATAGTAATCCTTCTATGGAGATAAAACACTTGATTGCAGTAATGACTATATATTCAAAGATGACAAGACTTTAAAGATAGTGATCCCTAAGTCTTATCTTCAAGAAATTAAGACTATATAGATAGTGATCTAAAAGGTCTTAACTTCAGATACCTTAGGAGATAGAGATCTCTAAGATTCATGGGTATTCTGAAAGGGATAATGGAAAATATATACTGGTTATAAAAACTATTATGATGTAGTGTCGAGGACACTATAACTAACAAAATTGAATATTGGTTACATAAGATGCAACATTCGCATTAGATGTTAGCACTATTACTGGGGGATATGCAAGTGTCGTAAAAGGACTTGGCATGGTCTCTTGGGAACAGAGTGACTGATCAGCTTACCTATCTATTTTTCTAAATAGCCTATGATTGTCACATGAGTGTGGGTTTAAAGATTAGCCCATTAATGGCTCTTTGGGCTAGTGGGAGATTGTTGGATATGCGAACCCACGACGAACCATTATGCAATAAATGTTATTGCGGATATCATTCCCTGATCTAAAATGAAGAATAATTAATTTGCATAATATGTCCCTTATTATTATGTACCATGGCCATCTTAATGATCATACAGTTGTCGATTCAATTATTGAATCATAGAGGCTGGTGATTGGATGAATATCTAAAGAGTTATATTGAGGACTCATCAAGCACCGTCAAATGATTATTAGGAGAGGATAAGGATATGGCAATCTTTTTTCTAAAGGTTGATATCTGACCGACATTTTGATGCAAGTCCTTTGTATAGGAATACAGATTCAAAGGTGTCAGATTCGTTTGGTCAAAGAGTTGACGTAACGAGATCGAGATAACCAAAGACCTATGTTGTATGTTGTCACGATATAGGCACACATCCTTTGACTGGAGACAGATGTGTTACTATATGTCTGAGTACGTACATTTGGCAGACCAATAGGTTGATGACCTAATCAAGGTCTATACACCAATGCATCGGTGTGCATGCAAGGGCATATGAGTAATACAATCTCTCGAAGGGATCATACATGTTCAATTTACTAAATCAGAAGACATGAACTCACTCATGAGATATTGGGAAGAATTAAATTCCATGCACGATCGTCTCGCTTTAGAAGCTTTACTGAATTTGTAGGTTTGATATATGCTTTTTGGAAAGTATATGATCAACACTTGGGTATGATATATGCTTTTTGGAAAGTATATGATCGATATCAACTCCCAATAGTCAAATGAGAAACATAATGATAAAACCCTGAAGTAGATAGTTAAAAATAGATCTTATACTTCGGGTTTATTCTGGATCTTCGAGTGTGCAGGATGTTTAGGTATTGGGAATACCTAAGAGTGATGTGATCATAAATGATTGTATAACCATGACGCTTCCATTCATAGGGAGTGATGAAACGGGTCTGATTTTAGTGACTCCTCTCAGTAGAGAAGTGATCTGATCTTAGTCCAAATGTTGGACATTGATCTGAATGTGATTCAGTTGCAATGAGAAGATTAGAATTGCGGTCTTGATTTAATCAATCATCTATGAGAGGACCGCAAGATCTGCATTTGAGATGTGATCTTTATATCTAAGTCATTATACGTGGAACAATACAATCACATTGTCCTTATATCCAAGTATCTGAAGAAAAAGTGCATTATCCTTGAGAGTTCAGGATAATTTCATTATTTATATATGAATCCAAGCATTGAGAAAATTTATGATTAAATACGATTTAATTATCATGAATAATATGAATTGATTCATATTATAAGGAGAGTAATACTAGATAATTAAATGTGATTTAATTATTAAAGATGTGAATAATGTGAATGTGACTCATATTATTTGGGCACAAGAGAATAGAGATCCAAGATGATTAAATGTGGATTTAGTTAACAATGGATATGAATAATGTGGATAGCACTATCCATATTAGTCATATAAATTATAAATTTGATTTATAATCTATAAGATAGAGCTATTTGTAATTTATATTTGTTAATTAAATGTTGATGTGAATTGGATTCACAATGATCAATTAATTAAAAATGTAATTCACTTTTTATTTTGGGTTGTGAATGTGATTCATAATTTTCCAGTGGCAAGATTGCATTATTCACAAAATATTTATGAAATATTTTTTTAAAATAATTTACAACAATTGTTGTTATCGGAGATTTCCATGGAATAATGTAATCTCATGAGATTACATAAGATCCCCACTAACTCCCATTAGGAAAGGGTGATGTAATCTCCATTCCATAATCTCCATGTTTGGTTGATTTAATTTGGGATTAATTTTTATTGATTTATCAATATATATTTAATCTAAATTAAAGTAATTGTTGTTCTATTTTTACAACAAAACCATGACCATTAAAAGAAACACAAATCAATGTATGACATTGGGATTTGTGTTGTCCATGGATTGAGATCCATGGATCCCAAAATACTATATAAGAAGAGGCACCCCAACTCTTCAAGTTACACAAGTTGGAGAAAACAACATATGCTCTCTCTCTCTCTCTCTCTCTCTCTCTCTTTCTCTACACTTCATCTTTCTCCCTCTCTCTCATATGGACGTCCACCTTGATGCCCTAGAGAGAGTGCTATCGTCGCAGCGTTGCCGTTATGCTGTCGGATTGGTTGCTCATGGATCTCCTTCTCCTTCGGTGTGCCTCGCTCGTGAAGAAGACGTCAGATCTCATGTGTCAATATCAGGAGATTAGCCGCTTGGATCATCGACATGGATTACGAGAAGCACATGTTTTATCAATGCGCTTGCAAGCGTCTCCTCTGTCCGGTCAGACTTGAGATAGGAGGTCTCTTCGTTTAGAGACTCAATCGCAAGCACGCTTCACGAGATAACTATGATACTTGTTTATGGTTTAGATGAAATGATCCGATAAGTGTTCTTGGATCATGTGGTTACATCACATGAAAAATGTTAATTTCTGCTGCCTCGAGCCACTAGTGCAAGTAGTCGCTCCCAGTCGCATATGATGTGATCCTTAAGTTTCTGTTACGTGCTTATGGATCCTTCCATATCCTTCACTTACTTGGTCGGTCATTCCTCCAAATAATAAAGGAAGTAGTTGATTATGGTTTTGTAAAGATCATGTTCTGCTCCTGTATTGATAAGGTCACAATTGACATGATCATCGAGCCAAAAGATGTAGAGAGCACATCAGAGAAAAGTGAAACAACAATGAATGTAGAATATTGGTACATTGCTAATAATATCGAAGATTCATATTTGACTTTAAATGACATTTTAACATAGGAAATCCTCTTCCCAAATGGAGCTGAATAGTGCATCCAACTTGTTTTCCTTTTACGATAGGGAGATTCATGAAGACGAGTTGATCCAATTGTTTGATGTAAATTTAACCCAAATCGAATAAGAAGAAACTATTGCATATATGGTTGGTATCTTATTATCTGAGCCAAGAGTGACAAAGTGGATAGCACATTATTGTCATGTCATGAACCATCAACTAGAAAAGTTGCATAAATCAATAGGAAACGACTCAGACTCCATCGGAATTGAAGACTCATCCGATAAATCTGAAGTATGCCTTTCTTGAGGGAGAGCTTGAAATGTATCTGATTATCATCAGTAGATGATTGACCACTGATCAAGAATCTCGATTGCTATAGATTCTAGAGAAAAACCACAAGGCTCTTGGTTGGAATGTCACAGATCTTTGAGGGATTAATCCAACCTTGTGTTTACACCATATTGAGTAAGAGGATGACATCAAGTCATCGTGTGAGTTGCAACACACGGTGAATCCTAATCTCCAATAAGTTTTCATGAAAGAGAAAACAAAGTGATGTGAGGTTGGATTTATTTATACCTTATATAACTTGAAATGGGTTAGACCATGCACTAGTTCTATAGAAATCTAAAATTATGGTGGTTAATAATTACCAAGGAAAGGAGATCTTGACCCGAATGCCTACATCTTGGCATGTCTACATAAATTACTAGTACCTGAACTCAGCTACCTAAAAGGATCAATTCCTCTACCTTTTATTGATCAAGTTCTTTGGAGAGTTATTTTTCTTCTTGGATAGGTACTCTGGGTACAACCAAGTGTCAATAACCCTTAGATGATAACGAGAAAATTACTTTCACTTGCCCATTTGGCATCTATGCCTTTAAGCAGATGTCCTTTGGATTGCGTAGCGCACCTGCTACATTCCAAAGGTATATGTTAGTAATTTCTACTGACATTGTGGGTACTTATTTTGAAATTTATATGGAGAGTTTCTCGATCTATAGTGATAGTTTTGATGCTTGTCTTACACATCTAGACCAAGTACTATAGAGATGACCTAGATTGCATTTGGTTCTATCAAGGGTGAAGAGTCACTTCATGCTGACTGAAGGAATTGCTCATGGCCATATCATATAAAAATGAGATTTGGAGGTCTACCCTACAAAGGTGGATATGATTGAGCCACCAAGAACAATGACACATGTAAGGTCATTTCTGGGGCATGTTGATTTCTATAGAAGATTTATATATTACTTCAAGAAGATTGCCTGACTTCTTGTAGAACATATAAGCACAAAGATAGATTTTATTGTTGATCAGAAAGTCCTCCAAGACTTTAGCAAGATAAAAGGACTTGTCGCTCAGGACCCCATCCTAAAACCACCCGATCAGTCTCTCCCATTTGAGATCATGACAGACGCAACATATTTCACAATTGAGGTTTTTGTTCGGACAAAGACGGGATGGATTGCCCTATGCCGTTCACTATAATAGCATAACATTAGATTAATCTCAAAAGAACTATACTATAATAGAAAAAAGAGTTGTTGGTTGTAGCTTTTGCCCTTGAGAAGTTTCATTCACATCTTGTCTATTCTAAAGTGATCGTTTATACTGACCACTCTTCTTTCAAGTACCTACAACAAAATATGGATGCCAAATCATGTTTTCTCTGTTGGATACTTCTTCTCTAGGAATTTGATTTGGAAATAAGAGATAAACCTGAAGTCAATAATGTGGTAGTAGATCATTTGTTCGGAATAGAATGTCTAGAGGCTTCGTTGAGTAGTCTATCACTAACAGAAACCTTTCCCGATGAATCTATCTATGTGTTGCTTCTCTCCCCTGGTATGTTGATATTGTGAATTATCTCATTTATGATAAAGTTCTACAAGATTAGTTGAGAATAAAGAAGGACAAGTTTTTATCGAATATTCATGTTTACCAGTGGGAAGATCCATACCTTTGCAGGGAAGGTCTGGATAGCATCTGTCATTAGTGCATTCTTTAGGAGAAGTACACTAGTGTCATTAAGGAGTGTCATAAGCTTGAAGCCGGAGGATGCCATTATGGAAGAAAAATGGCAGCGAAAGTATTGCAGTGTGGACTCTGGTGTCCTACACCATTCAAGGACGCCATAGCACATGTGCGAGGTTGCATTGAATATTAAAAGTTGGGAGGAGTCCTAGATTCCAAAGATTGGATGCCTCTCAAGTTCATTCATATTTCTGATGTTTTTGATGCTTAGGAAATTGACTTTATGGTCTCATTTTCTAACAGTCAATGATTCGAATAAGTTTTGCTTTTTTTTTATTATGTGAGTCATTGGGTGTAGGCTATTCTTGCATGATCCGTCGGTATTCGTATTGTTTCTCACTTTTTTAAGGACAACATTGTCTCTAGTTCGGAATCTCGAAGATCTTGATTTCATATGGTGGTAGCTAGTTTTTAGAGAAGTAAAGTAACTTGTGAAGGAGTATGGCATTGATCATCATGTTGCATCCCCTTACTGCAAATAACCGAATGGCTTGGTTGAGTTATCTAATAGGGAGATCAAGACAATTCTTCAGAAACTTGTTACGTCGAATAGGAAGAACTGGTCTCAAGTTTTTTATTCTACTCTTTGGACTTATTGATTCAACTACAAGTCGACATTAGAAATGCCCCCATCATCTTATACATGAAAATCTATTTCATATGCTAGTGGAACTCATTCACAAATCTCTTTAGGCATTAAATATTTATAGACTCACAAGAAGGTGTTCAGAAGCAAAATATCGATCTTAATAGACTCGTAGAATTCAGAGACTATGCATATGATAATAACATGATGTACAAGGATAAAGTCAAATGTTGGCACAATAAGGACATCAGATGAAAAACTTTCGAGCCTAGGTAAAAGGTGGGGTTAATTTATGTGAATTTGAACATATTTGAGATGATTAAAGAGTAAATGGATTGGGCTAGTTGTGGTAAAGAATGTATGTGAAAATGGTAGCAATCTCATATTTGAGTTGTCATCTGATGCACAGTTGTTCGTTTCCTATGGACAGTTGTTGAAGACATATTTAGATCATGATACATTCCTACCGGTTGTCGATTCAATCAGTGTCGAATTTGAACAAGATCTCTCAGTAGCATCAAAATATTTAGACAATGCTCTAAATGTAAATATCTCCTTGATTAATTCTTTTTCATTCATTCTTTCATTTGTTCATTCATATGTATTAATCATTCATCCCTTTCAACAGTTAAGGGGATGATTGTGTTTGAATCTTTCTTTTTCATTCTCCTACTTGTCTTCTAACTTATTGATCATTAATTTCTATATTTAGAGATATTTTACCCTAAGTATAGAAAGAGACATGCTGAGTCATTGATTTTGTAAATTCGCATCCTTGATCATCCCTACTTCGTGTGTAGTCTACTATACTTAGGATTACTTGAGCATAAGTATAGAGGGACGATCCATTTCTTATTCTTTTATTTGAGTCATTGTAGTATATTCTTTTCTATACTTAGCACGAGTTATGTCTTCCATTGTATATTACATTAGCCATAACTTGAACATTATTGTATTTTCATTAATATAGTAATATAAATGAAATAAGGGAATACAACTAATAAAAATGTAATAATAAGATATCTTATAACTATGTGTAAAACAAATTTGAAAAAAAATGGTTTGAAACTATTTTGCAAATGGTTTTGAAAATGGTTGTGATAATGTTTGAAAAATAGTTTGAAAACTTTTAAAAATATTTGTGAAATGTTTTTAAACCTTTGAAAAATATCTCTTGGTAAATGTTCGTAAGATGTTTGTAAAAATTGTATGTAAAAATGTTTTGAAAATTTCTTTGTAAAATTATTTGCAAAATACGATTTCAAAATATTTGACAAATATTTGCAAAAATGTTTTTAAATTATTTTGAAAAACTTTTATATAATAGTATTTCAACATGATCCAAATAATTTTTGTTGTAAACAAACTCATGTATAAAAATCCTACATATAAACTCGTATAAAGTCCCTTCTTAATATGTACATAGTACTTACTATAGTTCAAAAATATTTGAAAAATCCTTAAAATTCTGATAATTTTGCAAAATTTCATGAAAATTTTCAATTTTTTTGAAAATTCTATAAAAAAGTATAAAATCAAGAAATTTGTTCCATAAAAAATATCTTTGCATTGCTTAAGCATTTTTCAGAATGATTTTAATAATTGAACTAGTCTAAATAAAATCTGAAAATTGGAGCTTGGTTTAGACCTTAATCCACTTAAATTCACATAAATCTTATAGGAACTAGAGTTAAGACTTTTGATGTCAATAAGACTTAATTCTTTGAGTCCACTAGATTATGTTCACATGTTGATTAGCCTAAGTAGAATATTTTGAAGTGCAATATGAATCTTGAGGACAATGACCTAACTTGAACGAGCACTTTGCAATTAGCTCAACTTTGATGAGGTGGTGAGGAAAGGATTCTGTGGCTTGAGAATCATGTGTATGGAAACATATGCCACCCCAATAGGAGTCTAGTGTACCCTAGTGGCATGGATGTCTAAAGACAGGACGATGAGAATTGCAATACAGCTTCAAAAGAGGGATAGTCTACTAGCTTAAGAAGAAAATTTCATTATATAAATGTTGATGTATATAGTATGAAAAAAATGTACAAATCAAAAACTCCAAAAAATAGATGGGCATAAAATTAATGAAAAATCCAATCTCATCAGAGTTATGTATCAACAAATAAGGCTTACACTTCAAAATCAAAGATCTCAAGGTTGTCTACTGCTGGAGACTTGACTACACTTAGTTAAGCTCCATAGGATATGTGACTACACTGGTCACAATCCAATCTTCTCTCTACCCCATCTTCTTTGATTTTGTTGTACTTTAACTTATAAGGAAATACCCAGTTCTTTGAGGAAAAACTAGCTAGATTAGGGAATTAGGGTTGCCTTGTAAAGGGAGACTAAATCTTGCCACTTCTGATGGGAAGAGATACAATTCAAATACAATGTACAAGTGAGACTCATAGGCATAAAGTGTTGTGTATCAAGAGACTTATTCTGACATGGATATTGAAGTGATGTGAACAGAGGATTGTGGAACTTGAGGTCTGTTAAGTTTTAGATCTTATTCTCAATAAGATTCTGACACAATAACAATCAGGATGTCTTCCTAAGCTCCAAACTTTGATTTTACGAAGATAAGTTTTTTTAAAAAAAAATATATTCTAAGTTCTTTATTTTCCTTTTCTTTATTTTCTCGTTTGCATCAGTTATTCTTCTAATAAGGGTTTGCTAGGAACTAGCAAAGGTAAGTATATGGGGGTGATGAATAGCCATTCATCTACCTATATTCTTCCATTTTATTTTTAAATCCCTAGAAAATTATCTGTATCATTGACCTATAAATAGTCTACAAATAACATATAATTATTTTTATTATAATACAAAATTAAATAATAAAGAGAAGAAAAGAAAGATAAATGGCGTATCAAAGAGACTAGATGACCCTAAACCTCGAGACGAAGTCAATATTGACTAGGTGGAGAAGGAATAAAGTAGGGGAAGATAAGGGCAAAACACTATATCAAATACTATATAGAAACACTAATTTTATATTATGTAAATAACCATTTTTACAGAATTTTATTATTCATTGTGCACAACTCAAATAATAAATTGTTAACATGAAACTTGTACGTAATAATATATAGAAAATTATAAAATGATAGACAATAAAAATCATGCACATTGTAGTTTGTACACACAGAAGAAAAAGACACAAACATGACTTCATTGATAAATATTTATTTCCATGTGAATTCAAATTGAACCAAACTTAACTCTAATGTATTTAAAATTAAATTATTTATCTAATGAGGTGGTTTCATTGAAAATGAAACTAAGATACAAATGTCATCTTTTTTGGGTACCATTATACTACGAAATCTGTATATAAAAATTAATATATTCTATTCTTTATGTTTCTACTGTCTTTATATTTTTCAATAATTTTATATATTATAAAAAACATATTAAAAATATACACACAAATGCAAACATTTAAAAGACACTTAAATAAACAAGACACTATAATATATAGGTATATTATACATATAATGTGTATATATATGTACTTTTTATACTTATAAATAAAATCCTAAATATAATATAAAAAATCTTTAAATATATAATTAATAATTATATATATAATATGAAAAATATAATATGTTCATAAAATACAAAATAAAAATACAATATACAAAATATAGGTATATATACCTATACATGTACTTGTAAATATTAACCAGTAATAAATAAGATTGTAGTAAATAAATAATAATCACCATAAAATAGTTTGAAAAATAAGGAACAATTTTATGTTTAAGTTTTATTTAATAAATTCATTTACTATTTTATTTTTATTTCCTTTCTGTTTTATTTTCTATTTCATCTTTTGTGGTTGAGGTGGACCGATCAGGATGCATGGTTCATTGACCGGCCCGGTCAACAACCCCATCTACACGGACGAGGGTGCCTCCTTTTGTCAGAACTCACTTAAAACCTTTCTTCACCATTTTTTTCATTCCATATCCACGCCTTATTCCACCTCAAGCTCTTCACCGCTCTGATCCCCATACAACCCTCCTCCTTGCTACATGTTCAGCTTCCACCAACAATCGCCCATCTTCACGCAACTATCTTTCCAAAATTCACCATTTCCATGTTTATAAATAAACCTCCAAGACTTCCTTCCCTATTTTGATCCATTTAAACTCATCTATAACCCATCAAGCTAGTATCTGGAAACTCCCTTGTGACATGAGGTGAGATCCAAGGACATGAGGCGCAGCGAAGGAGGAGCAGAAACAAGATCCATCCATCTCCAAATATCACTCTAGTGGTCGTCAGATCCATGGTCTCTGACAAGGTACGAGCCATCATTTTAGGTTAATTAGGTTTAATTATAGTTTCTTATATTAGATTTAAGTTTAGTTTTATTCCATTTCATTTTAATCAGCATATATTATAAGCTGAAGCAAGCTCTAGTCAAAAGGTATGCAATTTCCCTAATTATCAGACTCTTTCTTTGTACATATATAACAGGGATATTACTTTAATTATTGACTGCAGTTACAAGAGTAGAGTCACAACAACACCCAAGGTTCCAGTCCAAAAGATTCTCTTAAGAACTCGATCCTCGACGCGAATAAATCATTTCTTGCATCCAATCCACCGTCTCTTTAGTTGTTAGACTTAAAAGTGTATATGGAAGGCCAGTTGATGGAGGTCATAGAATTGTATCATTTCTTATCTCCCTCTCATTGGAACAAGGATCCTCTCAAGTGCCTTATTAAATCAACACAAGTATTTTTTGGTTGTTGATCAATGTTTTTATCCAGAGGAGTTGGAGTCGTCTGCACTTGTTTTATTGGGAGCACACCGGGGTGTGCCTTTTTTGAGTATCTACTATAACTTCTACACCCATACTTGTAGCATTTACGATGCAGAGCCTTTTTTGGTGCAAGCCTGACTCCTAGTCCTAATAGCGGTGGTCCAAGTGGACACTTTGAAATGGTTGGGAGCGCTCTCCTTTGGTGGAAGCTATTTGATATTTGACTTTGTTTGCTGAGAGCTTTTCTTTCAACATTGATATTTTTTTTCTTTGCTTTGCTTTTTGTCTAGACACAGATCAACATTTTTTTTAGATTTCATCACACCTTGGCACATAGGTAAATGTCAAGAGATAATACAAGAATCATATTCTCATACTGGCTAAAGGTATTAGCACTCAGGTTTCATGAAGCCTTCATTGGGTTTATCCCATCTTCGAGCAACATCAAATCAAGTCCAAACTCAAATCCTTCAACCTGGTTCCTCAAGTGAAAATTTCAGCTCATCTCATCATAATTGTAGTCGTGTATGTGAGGCACTGATCATATACTTAAGGCAGAGGATAGGCATGCAAATATAGAACACAAAAATTTCAAACTAGGGAAATGTGAATAATTAAGTCAAAGACCCTAATGACTAAGGCTTGTTAACTCAAAATCTCAAGACCTCATAAATCAAGTGTTCTTGAACTTCACTAGTCTTTTGTGAATGTGAATGTGTCAGGTATTAAACCAACTCCCTAGTTAGATTTTTTGTTATTTTATTTTTGTTATTTGTTTCCTTTTTATTCTCAAAGGAAAACACTTTTTTTAAATCAAATAAGGCAAGAAGAGAGTTTTTTTTTTAAAAAAAAGTTTTTTCTATTTTTATTTGAAAAAGATTTATTACCAATTTTATCCACCTCATAATTATTATATAATATATACAAAAATATGTGAAAGTACGAGCTATGGGTAAAGTATATACGTAATATATACATGCCCCCCTATACTTAGCATGCGTTATGTCCTCAGAGTACAAGAAGTGAGAAAAAGACATAGCTTGTGCTAAGCGTAGGATAGTAAAAATAAAAAAAGTATAGAAGTCGATCCTCCCCCCATAGTTAGGCTCTTATCAGCCTATGTGTAGAAGAAGATCAAAAATGGGGCGGACGAGGTCAAGGGGAGAAATGGATGAGTATATACACATGGTGGGCATCGTCTCCCCCTATACTTAGGTTTAAGTCAGCCTAAGTATAGGACAGGAGCAAGTGTGAGAATTGATGTGATATGGAGAATATACATAGAAGGGATAACAGACAAGACTGAATGAATCTTCTAATCTACCTAATCTTGATGTCGCATCCTTCATGAAGAGTAATATGATGTATCTGCTTTGTGCTCACTCTTCATGAAGTTGATGACCTCGACTTGGACTAACTGCTCTTTTGAATCTACAAAATGCTTCAAAAGTTGTCCATTTACCTCATGAGATTGTGCACCATCTGTGAGATCATCTATCTCTACACATCCATTCACGTGTACTTTCTTAATAACAAAGGAACCCATTCATTTAGATTTGAGCTTTCCATGGAACATCTTCAACCTGGCATTGAACAACCATACTTTTTGTCCAAGGATAAAGTCTTTGCACCTAATGTGCTGATCATGCCATCTCTTTACTTTGTCCTTATAAATCAAATTGTTGCCATATGCCATGTTTTGGATTTCCATAAGCTCGTTCAAGTTCAAGTCTCGACAAGGCTTCCCTAGGTGACAACTCCAATTAATCTGCTTAATTTCCCATTCAGATTTATGAATCAGCTCTATGGAAAAATGGCATGGCTTGCCATAGATCATTCTAAATGGTAAAGTACCCAATGATGTCTTGTAGGTTGTCCTATAGGCCCACAGAACTTGGTCCACGAGCTGGGACCAGTTCTTCCTATCGGGATGAACCAACTTTTGTAAGATACTCTTTACCCCTATGTTTGAAACCTTTGCCATGCCATTGGATTATGGGTGGTAAGGACTAGTAACTCTATGCTCAAATCCGTAGTCCTTAGCTAAATATCTCACATCTCGATTCGCATAGTGGCTACCCCCATCTGATATCAAAAATTTTGTTATCCTGAACCTAGCAATAATATGGTCTCTTACAAACTTATAGGCAGTCTTTTTGTATGTGTTTCGAGTTGGGATAGCCACCACCCACCTAGATAGATAGTCAACCGCCAACAATATGTACTCATGTCCTTGGCTGTTGGAGAAGGGACCCATAAAATCTATGCCCCCTGCATAAAAAATATCACAAATAATCACCGACTGGATGGGCATCTCATCTCTCTGTCCAACTGTCCCTCCTATCCTTTGAGAAATCAGGTATGACCGTACAAAATCAATAGCATCTCTAAACAAGGTCGACCAATACAATCCACATTGAAGTACTTTGTGAGAGGTTCCCGAATGGCATCCTCCATCCTCAAGTGAATGACAATGTGTGATGACACTATGGTACTCCTCCTGAGAAATACACCTTCTCCAAACATAATATGGTCCTTTGAAGAAAAGCAAAGGATCGCCCCAGTGGTATCTCCTCGAATCCGACTTCAATCGATCAATGCTGCTCCTAGTCCAACCATGGGGAACTTGCTTGGAGACAAGATAGTTCACCATGTTGGAATACCACTGGAGTGAGTCAATAACACAAATTGACTCATCTGGGAAGGTCTCTCTAATCTGCTATTAATCAGGAGAATCCTTAAGTTCAATCTGATAAAGGTAATCGGCCACAACATTCTTCATTCCAGGTTTGTCTTTTATCTCCAAATCCAATACCTTAAGGAGTAAAATCCACATAAGAAGATGCGCCTTTGTGTCCTTCTTTTCCATTAAGTACCGAATAGTTGTGTGAACAGTGTAGAGTGTCACCTTAGAGCCCAAAATATATGACTTGAACTTCTCGAGGGCCCATACTACATTGAGCATTTCCTTTTCAGACTTGGTGTAATTCTTCTGTGTAGGCTCTAATACTTTGCTAGCGTAGTGGATCGCAAATGGTATCCCCTGACGTCGTTGTCCTAACACAACTCTGATGAATCTGCGATTCGTCATCTTTATTCATTTATTTTAGCTTAAAATCCCTTATAAAACACCTGCATATAACGCTAACTCCATATTCTTACTAACTTGCATTTGTGTGTAAATATTGTACATTCCTTACTAATTTTAACTTAAAATAAATAAATAAAGAAAGAAAGGAAAAATAAAGAAAAGAAAATAAAAAAAGGAAGACTGTATACATGATGACCCGAACCCCGAGAGAAGGTCAAGACTTGACCTGATCGACCAGGAATAAAGTAGGGGGAGATAGGGTCCTCAACCAGAAATCCAAAAAATGTGTTTCTCACTTATTTTGTGTATATCTGTATAAAACTAACACTAATTTATTTGTACCTTAATTGACCCCAAATCAAATAACATTCAAAACCAAAGTTCTAAATAAAAATGGGTCCTAATTAATAAAACTGATTGCACAATTAAATCATGTACAGAATAAAAGTAGCCACACTTGGAAAAAGCCACTAAGCACTAATTGAAAGATCAATTCCGGCTCCATATGATCTCAAATTGAACAAATATCACTTCCATTGAATTCTAAATTAAATTATATTCAAAATGACTGTGATTTTATAATTTTTGGAGTTACGGTTGAAAAGTCGGTTTTCTGGGATGGTTTGTGCAATTTTCCCTTGTATTTTGTGTATATTGTATTTGTATATATATTTGTAAATATTTTTACTAA
This sequence comes from Ottelia alismoides, assembly GCA_037367405.1. NCBI lineage: Eukaryota > Viridiplantae > Streptophyta > Magnoliopsida > Alismatales > Hydrocharitaceae > Ottelia > Ottelia alismoides. The sequence goes on along the minus strand of JAZKJV010005402.1, from coordinate 10,006 downwards.
TTACTTAAAACAAAAATAAAAATAAAAAAATTAAAAAAAAAATAATTAATTATTAAAACAAAACAAAAAAAGAGGCTAATTTCCCCATTTATCCTTGTATATAATGTCATGTATGTATATAGTACATGTATATAGTTGCTACTTTTAACTAACCATCATAAAAAAATAAAAAAATAACATTTTTTAATTCAAATAAATAAAGTGACGAAAATTCAAAAAAATTAGATAATTTTGTAAATAATTTTATCTTTCTATTTTATCTCTCATGTTATCTCTTCCACCAAAAAAATCTCTCTTATCTTCTTATCCAAAAATTCAAAAATTCAAATGTCTCTTTTTCTATTTATATGGATCCATCTCCCTCATTCCAACCTGATCAATCTTTAGAGAGAGGAGCCCGATCTCCGAGAGAAAATTTCGTCGAGAATTGTGCCTAGCCTCCGAGCCGTCCGGTGACAGCGAGTCGGCCTTGTCGAGGCGATAACGGTCCATTTTCCGCTCCTAAGGTGAGATCCAAATTTTTCTTTGCATTTTATCTTAGTTTAATCGCTTTTTATTTTGTCGCATTTTTTTATCGTCATTTTGTTCTTCTAGATCTTAAAAAAAATCCACCACGATTTTTATTCCACCACCGACTCGATTTTTCATCTCACTTTCTCGATCTCTACGCCTTCGTTTTCTATCTCCCACGATCTCTCAACTCCGGCCGCGTACAGTGGCCGGAGATCGGATTCGAATCCTTCATCTTTTGACGAATCTCCATCCACATCCTGATTTGTAGATAAATAAAAGAATCACTTTTTACCTAACGTTTGTTTTGCAGGGAAACATTAAAAAGATAAAATAATAAAAATAAAAAAATAAAAATATATTTTCTTCATTTTTTTATCTCCTGTTTTTCGGATTTACAAAAAAATAAAAATAAAAAAAAAGTTTTTCTGATTTCTTTATTCACTGTTTAAAAATAATTAAAAAAAATCTTTTCATTTTTACTGTTTTTACATAAGGAAACAAAAAAAAAGTCGCAGCAGGCAGCGGGGTCGCCAACCCCTGCCGCCCACCGCCATCGGCGGTCCCACGCCGCCGCACCCTCAGACGCGCGCACCCCGCGCCAGCTTTCAGCCGTCGCTCGAGGCTGCTCAACAACCGCCGCTCCCAGCCTCCGCCACGCACCAGGTCACACTCGCCCAGGTCCTTCTGCAGGGGCGGGTGTCGCCCCCTCCCCCACCGTGCATCCCTCCTCCGCGCGTGCGGCTGCAGCCGCGACACCATCCCTCCTGCGGCGCCGCTGTGCGCGCGGCTGCGCGCGGCGCTCCAGATCCTCCATCGCCACCGACAGGGCCAGCCCCGCCCCGCCGCCTCCGCTCGACGCCGACCTTCTGTGGGGCGCTCCACCTTCGACGCCGCACCGCCCCCGCTCCTCCATCGCGGGCGGCACTTGTCGGCGCAGCCCCCTTCCGCGCTTGCCGCCGCCCCCGCATGGAGGAAGGAAGAAAAAAAAAGTGGGCGGCGGCGCCCCTATTGCTTCCTCCTCTGCAAGTATCGAGGAATAGCCCTAGCCTAGGGCTTTTGAGAAAAAAACATTATATTGGAATATTTGCAGACCTGCCCCCCCGGAGGATTGCAAAATTACAAAACCGCCCCTGCACTCCAAAGCACATGCACCGCATGTGACATAGTGGGTAAATTTGTGCTTTATTCTTTATCATTTATTTTTATTACTTATTTGAGAATAAAGCTTTGAGTATTTGCATTTCAGTCCAAAACATTTAATTATTTACATTTTAGTCCCTGAACTGCAGAACATTAAATTGCTTGATCTTCTCATTGAAATAAATGTTATTTGTGATCCAAAAATTCTGAAAAAATTGTTCTACGCTCTTGATGTTCATATCCATCTAGCATAAATTTTCCATTGATTTCTCCTTCATTTATTATTATTAAAAAATCAAAAACAGTGCCTTTTTGTCTTCTTGAAATTCGAAAATTCATAAAAATTCAAAAATAGCTCCAAAAAATCCCAAAACTTTATGGTAGTTTGATTTCAATGTCTTTTAATTTCAGACCAATTTTCACGCAATAATTATTTATAAAGTTCAAAAAAATTTGAAAAACATCAAAAATCTTATAAAAATCATAAAAAATTCTACAAAAATCGAAAAATTGTGATTTCACTGTTTGTAGATAATGGTTTCTAGTTTCTCTTAAAAATAATTACCAGTTTTAGGCATTTAAAAGATTTTTAAATTGCAAATTACTCCAAGCTGTGCACATTTTCTTATTTTCTCACTGTTTGATTTTTAGAAAAATACAAAAACATCCGAAAAGTCTACAAAAATTCTCAAAAACATTTTAAACTTTTAAAATCCAAAAATATTTTCTTTGAATTTTTCTGAGCATTTTTGGCATAATTGAAAATTGCAAAAAGAGTTGGTGTGTGTATATTCTTGATTTTTATTCCTATTGCTTCGCATTAGCTTTGAATATAAAAAAATTGCAAAATCAAAATCATAAAAATTTAAAAATCAGAAAATATAAAAAAATTAGAAATTAAAAAAAATAAAAACAAATAAAAAGATTCAAAAAAATCACAAAAACCAAGGATAGTTGTCCTTTGAGATTCTTGTTTTCTCTTGATTGATTTTCAATTAATTGAATAACCCTCGGGAATCGTAGCCTCCATGAGTTCGACCCTGTCCGCTATACAGGTTAATAAGTAGCAAATTAAAAAAAATAATCTTTTGTTGACGCGGGATTTTGGGGATAAACAACGACACTTTTTACCAATTAATTTCCGTCCTAGAAAATCGCGATCAACAAGCTCCTATAGCGAAATCTGAAGCGTCGGTCATGATCTCAAAGGGGAGAGACTAGTCAGGATCTTGTCGGATATGCGAGGCATAAATCTTCCTCTTCAAGTGCTGAAAGGCCACCATACACCTATGATCTACAACGAACTCTGTATCTTTCCCTAAGTGCTCAATCAGTGGGTGGGCGATTTTTGAAAAATCCTGAATAAATCTCTTATAAAAACCAACATGCCATAGGAATGATCACACCGACTTCACGTTGGTAGGTGGATCTAGTTTCTTGATCAGCTCCACCTTGATAGGGTCAACCTCCATTCCCCTTGTGGATATGACAGGCCCCAACACGATACCCTCCGTCATCATAAAGTGACTCTTCTCCTAGGAGAGTACCAGATTCACCTCTCTACACCTCTTGAGGATTCGATCCAAGTGCGCTAAACATGTATCAAAGGAATTACCATGAACCGAGAAGTCATCCTTGAATACTTCCAAGAAATCTCTCACCATATCGGCAAATACAACAATCATACATCGCTGAAAAGTGCCTAGGGCATCCTTGACCTAATGGCATGCGCCTAAAAGTATAAATGTCGAATGGACATGTGAATCTGGTATTCTCCTGGTCCTTGGAGGTTATGGCTACCTGGTTGTAGCCCAAGTACCCGTCAAGAAAACAGAAGAACTCTTTCCATGCGAGTCTCTCTAAAATCAAATCGATAAAAGGCAAGGGAAAGTGGTCTTTCTTGGTCGTGGCATTCAAGCCCTTTTAGTCGACACAGACATGCCACGACGTGGGTACTTGTGTCGCATTCTCTACCCCCTCCTCATTGTTGACCATCTAAATTCCCAACATCTTTGGGACAACATGAAGCAGAGCCACCAACTTAGAGGCAGGAATAGGGTATATAAACCCTACCTTGCACCATTTCCCAATCTCTTAATTCACTACTTACCGTACATTGGGGTTAAGTCTCCTCTGGAACTCATGGGAAGGTCTCACATTATCCCCAGTAAAAATGTGGTGCAAGCAGAGAGCGAATTGATCCCTACGAGATCTGACACTATCCATCCTATTGCTTTGCGGTTCCACTCTAAGACTTCTAACAACCTAGACTCATATTCTAAAGTAAATTCTGAGCTAATGATAACATGATATCTCTCTTTAGGTCCTGCAATAAAGGCATACTTGAGTGTAGGAGGAAGTGTTTTTAGTTCTAGCAATGTGGTATCATCAATAAAATCTAGCTAAACAGAATCTGAATATGGTTTTGTGTTGCATGAAGGTGCACTAAGTTACGTAGCACTCGCCACCAACTCAAAAGTATTTGGATTCGGATAGCCAAAGAAATTTGGTAATTCGGTCAAAGCCGCATCCAAGTCATTATCTATGTCACATGATTGTTCCGATGGGTATGGAACTGACAAATCCAGATGGATATCTATGTCATCACAGGAATAGGTAGATGAGATTGATCAGGAAACACTTGGTAAACTGCGTCATGCACTATGTCCTTTCCAGATGTAAGGGTCTCGCTCTGTCCTGAAGGAACCTGTCCACAAATCCCAACAATGCTAATCATTCTGCAATCTTCCTATGATGATGAATACTCTATGCTACTCTCTGAATCGGGTCGCTGACACTTGGTTTGCTTCATTTCAAGGTTCACTTCTCTGCATGGAGAACGAAACTTCATCATTCCAGTACCATAATCGAAAGTTGTGCATGCGGTCCTAAGGAAGGGCCACTCGAGAATGATTTGAGATTCTCTCAAATGATCAGGGGTCTCCATGTCCAAGACCATGAAGTCAACCTGATATTTCTACCCTCAATCAAGATAACAACGTTCTTCACTTCTCCCTTAGGTCACTTCACTGAACAATACACGAAATGGAGTAAAGCTCTAGAATTGTGAAGTGGTCCCAACTCCAATTTCTGATATAATGCTAAGGGGAAGTAAGTTGATGGAAGAACCACTATCTAAGAGTGTGCTTGCAAACGCGAAGTCATCAATATGACTCTCCACATATTGAGAACCCATGTCTCTCTTTTCCTTGGCAATGTCTGATTCTTGAAACAATAAGTGGTGGATACCGACAAGATGTGTGTCTTTATATTTTGGTTCTCTTTCTTCCTTCTATCCCTTGTAAGTGTGCATCTCACCTTAAGGAGATGGTTAGCCACATACTCATCAAATGGCACCTTTATAGTGATATTTTCTTTACAAAATCATGCCTTATCGGGGTCATCTTTTTTAATCTTTTTATGCGCTTTCCAATCGTAAGAGCATGGGGGAAAGGGATTGAAGCCAGGGAAATATAAGACGAAGAGTCTGAATCATGAACTAAAAGATGATTCTTGGCATTAATGGAAACAGAGTTCTTCATACATGAATATTTTTTATGCAATATGGAATCGAAATCAAATCTATCTACTATTGGTTATGGAATAGAAGTTGAAGTGGTATCCGCCACAACCGGAGATGCAAGGTCCTCCGTATACTTAGAAGTGTATCCATGTTGTGGATGTTGCATGCGTGCTCTCCTTCTCCTCTCAGCTCCCTAAGTAGAAATCTTCGATTGGTGCTGATGGGGCTCCAGAATATGCTGCCTCTCCTCCTCGTCCTCTAAAGACCCCTCAGGTAGAGCTCCAGAGATGCCCCTCCTCGTTTCCCACAACTGTTAAGGTACAGTCATGGTCCTTCTGCTCCTGAGTGGACATGTGATTAGCCTCGTCACACGAAAGAGTCTCATTTTCAGATCTAGGAGGTGTTGAATAGTATACCTGACCAAAGTGCTGCTGAGAACTAGATCGATTCATGTAATTGGGGTTAGGCTGAACTTGGGCTGGGATTGAGGTAGAGGGTGCAGTCTGCTTATCTCACTATCAAGATAGGTCGTTGACATCCACCCGTAAGTCATGAATTTCGTTCTTGTAGGAACGGAGCTCATCGAGTATTTGTTGTTGTATGTCCACCATACCAGACGAAGAAGGAAGGGGATAATACTAGGAAGAAGGACGAGAAGACTGGCCCTGTTGGCCAAGGTACTGCCTATGCTGCTACTGCTAAGGAATCTTCTGAGATTGCAGACCCTGCCAGCCTTCCTGGTAATGGCCCTGTCGGCCATACTGCTGGTACTACTGTCGCTACTACTGGGGTGGCGGGAATCTAGGGCTCAGTTGTGAAGGAGGTGGTGTGGAGGTGAATGTAGTGTTGTGAAAGGTCGGGGAATGCTGGTAGGTCTATCGGTCCCTCGTTCTTCCCTACCTGGCAGGATCCTGAGTATACCATACTCCATTCACCTCCCAAACCATGGAGGCTCCTCCTAAACTATCTCTGCTAATGGAGTTGGCTCTAAAAAGAGTTGGCATAAGACTGGTCCCGCTCCTATGGCTAGGGTTGCCCTGACACCAACTGCTCCTGAACATGGTGAACTCAGTATACGGGAGTAGCAGGTGCAGCCACAGTGAGTATCCTTATCTAATATACCTTCTCAGTCAACTCCTCCATCTGTTTTGGAAGTTTGAAGATGCTCATGTCTAACTCATCAATCCTCCGGTCAATCTTCTCGACTATTATAATCTTGTTCGCAAGGACTTCCATGCTAGGGATCAGATGTTGAGAGAGATCGACTACGGCTGACTTTCCCCCTCTAGATAAGAGTGAACTAGGGGATTATGTATAGGTCATGCTGGCCATCTGTGAGCGGTTGGTTTCAATCATCTGCTCGAATACCTTACAAGCGATATCTAATCCTCGTTATGTATAACTGCCTCCACAGGCAGTGCTCACTAAACCCTACATCTCAGGATTGAGATCAGTGAAGAACGACTGAACCAATATGTTATCATCTAGATTATGACTAGGACATTTCTGCAGGATGTCCTTGAATCTTTCCCAATTATCACAAAAGGCTTCATGGGGTAACTGGGAAAAACTTGTAATGTACGTCCTTATCATATTAGTCCAGTTCAAGGGGTAGATCTTCTTCAGAATAGGTCCTTGAACTGGGCATAAGTGGTGATTGTAACTACCAAGTTCTTTACCCAGTAGTCATCTTTGCCACCCAAGGCAAATGGAAGGGCCATGAGCCTAATATAATCATGGCTAACCCTATGATGTATAAGGTTAGCATATATGAGCTCAAAGTCTCTTAGGATGTATATGGTTCCACATAATCATTCCCATTAAAGTGCAACAACAAGTTCAGAAATTGCGGCTTCAACTCAAAATCTACTTCGGGTTCGACCGAACTCAAATAATTCTAAAGTTGGTATTGTTCGGGGATATACACAGCATCCATTAGTGGTTCCACCCCAACATTAAGCTGTCCTAACTGAGCATTGAGTAATGACTGTTACTGCTCAGATGAAGCTAATCGGGCAAGTACCATTCTCATCGGGTCTTCAGGGTGCTAGTCTTCCTCTTCTTTCTTCATTGGAGGCATTTTACTTGTATCTTCTTTAGGTCATGAATCAGCAATGTGTTCTTTATTTGAAGAAGATTTATGAATGAAGATATTCTCACAGAGGCGAAGGTCTTCCTCGGTGAGGTGAAAAGAGAGTAAGGGAATGGTCTGAGAGTAACCATCCCGAGAGTGGGTAATCATGGGCTCATGAGGGTCATGAGTCTAAGTTGGTCCAAGTTGCGCCTGGACCTTTGAAGACATATTTCTTGGAGGGTTCAATGAGAGATTCGTAAAGTTCGAATAAATATCCCCCAGTTAGTCATCTTCGATGTCAAAAGAACCGATTAGAACACGATATTTAATGAGGCGCTAGTTCTACGGTGCACATACATGTACGGAGTAAACTCACACAATACAAACGCAATTCGAACCCTCAATTTCACCAACTCAACATGTGATGGCCTTAAGGGTTCGATCGAATTATCTGGTCAATTTTAGTTGGTGATATATGCAATCTTGGACAGATTAACGAGCTGTTAGGTGCCTGTATTTTCCTACAAATTGGCTCGATTCTTACGATTAGTTGGACCTACTTTCAACCAGTATAGGAGTAAGTACGGACCGTATAAATACGGATACCTGTTCCTTCAGGACTAAGGCGTCCTCTAAACCTCCTATTTTGCTGAGGGCATCTGGACTGTTTACCGGCTAGCCATAGATCCTTACTGGAAAGTAGCTAATCGCCTAAAAATAAAGAACCCGTAGTACAGTAGTACGTAAGAAATCCTGGCTTGGATCTATCCTAGGGTCGTCTCTCTTTCACTTGCAAGTAAATCAAACAATGAGGTATTTATGCACCCATGAACAAGGTTCTTTTTATTCCAATTTTTTTAATCGATCTGCTCAATTCGTTCCCAATTTTATATTAGGTTATCACTTGAATTTTATTTGAACACAACAAGCATGTCTACCATTCAGTCCCAATTCATTTTGATCTTATGTTGTAAAACAAGAGGAGAATCTAAAATCAGAATGCAAACATGAAATGATGATGCATGCTCAAAAGAAGGTATACTTGCAGTGAATACCAGCACTCTTCTTGCACTATGCAAAACTGAAATTTTAAAATTACACTAAATGCATGCAGATTGAGAAAATCGCACCTAAACAATATACTATTAGCGGGGAAGAATAAATTTAATTTGAGCTAAGTAGTACATTTCTATGTGTGTCTCATGATGAATCTTATCAGATAAGTGAATCTTATAAGATATGTGTGGCCTAAATTATGATGGACACAAATAAATTCGATGATATACTACAATGTGCCTAACCTTAATTTCGCTACTCAAGTCGAGCCCCACCCTCACCAGAGAGTGAAGCAGGTCTCAACACTCCACAAAATAATGTCCAGGTCTCTTTTACACGTACGAGCTCTCAAACAAGAGCTGCTATAAAGGATAAAATTACCTAAATTATTATAACACAATAATTACAATAAATTTACAAAATTTGAAAATGACCACGAAAATAAATTAATTATCCTCTCTCTTCAATAGTCGGCACGCGTCACGTCGGTCGACCTCTGATACACTCCAAGTCCACCGGGGCCTCGTAAGGAAAAAAATTTATATTAGAGAGATCAACAATAAAATATGTACAAAAATAAGCGAAAAATAATTGCAAAAAATGGAATAAATACAAGGAGGCATGACAACCAGACTACCCGAGTAGTGAAAAATCTAAATCTAATTTTCCAAATTAATCCATAAGCCATTTGCCTCCCTGACAACAATGCCATCTGATCAACTACTAAATATGTCACTTAATTTATACTTGTTGTAATACGGGTACTTAGCGAATCGTTCAGAACCAAGAGAAAATCTCCGTGAAGAATGTCTCGGCTTGAATTTATATCCCGGGTAAGTCCAGGGTCAAACATAGGGAGGCAAAGGAACAACTTCATATTAATTCAAAATAATTAGGTCTAGGTTTCCTAATGATAGTTTTGTATTTTTTTAGGCAAAAATAAATGCAAATGCGATATGTGGGTTAATCAGGCTATTAAGAAACCATACAACTTAGCTAAATTGAGTTTAATATGAAATTAGTCCAATTTAGCCAAACAACATTTTTCTTAGAATCCTTATGCAGGGATGAATGCAAGACACTTTTTTTAATTTTATGGGTTAAAATGCAACAATGAAAAATGCACACTTTTTATGGGTTTTTTTCGCAATTTTTTACACAAATAGAATGCTAAAATGATGGAAATTTTACTGGAAATAAAGAAATGATGCAAGCATACTACAATATTTTTTTGGGATTTTTTCGAGAAAACGTGATTTTTTATGGATTTTTTAATGAAAATCGAGTGGTAGTGAGTAATTAATTTCTAATAAATCCACATTATCAAATTAGCCAAAGTGCAAATTATCTAAAAAGGTATTTTTATTAGAAAAGCAGGAGAGTTGAAATTTCGCAAAAATACTATATGTGGATTTAATTAAAAATCAGTTACCTAAATAACTTTAAAATTTATTTAAAGCACAAGACAACTCCAATTAAGATTAAATTTACACAATAATTAAAATACATTTCGAAGCATCATTTCTGATTTTTGTTGAATTTTTAGACAACTGGGAGTGAATTATGAATTTAAGACCACATATTGCATAAAATATGCAGAATTTCACTTGTACAATTTTAATTAACTCACAATATCTCAAAAATATCCAAGTAAATACTCAAATGAAATATAATTGGTTGCTCAACATCATGATATTTTA